>JAUMHE010000062.1:8305305-8336486 GCA_032359235.1 Enteromius mattozi | reverse complement strand
GTTCTCTAAAATGGCGGAAGACGTAAGTCATAGGAGAAGAATGGTTGAGTATATGATGCTATTTTTGTTTTCTTTGCGCAAAACAAATATTCTCCTATTGTTGCAAAAATTAAGTTGATCCATTGATGTCACATGGACTTTTTTAACAGTGTTTTTAGTACGTTTCTGGACCTGGGATAATTTCAGTTTTATTTTTGTCAATGAAGGGATAGATGGCTCTCTGATATCATCAAAAATATCTTAATTTGTGTCCTGAAGATGAACGAAGGTCTTATGGGTTTGGAACGACAGAAGGGTGCGTAATTAATGACAGGATTTTTTTGAGGGGGTGAACTAACCCTTTAATTCTTCCTCATACCTAAACTTAACAACTGCCGTACTATTAATTAGCAGCAAATTAGGAGTGTATCAGTTTCCCCAGAAATATTAAGTAGCATGTTTTAAGCAGCAAATTATTATATTTGAATGATTTCTGAAGAATCATGTGACACTGAAAAAAGGAGTAATGATGCTGAAAAGTCATCACAGCAATACATTACATTTTAAAACATATTCAAACTGAAAACTTTCATTTTATATTGTAAAATTTTACATTGTTGTTTTTGTACTGTATTATTGATCAAATAAATGCAATCTTGGTGAGAATAAGAGACTACTTTCAAACACCGACTTTTGCATGGTAGTTCATACATCTTTTTAAATCTGAAAACATCCTCACAGCTTCCACTAACACATCTGAATATGCTGCAAGTCAAGGACAAAACTTGTTTCTACCCTAACTACAACATGCAGAACACCTGCACTTTGTGCTTGTGCTGACCTGGAAGCAGATGGCGCAGACATCATTGTGGTCCTGCAGCTGCTCTGTGCTGGCCCGTGGAAGTACATTAATTTTGCGAGCAGCTTCTTGTCTAAGCAAGAAGCTTTTCCAGCCAGCCTGGGCACGTAGCCACACATTGCAGTAGGAGTGGATGATAATGACCGAAGCTCCCATCCAGCTCCACTCTCCCCACAGTGACTCCCACGCCCCGTACGCCACAACACACACAGCCACTGCAAACTCCAGCACCCGACACACTCCATTCACATAATAAACAATCTCATCCAGTCCGGGCAGGGCAGCACCACGCCAGACCTCCACCATGAACAGGCTGTAGATCAGCAGAGTGCCGGTCACCTATAAAAGGGAGCACAGCATGCTGGGATCTCACAGAAAACCCGATGAAATGAATTAGTTCATAAAACAAAGCATACCTGCAGCGATGTGAGCATACAGCTAGACACCAAGATCAGCAGCCAGAAATCCATGTTGAAAAACTGAGAGATCTTGTAGGCCATGAATCCCGGAAACAGCAGCAGAAAGCCACACATAGATAAACCCCGCAAGTGTTTCCACACACTCCTGCGGAGACGGAGAGAAACATTTGGATTTGCTCAAGCATTAAAGAAATCATTGTCCACATTTAAATTATATTACACACATATATATATCATACACACACACACACATTATATATATATATATATATATATATACATAAAATTGTATAAATATATAAATATGTTTAATAATAAGTATGTTGCAAAAGATTACATAAATGCTGTACTTTTGATTTTTCTAGCAATCAAAAAAAAAAAAATCCTGGGGGATAAAAATATAAGGAAATTGATCAAGGTTCTGGTGTTCAGTTTTACCACCCCAGGAATGTATTATATATTTAAATACATATTATAATAGAAAATGGTTATTTAAATTTTTCAGTATTTCACAAATCAGAATATTACTGCGTTTACTGTATTTTTGATCAAATAAACGCAGCCTTAGTGAGCATAAGAGACTTCATTCAAAAATAAAATATTAACCCCAAACCTTTAAAACACATCTGTATATGTATGTATGCATAAAATTAAATCAATTACATATATGAATTAAGATCTCTTTTTTTGGGGGTACACTGGTAAATTAACTCATACTTAAATAAGTCTAGCATCAGCACAAAAATAGCTATTTCAACAAAAGCAGTTATTGTATTATAACAATAAGAGCCAACAGAACAAAATATTTCACAAACACATTTCCATAATATAGCACAACATTTTTTGCATGTATTACTAGGTATATACACGGTCATTCCTCAAGGTCATCAATAGTATTGTCATTTGTTCAAGTCGTAAATGGATTCGCATACCTGTTTCTACTAGCTCCGAGCCCCAACACAACAGGCTCTGTGATCTCACTCATGCTTTGCAGAGTAGATGTGAGAACGATAAAGAGGATGATAAAGAGCAGAAAGCAGCGCTGCAGAGCCGCCAGGTCCAACAACCCAGTCTGCAGGGCCAACAGCAGCAGAGTCACTCCCTCCGTCACACCCCTACAATACAGAAAAACATGAACGTTTGAACTGAACAAACACATGCACACAGTAAACATACATCACCTTTTCTTACCTGTGCATGACATTATGGTTCTGGAGAGCATTGAATCCTCCAAGGTAGAACTTACAGAGACTCAGAAGTCCCAGAGCCATATAAGACACCACAAATGTTAAGCCAAGCAGGGAGTATGGGCTAGCACAGCATTCAGACACACTGAAAAACACACATCAGCACATTAGATTTAAATCACATCTCATATGGCCATTTAGTGAGATTGAATACCCTGCCGTTTACCTGGTGAGGAGGTAGAGTAGCGAACCCTGTTGGACAGCAGTGATAGTGCCATAATTGGTAACAAGTTGCACTCCGAACAGCACAAACCAGAAAACAGTAAACAATACAGGCACAGCAAAGCCATGCCAGAGGGACACCCCGACTGCCATTAGTCGGTACAACTCAGTCACCTACAGAAACAACACAGGTTTACAAAAGTAGAACTGAGGCGATGTGTAAAAGAGCATGAGTATGTGTGTGTTTTACCTCTATTGCCATTATCTCTCTGTAAGCTGCTCTGGCCAGTCTGTATGGGACAAAGAGGTTTGCGAGGAGGAAGACGGCCACCTCGGCCCCTGTGATTATCATGGACACAGAAGAGAGCGTGAGGAGCCAGTCCAGAGGGACAGACACCATACGTGCCAGAAGAGGGAGCAAGTGTGCTGAGAACAGCCACACACGCTGAGTCCGCATGAGGAACGCACACAGCGTACTGACTATTATCTGACCTGCAAGTGATCACACACGCATTGTAAGAGAGTCATAATCAGTACTGATATGCACAAATACGCCAAAGGTGACTGTGCCATTGAACAAACCATAAGACATAAAAAAAATTGCATGACAGACAATGCACTTTTTCTTGCACTCTCTCTGAAGGGCTTAGGTTATAATTGTTTGAAAAGGTACGACTCTTTTTAAGCACATATACATATACAGAATATTTTAATTGCTAATCAAGTTCTTTATGTGGGAAACAGATCTTCACATGATCCTTCAGGAATCAGTTTAAGATGCTGATTTATAATCAACGCTAAAAACAGTTGCGCTGCTTAATATTTTTTTATGACTTATGATACTTTCTGTTAAAAAGAACAGTGTTTGTTTAAAATACTTCACTTGAATAAATTTCATCATAAAGTATATTAAAATAGAAAAGTTATTTTAAATTGCAATAGTATTTTATCAATTTAGTTTCTGGGCTTTTTTTATTTTACATTTTTTACATAATATATTAGCCTTAAAGAGTGCAAAGGAAACCAGATAATACAGCCATGACAGCCTTAACAAGACAATACAAACCATTGAAGCAGCAAAAAACAACAAGTGGGGAATATTTAGGATTAATCAAAGCATATATTTAACTCATTCAAGTAAATTGCATTTGAACAGTGAGAACAACAGTAATACACTATTTAATTTTGAGGAAATCCACAATGGTTTGCCATACAATTTGATTTAGGCTCCAAGGAACGTATCTTCTGTAGTTGCATGACATGAAACAATTCTCATTTTTTAATGTTTTTTTTTTTATTAAATAAAAGCAGCCTTGATGAACACAACAAACTTCTTCAAAAAACATTAATAATCTAACTGATCTCAAACGCCACTGTGCTTTATGGCATTACTATCAGTGTTGTGATACATGTAACTTACTGGTGAGTGCAGTCACGAAACGGTTCAGTGCCGGAGAGTCCAGAAAGAGCGCACCATCATATCCATACTGAGCTTCATCTCTTACATAATCTCTGTTAACACAACAAAACCCTATGAAAAACTTACCAATAATCCATTCACTTCACTCAAACGACTTGTAATGAGCCAAATAACACTGCATATTTTCACCTGACAATCTGATGACCCATGTAAAGAAGCAGGGCACAGAGAACATGCAGGTAGAGCTGGATAATATGTCCAAGCGGCAAAAGCAGCACCACGGTGCTCACTATATGACCTGCAGAACAAACAAACAACAATATCACGTATCGTATATTTACCCAACTCTACAATATAATGACTCACATAATATTTACCCAAATAATATATGTTCCAGATGACATATTTGTACTTGAAGAGCATGTCTTCTGTCCTTGCTTTGAGATGATCCGTGAAGCTGTCAATGTCACATTTATACAGCATGTCCAACACCAAGATGCTGGGCACCCTGAGGACAACATTAGCTACCTCCTCTAGTCGTGGCATCTTAACAAGGACACAGTAACCACCTGTACCACGTAGGAAGGCTGTCACATTATGACATGTGTCATAATATGACTTTTCTGTATTCTGCTCCTGTTTGGAGGTCCTCTTGAAAACGAAAGGACATGGTTTGGTGAGGCTAATCAGTAGATCCGATCTGAAAACTGTGAGAAGAGAAACAATGACAGATACAACAGTCTCTCCGGCTTGTTTTCTGTCATTTATCAAAAAGGCATAAAGCTTGATTCAGCTACTAAGAGTCTTATATTGTCTCCAGGCCTGGTTTGGGAACTTTAAGACAGCCTGGGAGACCATCTAGACCTACTGAAAACCAGCTAAGAGAAGTAAACTATTTTAATATAGAGAGTAATTTAATAGTGAATTTAAGAAGGGAAAATAACACGGCCTGTCGCTGTTTATCTCGTTATTTCTATAGACGGTTGCACCTCACCTCCAGTCTGTGTGTCTGTAGCATCATGGCAGCTCGCGGGTTATTCGTCTTAAAACAAAAGCGCTTTAGCACAATTCATCCTCGAAAAATACACATTTTCCACACCTGTCATGACCGCACACTGTTTAGAAACTACCGTCAGTCAGCTACAAACACACTTCCCGTCCTCTTCATCTTCTTCTGTAGTTTTTGTTTTTAATGGAACCAAACTAAAATAGCACATTAGCGCCTCCTACCGTTCACAGCATTGCAGCCAGCCAGAGACTTTACACTCTTCAGCTTCAGTTTTTTGTAGCCTAAGTGTGACCAGCTTGGGTGAGAATACTCCTCTCCTCTTCTCCACTATACAGAGATGTTGAATTTCTAATCTGTGTTGTTGTAGTTTTATGCATATACATGCACAGTCATAAAAAGCTAAAGATGACTTGTTATCACTGTTTCCTTTCAACATCGTGAAGGTCTCACATACCGTCCATTTTGGCATTCATACACTTATTTGCTTTTACTTAAAAAAATGGAAAAGTCACACTATGACTATGACTCATTTGTGTATTTCTTTATTTGTGTACATCATTTAGAGGGGGAAACTGACACTTAATTTCAAAATACACATAATGATGGACGGAAATGTATCATAGAGGATTGTAAAGATATTTTAGTGGAACTTCATTGGGTCTATTCTGTCTTTGTATTTTATGTTTTATTTCTTTATGTGTTAATTCATGTTCAGTGTCAAGTATAATTATTCAGTATTCAGTCAATCATTTTTATTATAGCACTCCCATTTTATGCTATACAACTTTCCATATCGATAAAAAAAAATAAAGGTACCTATTTGGCATGACTTTCTGACAGTCCTTTTAGGTTAAACCCTAAGTTATTAAAGGCCATGTAGAGGGGTAAAAAGCACAATATTAATAATACATAATAAAAAACATCATATTTATGAAAAAACATACATAAAAAGCTTCTTTATGACACCATTAAGATTCTATAGTACACATAGTTCTTTTTGGAACCTAAAGGATTCTATTTAGAACAAAAATAGTCTGCTGTTGCTACAAATTCAAGAACTCTAATCTGGTACTGTTTAGCACTGTTTTTGTATTTAATTTTACTCAGTTTTTTTTTTTGTCTCTTACGGTTTAAATGTTAATTTATCCACTGTTTTTAGTTATTGGAATAGTCTCTGATCTATACGTGATAATAGCCGTGCAAATGTATTTGGTTTGCCAAGCTGTCTGCTTCCTCATTCTCCTCCCTTTACAACAAACATAAAAAACAACTGCACCACTACATTTCCTCAGTGTAATATACTGTATTAATATACTAAGCCTATTGGGAATTTTTAACACCAAATGCTTATTTTTTTGTGGCTGTAAATGGCATAACTGGAGTTTGTGGCCACAATTTTCTGCCATAACCTTTCATTCCACTGTACGGCTTGCTGTGAAGGAATCTTCTAAGGAAGCTAGCTTTAGTCAGACTTCCAAAGCACCGTAGCGTCATGATCTAAAATGGATTCATGTGAACTTTAGTCATAACTGAGCAAACATTGAATAACGCAAGAAATAAAATAATGCATAAACGAAATTATACAATGAGTTCATTTGTTTGTTCATCTACATGTCATTTTTTCATCTATTAATTTACATAACTTATGTAAAGTCATCTGAGCATTACCAGTGTTCCTGTATTGTTCAATTTCAACAGTGTTCTTTTGAAATTAAGATACTGACAAGAATTAATTACACTGACATTAAGACAAGAATTTCCAAAGAAAGCTATATAATTGAAAAATTTCAAGAAATAAGTTAACAATTAAAATAAAATATCAACTAAATAAAGTAAACTAAGCTAAGAATAGCATTTTACCAGTTACCATTTCTTTAAAAGAATTTTAAAAGAGGATAGTTTATATCAGTTTTTCTTTGATGTGACAAATGTAAGTTTTAAAAAAGATAGCAATAGCTAGAACCACCACATTAACCTTACTGATTTTGCACAAGCAGTTTACAGGAAATAAAGGCAAGGTCCACTTCTGCTAATTTCAGCAATCATCGCTTTCTTCTTAGTCATGCATCTCAACTGTGACACTGGCTTTTGGGAAGGCATCATCACGCCAGAGACCGTACGTAAAGGAGGAAAATACTTCGAACAGTGACCTCAGATAGGCCTCACCTACGGAGAACACACACATTGAGCGTTTGAGAATGGTAACTATTAAAATACGATGCAGGTAAAAAGCAGTGGGTGCTGTAAAGGTCTGAGTCTCTGTGAGCAAGGGGGAGAGGAAATGGGCTCAGTGACCTTTGCAGCCAATTTCCCCTGTGTTCAAACAGCAGCATGAAAGCCAGGTCTGTTTCTGAAGTCTGTGCAAAATGTCAATTGCAACTTATCCCACCAGCAGAAGGATTTGCTCTGAAAGTAGATTCCCTTATTGTGGCCGTCAGCTTTTAAGTCATTGCACATGGATGGTTTGACCCTATCCTCACTCCTTCTTAGTACGTGTCCTTTCAACCTACAAATTATTTAGAGATTTCAAAATGACTTTATAAATAAGGTGGTTTCGTTTTTACATCATCTTCCATCCTGGCTTTTTTTTTTTTAGAAAAAATACTGAATATTTTCCATGTCATCATTTGGAGCAGTGCAAAAACACAGTTGTTTTTGTTCAAACTGTGGGGTAAATGTGCACAGGAAAAAGAAGTGCTTCATGGGTTAACATTTAAATTAACTGATTTTGTTAATCAAAGATAGCACATTAATATAAGTTAACAAATCAAAATTTAAGAGTTGGATCAGGTAAAAATAGCTCCTAAGAAGAATAATTCAGTCCACAATAAAAATTATGCCATCATTTACTCACCCTCGTGTCATTACAAAACTGTAGACTAGGACTACTTTCAAAATATCTTCTAGTCTAGATTTTTTGGACTATATAATTAATAGAGATGGTTCCAGAATAACACGGGAATCCATATTGTATGAAAAAAATAACACTTAGACATTAAAAAATACATATATATATTTTTTCTTGTGTTCCACAGATGAATGTAAGTTTGTAACAAGATAAGGGAAGTAGGCTAAATGATCACAGAATTTTCATTTTTGGATGAACTAACCATTTAATATAACAACTGCAGGTTAAGGTTTTTTTGCCAAAAGTTCTAATTTAACTATAAATAAACAAATACTTCCATCACAACATTAGTAACTAACCTGTTGTTTCCTTTACATACCAAATAAAACAATGAAAAACAAGCATCACATCCACACAAAAAAGGGCAGTTTAAATACTGAGCCGTCAATGAAACTATGCATTTCAGAAAAGGAGGGTGTGAAATGACTTCATTTTACAGTAAGCGATAGATGGAAGTAGTGTGGGGAGTGGAACAACTGTATTCATGGTTTTAACACCACACCTCATTATGATGCAATATACATGTATCAGTCAGCAAAAAATTCCAATTGACAACTTTTTAAACTATTTTTGTCAGAGACTTTAGCACATGTAAACATGACCTTGCAAATGTAGGGTTCCACATGTGCCATTTCCATTTCCTTTATGGAAAAACGACCGTCGCTACTGCCTGCCTCTGCCAAGTCACTGCTCTTGTAATGAAACTGCTCTTTTGCAATAAGGGGAATTCCTGGTTCCCTCTCTGACAAGCCTTTTTTTTTCTCTCTCCGTCTCCCTTTTTCCCTTTTTTGTTTTATGGGAATTGAGGGCTGAACCAGTGAGATGTTTTTCCTCAGAAGCGCTTTGTATTGATTCATTATGAGGGGGCGGGAGACTCCCTCCCACTGCTTCCTTCTTACTGGGAAGTGATTGCAGGCTTACGGTACTGAAAGAGCATGAGGGAGTGAGTGAGTGAGTGAGTGTAGAGGGAGATAAAAACAGAAAGACAGAGAGAGAGAGAGAGCGAGAGACAGAGATATTTAAGCTGAGAGAAAACAGAAGTCATTTATTCAGAGGTCACAAGAACACCGCTCATCTCTGGCTTTACATTTGAGTTACTGGAGACTCTAATGGCAAATAAGGATTGTGGATTTTAAAGCAATGGCTTGATCCATGATAGTCAAGATATGAAGTTGATCCTGACAAGCTGGGATAAGCGTGCCTCTCTCTCCTTATCAGATAAGTATTGGATGTTTAGTGTGACGTGTGGTTTGGGAGAAAAAAAAAAGTTTGAACTTGTAAAATGAATTACAAGAGATGTGTGGTGGATAAGAATAATATCTCTCTGTGTCTATAAAATATCCATTTTGTGTTTTCATGAGATTTCTAATGTCGGAATTGTGAGCTTATACAAAAGCAGTTTTTATATCAATTCAAAAAGTGGTGTGTTGTCCATCAGAGCATTATATATATACATAAAACAATAACAGCTATTTCTGGGACTTCAGAGGGGGTTTCCAACTGTGCACCCATCAGGGCTGTTTGACTGGTTCAGTGCCGTTTATTGGGAAGAGACAGTTTCCTGAAAGTCCTCAGGTGTGGCAGGTTCTCAGTTAAGGACATAAAGTTCAATGCTTTTTCGCTGCAGTTAAGTAATGATCAAACATTAAACAAATATGTGATGGTGATAGCATTGAGACAAAAACGTGAGGTGAATTACGTCACTAACCCTGTGGCCTTCACAGAGATACAACTATGACTTTATTAGCCGTGCTTCACTTGTTCAAGGAAAACAACAACAGAAAGTGTATCAAAAGTCTTGAACTCTGTAACGGTCAAATGAACAAGGATTCTTGGTTGGTTGTTCATGTATGTTTTTTTAAGCCTAGAAAAGTTTTCATCTTTGGGTTACTGAATGGACACAGTTTTAGTCAAAGCAACACAGTTACAGCATATCTGTATTATTACCAAACGAGTGTGATTTTAAAAATTCATGTTAAGCAAATGCTGACAAAGTTTGTCTTGAGCACTTAAGCCCTGAGAACTGAATTCCATAGATGGTGTTCATAAAGAGTTCATCTATGGGCTCAGTTCTTTTGGCATTGTGTTCAATGTCTTCTAAACAAAAAAAAAATCTTCAAATAATTACCATTCATAAAATGTACATTCTACTATATTTGATTTATTTATTTATTTAAATTTGTAAAAATTAATTGAATTGAATTTATATATATATATATATATATATATATAAAATTATTGATTATATTTGTGTTTATATAAAACATATAAGTTATACTTCATGTTATGTTACAGTGCCTTAGTCAGTTAATACTTTACTTTTGTGATATTTTACAAAATGTATGTTTTATGTGTTCTCTAATAAATATTCACTGTTTTTCAAATGACCTCCTGTGGCTGTTTTAAATTTTTTTATGTTTCAGTGCATATTTTGTCAAATTTACACTCTCATTTATCAGACAGTGTGGGTGTGCTTATCAAATGACCAAAGTCTGTCCACTTCTTCCGTGTCGCTTTTCAAGTACAGGGCACTTATAAGTAACATAGGTCAGTTGTTTAGCAGTGCCTTTTAGAGGGTGTATGATGTGGGTTCATCTTACTTGTATGTTTGTGGGTTGGATATAAATGTATTGCCAGACAACATGGCCAGATTCTTCAGTAAAGCCAGTGGTGAGCTGACGTTATGCAAATGATGCACTGACTCCTACGCTATAACCGCAGGCATGTCTTATCTCTTATTCCCAGCAAATGACTCAGGATCGATTTGTTGGAAATCTGGAGTAATGGACACCCTCACAAGACAACTGTTCATGACCATATGAGTATCATAATGATCTGGTCAACACTCATTCAGTGCAGAGACTATAAGAATGGTAGTGGCCATCTGAATACAGTTTGGGATGTCTACCTCTATGATCTTTTTATGCTTCATGATCACTCAGATACTAGTATGTTGTGTCGTAGTCCGTTCTCTAAAGTTACTAAAGCTATCGTTTTCAAAATTCATAAGAAGTTTAAGTTATGTAATAGTGTTGAAGATTAAGTTAATAACTATTTTCCCCAGCTGACAATAACAATTTTTTTTTTTTACATAATTTTTTTTCACATATCTAAAAGAAATACATTATTTTTGAATCAGTACAAGGACACACACAGTACAAGTTGTAAATATAATTAATCTGTGTGTGTGTGTGTTTCACTGAAAAATAAAATTGTGGGATTTACTTTGAAACAATTTTTTAAACTATGTACGTTTCATAAATAAGAAATGCAAAGTAAAAGCAGAAAAGCTAAAAGTTCTTCAGTAATCTGTTTTATTTACCACAAAATCTGTTTTACAGTGTGTAAATATGAATAATTGTGGTGTGTCAGAATAAATTGTGGGAAAACAGAAATTATCAAAACTATCAGAATGTGATGCATCTATTTACACACAAATAATTTTATATGTAATGGAGTGGATTTTGTAAATATCATTTTTATATTACACTGTAAAAAGATTTTCCTCAATTATAAATAAAACATTCATGTACATTTAACAAGAATACTAATTCATACTATTTCAATTTTTCTACTTTGAAATTTCAAATTTAATTTAATGTGTTACTTGCCATTTCTTTTTAATTTATTTAGCTGTTTTTTAAATGAATTATTTTAGTTATAGCAATTTCTGAGTATTACTAGAAATTCCTTTGTTTTACAACCACTTACCAAGTGAAAAAATGTTGAAAAAAACAAAAATAAAACTGCACTACTTATTTTTTAATGTACATCAATATCATATTTTCATTTCATTGTTGTTTACACACTAGATTTATTTAATATGTATAATCACTCTTTTTTATCTCAGCTGACAGTAGCTGACAAATTTTTCTTTTTTATTTTATTTTCTCTTTTATTTCAATCGCGCTATGTTCCCTCTGGAAGACTTGGTTCCTTTCACAGCACCTTATTTTCCACCCTATATTCCTGTTGTTCACGCACACGAGGGTTCCCTCACCCTAAAAACTCCCTGTTCTGATAGCTGATCCTCACAGACTACCTGCTGGGGTAAGTGCCATACACCCGCCTCATATCCTCTTTCACAATTTCTGGAAGCTCTCGCCGAACACTCTCTGGAGTTTCCCCCAGCAAAGCTCCCCTCTGAACCCTTTCCGGCCATGCTTCACTGGACATCTCATGGTGACTGAATCCGGGGGATTGTTTTAGAGCAACATTTGGCAGAGGAAGCACACTTGATTGATGGTACCAAAAAAGAAACTTTTTGGTTAGGTTCATAGAAATGTTGGTCTTCTAAATGCTCAGCTGTGTCTTGATAGCTCAGGATGCTCTGTGTGTGAAGGGTCACTGGTCCCGGCATACGACTGTAAACTGGCAAGAAGTGACCGTGAAGAGCCAAAGTGTGCATGGAAAATGTAGGATGATAAACGTTTGGATAAAATATGCTCATTACATAACCGCATTGGACTGAATAAATCAATAAATCCCACAAGCAGAACAATACTGAATAAAAGCACACCATTTTAAAACATAACCAGACAAAATACACACGGAAAAAACATAATTGGAGTATTAGTAAGAACCCAGTGTGATTATGTAATTTAGGAAGACAAAATTACTCAACAGCAAAATGTAGGTCAACAACAAATAAATCAACTGCGTAACCCAAAACTGTGTAATATACATATACAGTTCTACAGAAAGTCATACAAAATATAAACATTATCTGTAAATTTGAGCTACACTGTACATAAATGTACAGGAGATTTTTCTGGTTATTGCAACAGCCATGAATGGAGGCATTTTTTTAATATAATTAAGAATTTCATTTAAAGTGAAACAATGAAAACCAATTTGACAAGCTGCATCATAGTTGATTTTCTTGAGAAGTTGTTGTTAAGCTCATACTATATTATCTCATACTCATATATAATATAATGATAATATAATTTTGGGCATAAGCATATTCTTGGAATGCAGAAAGACAAAATATAGCCTACCAAGACAACTATATGTAGTGTCAACGTAAGGATACATTGTTGAAGAAGACAATGACTAATAAACCATCAGGCCATCAGTTGACCTCTGTGACTGCTGTAGGTGTTTCATTTGCGGAAGTGAAGCATTAGTGTAATTACATCACTTTCCAGAACTTATGACCTTTTCTTTTAATACACCAAGGACAAGGTATAAATCTAAAAACACAGAACATTCATAAAACAAGAATGAGCTATAATTCATCCTGATAATTATTATGTTTTCATCTTACGTTATTGTATAGCAAAAGGTCCAGGCGCATATGCAGTCAATAGTCTGTCCAGCAGGTGGCACTAAACCTTTGTGTACTTTGGAAAGTACAGTAACGTGAGATTTGTAAATTTCGGCTTTAGTAATAACAGTACAAAACTAAAATGAAATTTTTTGAAACAGATAGATAAGTCACTGACATTTCTGGCATGAGATAAAAATGTAAGTATCATTTTAGCAGTAAATGATTGAGGCAGAAAAACAAAATCTATATTAATGATTTTTTTTTTCTGGGAAAGAAAACAGTGAAAAATTGTAAAAAAAAAAAAAAAAAAGAAGAAGAATGCATTAATTTAAATATGTGTACGTGGTGAGTGAAAAAAAATCATTTTTATGTCTATGAAATTGATTGGAATGTTGACAAAAGTTACTGAAATGTATTGAATTGGAAGACACAGTACATTATAAAATAGTTAATTTCATCTCTAAACGGCGCAAAAGTAAACAAAACAAACAAAAAAGACGTAAGTTTACGTGAATGGCAAATTGGACACTGAGCCCCACCTCCACATGGATCAAAACAGCTAACAAATTCATTGATCCCAATGCATTCTTCCAATCGCATCGCGGCTCTCATGTCGTGTCTTTCTAACGGCTGTTCTGATTGGATGGCTCAAGCGTCAATCAAAGCGATAGCCACGTCCCCTTTCTGGACATCAAACCACAGAGGAAAAACTGCAACAGGGGGCTAAACATAGGGGGGGGGAAGTGTTACAAATCGATTTTACAATATCAGTGGTTTAAACGCTTTTTTTAATCGTAAGTTTTAAAGAAGACCGTTTTTCCTCCTGCATTTCGACAACTTTCTTCCCAGTTTGGTGCGGCCGTGTGGGGATGGATGAGATGCGGCCTAGCAGCGGAGCAGCAGCGCACCTCGGCCTCGCCTCGATCTTTCCCCCGGGATTGCAGGCCATTTATGGGGAAAGCAGGCGTCTGTATCCCGATCAGGCGAACCCGCTGCAAGTCACAGCCATTGTGAAGTATTGGTAAGACGTCTGAAGCGTTCCTGTTTTATGTTGTTGCTTGATATGCACACAAAACTAAGTTCAGTGTAACTGGATTTTATTCAAAGAATTATTATTATTAACTAGTTTTTACTATTATAACACTGAGTGGTGATCAAAGATAATAAAATCAAGTTTCAGTCAGCAGAAGCATTATGAAAAGGCTAATAACAAACATTAAAGTGTACTTTTCCATCTCAGTGACTCACTTTTTTTTCTCCCATAATCCTCTTTTCAGGTTAGGGGGTCCAGATCCTCTGGACTACATTAGTATGTACAGAAATGTGGGATGTCCTGGACAAGATGTACCAGAACACTGGCACTATGTGAGCCTGGGTCTAAGTGACTTGTATGGGGACAACAGAGTTCATGAGTAAGAATGATAGATTATGAGATGATTTTCGTTACATGACAATGTTGTTGCAGCAATACCCAGTTCAGCTTATATTCATATTTACATGATCTATTCAAGTTTCAGCAGCTGAATGAATTGTGTTCAGTTTTATATGAAGGTTTACGCCAATGTAGTTTGGCAGGGATTGAATTTCAGCTGTATTCTGCTTCTTTATAGATTCACAGGTCAAGAGGGCCCAAGTGGTTTTGGTTTTGAGCTCACATTTCGCCTGAAGAGAGAAGCAGGAGAGACGGCACCCCCTACCTGGCCAGCTGAGCTCATGCAAGGCTTGGCTCGATACGTGTTTCAGTCAGGTACTGTACCTGCACCCATTATAAGCAGTAGGAGTTTTATAACTCCTGGAAGCATTCTTTCTGTAATTTCAAAACAATGTTTTTTTCAGCTTTAACAGATAACAGAAGTAATTTAATATATGATGAAAATGGTAAAAAAAGTTCTTCATGATCATTATTTCTCAGCCTGATAGTATGAACCATTTACAGTTTTACAGTTGTAATAATCTAGCTTCAGTGGGACATGCAAATCTAAAATTAAACCTTGAAACAAAGTTTGGCTTTGTATAACTTTAATACAAACATTATAATCATTAAAGAAGTACAGTGGTGTCTCAGGATAATGAGAAACTGCAATCCAGATTTTGTTTTCTGTGTGATATGCGTGCTGCGTGGAGAAACCTTTCTTAGTGTTTTAGTGTGAAAATTGCAAAATTGTCCCAGAGCAGGTATCTTATGTCTATACTCTATTGCATGTGCTCTAAAATCATTTGCTCACAAATCATTTGCTCTGCACCAGAAAACACATTCTGTAGCGGCGATCACATTTCGTGGCACAGTCCTTTGGACAACAGCGAGTCTAGAATCCAGCATATGCTACTCACGGAGGACCCCCAGATGCATCCGGTTCAGACCCCGTTTGGTCACGTCAGCTTCCTTCAGGTAAGGGTCAACAAGCCAGAAGTTATTGACTGCAGGCTAATATAAATTTCTTATGTTTATATGGCTATTTATGTTCAGCTGACCCCCAATGTGTGTTTGAAATAACCATAAGACATAACATTTATTAACCTTGTCCTCCTATGCATGTGTCTCCTTGTGATCGGTGTAAATTAAGTTTTTCCTTCTGTGCTTATCAGATTGTGGGTGTTTGCACAGAGGAGCTACAGGCAGCGCAGCAGTGGAACGGTCAAGGCATTCTGGACCTGCTGAGAGGAGTGCACATGTGAGTAATCCCACAGCCAGCCATGAGACAGGCCAAGGACATGCTCCTGCTTAATTGGTGGGAAAACTGTGTTAAAGAAACTGCAGGACTGATTTATCCAGCTGAGAAACTAAATTAATGCCCTTGATATATTACTTTGTCTCTGTGGCATTTATGGATGGGTGAAGTTCTAAGTTTGTGTTAAATTTACTGTAAGCAAATGTAAGAATATGTGTCATGTACTTGATTGATGTTTCTTTTCCACTAAGTGGGTCAGGAGCTATTCTTGTTTTTCTTCAATTCTGAATTGGGTCTTGTTTCTTCTGCTGTTGTTTGCAGTGCTGGGGGTCCATGGTTAATCACTGACATGAGAAGAGGGGAAACTATATTTGACATTGATCCACATTTGCAAGTAAGGCTTTCTGTAGTTTGCATGTTGTTGAAAGGAACAGATCATCCTTATGAAAGTACTCATATTATTTACCCTGATATTGTTGTTAAATGGCTTGCTGTTATTTATTTTCTTTTTGTGTAAAACACACATTTTGTAAAGTGTACATATTCCTCTTTTCCATATGATAATTGGTTATTTGCTAAAAGTCTTCCTTTAAATATGATTTTAAATTATATTCCGGTCTGCTCTTCTCACATATTTACCTTTTAGTATTTAGGTAAACTATCTGTGTTGATTGATATTATATATATATGTCGGTTAAAATTTTATATTATTGAAACAGATGGAAAATTGACAGGTTTTCTGCAATTCTATTGACGTTTTGCCTTCTAGGTCTTCGAACCGGTCTTGTGATTGAAAACTATGAATATCAGCTAGAAATTTAATAGTGCAATTGCTAGTGTTTCTTCAAATTATTTTTTTTAAAATTTAGGGCCTTGTTAACTGCATTGAGCTAAACTTGTCATGTCCTATGCATAATTATCCCCCGCTCTAATTTTTTTTAACACATTTTACCTCTCTCAAGTAATGAATGATAATCATTCCTGGCGATTAAGGTCATCTGTTAAAGCACATGCTGTGATGCTTCAGGAGTGATGGGAAAAGATGGAGTGTAATTAAGTCTGTGGCTGTTAAACTCAACACCTCCACCTGCTGTTAGTCCTCTGCCCCCTTGCTCTCTGCACTGAGATGGACACATGTCCAGCCACGCTGATCTCCTGCTGATTAGTGCGTGTGTTGATTGCTCATCTGAAGCAGGAACGAGTGGATAAGGGCATAGAGACGGACGGCTCTAACCTAAGCGGGGTCAGTGCCAAGTGCGCCTGGGATGACTTGAGCCGACCTCCAGAGGATGAGGACGACAGCAGGAGCATTTGCATTGGGTCACAGCCGCGCAGGCTGTCCGACAAAGGTGAGGGGTGCTAAGGACAAGCGCAGGCCGATTTAAAAACAAGACACTTAACTCCATATGCTTCAGAGATTTTGTATTGGCTCAAATTACCGTTACGTTGTCATGAGTATTTGTTTATTGTTCATACAGACACTGAACAGATTAGAGAAGCCCTGAGGAAAGGACTGGAGATTAACAGCAAGTCTGTCCTGCCTCCCATCAGCAGTCAGAGGCACAGTCACGACCGGCCACAGTAAGTCCTGCCCTTTCATGACAATCAGAGCTTCTGGACTGCGTGATTATACTGGTCAAGCGGAAGTATGGTTTACCCAGTACTGTGACCTTAATTCTGGAAGTAGCAGGTTGAAGAGTTTCAGGACATCAAAGTGCTTTGGTTTGCTCTGCCAGCTGTTCGGGACTGGATGGCTTCATTATGGTTTATGGCTAGGAGACAAAAGATGTTTGGTGCCAGGGCTGGCCACTATGACTGTATATACATAGTGTGAAAAGTGTGTCATTAGGTTGAGATTTTGCTGTATTGTTTGTAGCACACAGGGCTGCACAAATAATCACATAAGTGATTGAAATTATGATTATGGGTGCTGGTAATCAAGAAAAGTTATGTAGGTCTACTGCCATTGCTATTTTTTGCAGTGGTTAAACAATGTAACATTACAGACATTTTGTTGTGTGCATGATTGCATTGATGTATAAGTTGGAGGGGCTCATATTGATTTCTTAATTTTAATCAATCTTCATTTTTAACCGATAGTGATATTTAAATTCAGTCGATCTGTGTTTTTTCAGTTGATGTTTGCACTAAACAATAGATGTTCTTCTCCCATCCACTAAGCAATCATCTCTTCAGCTTTAGTACTAATTGGGCTTATATGATGGAATAAACATGAATTGATATCAGAAGATATGTTGAAAGAATCCTATTGAAATGTATCATGTTTCAGTTGCAGAAAGATGCCTATAAAACCACTTGTAAACAATGTAATGTTACATATACCTCAGTAAAGCCATTTAATTACAGCTTGATAATTTAGCTAGAAAAATTTTTTTGTTTACTGTCTAAAAATAAATAGCAATTAAATAGTTTGGACTATTAATTTTAACCTTTAATATTATGACAATACACTAACTGACATGGTTGTATAGTTTAGTTGAGAGACATTGATAAGTACTGTACCTCTTTTATATATCCATTCCAAATGAGTCAATATCGAATTGAAATCCGAATGAAATCAGTTTGTGAAATCAGTGTCAGTATCCACCTGTATAAATTAGTCTGTTAATATTATTATTATTATTGCTGAAAACGCAATAGGACTGCTTGTAATTATCAGCATTCATATATTTCACTTGGTGACACACAAAAATTAATACTTGGATATCCAGTGTATACTACACCCAATGGATACTGCAAGAAAGCAATGTGGCTAAACTCTGCAAAATGAACCGATCATGAATGATATATATGTGATGCGGTACTGTTATATAAGGTTTTAGTCATGCCGCCCACCCCTATTTTGTGCACAGTTTAAAAAGTTAGGAATGGATTTCATGGACTTTGGTTGGTTCAACTCAACCGCTATATATATATATATATATATATATATATATATATCAAAATCACTATTGGTTTGACAGTGGCTCAGAAGCCTGTCCAATATGTGGATAATTACCTGCAGGTATTTTTCAGACCCAAGCCTGTCCCTTCAGTCTTTGTCCTTATTTGTCCAGCTGGCCTGCTATTGTACAGCAGTGTTACTAGCTCATGAAATTAGCTTCAAGTGCCAATAGTCTGCCAGTACAATTACATGCTTTTGAATTGGGTACTGTATTATGCAGTACTGTCCTTATTCCCATTATTATTTGTGCTTTTAGACATTGCCTGTAGTCCTTTTTTTTTTCCTTTTATTATCTTTTTTTTTTTTTATTAGGGCTTTGATGGTAGCAGTTAGCTGGGGTGACCGTTTTAAGCACTCCATCGTCATCTCATTAAACGCTGTGCAATCCAGATCATCTCAGTGCATGGTTTGT
Organism: Enteromius mattozi; assembly: GCA_032359235.1. Taxonomy (NCBI): domain Eukaryota; kingdom Metazoa; phylum Chordata; class Actinopteri; order Cypriniformes; family Cyprinidae; genus Enteromius; species Enteromius mattozi. The sequence continues at coordinate 8,317,165 of JAUMHE010000062.1, read as the reverse complement.
CTGGGTTAATCTCACTCACTATCCTGTTGTCTGCACCCCCTTGTTTTGCTCACGGCCCCCTGCTACTTGTAGCCCAGCCAGAGATTCAGGCATACATCCTGGAGCTCAGCCTGACTGCCTGCTAAAATTGGTTGTGTTGCCTGTTCCAAATAATCATGATGAATGAGAAACATAATGCTGAAGCGATGTACAGTTTTCTAATAAAGAACTTCACTTCTGTACATACTTTCTGTATGGAGAGGAAAGGGATTTGAGGCCTCTGCACTGACTGAGGATCATAAAGAATTTAACACGTCTGGTTCAGATTCCTTTTAATGTTTCCAGTTTCATTAACGATTCTTTTAGTATTTGTGATCAAGTCGTTATGTTGAATTTCAAGTTTTTCATGATGAAAGTAATGATTTGCCATTTCTGTAAGTAAGTGATTAATTTACTTACTTACCCCCCTCTGATTGATTAAAACACATTTTGTTTTACTAAAAAGAACCAGCTCATAAGATTTAGTTGGGGAATTTGACTACTTTGATCGGCAATGTTTGTTTGCCATGCAAGTTAAAGAACCATTAACAGAATTAGACATGATGAAAATAACTTAAATCCTGTATGCAATTTTATTTGTTTGTTCCTGTTCTTTAATAGAGCAGTCAAGTTATCAATATGCACTCTTAACTGACAGACTGTCAAGACGTGTCATGAATTTATTTGTCAGTTGTTGATCATTTGCTCGACCTGTGTTTGCCACACTTGCTCCGCTGATGCATCCGTCCAACATTTTGTGCCTAAAAGGCCTTACAGTAGCAAGTGAATTACAAATATGTTGATGCATTTCAAGAAGCCATTCCAATCTTTTAAAAGAGGGGAAATTTTACTTCTCATACTTTTTTCTAAGAGGCTTTGGAAAGAGTAAAATTAATTTGCCGTTTGGCAGTAGTGGTAAATGCATTCATTCACTTCGCTGTGGTACAAATCTGCCCCTAATTTCTCCATAGACAATCAGTTGGACATTTCCAGACCCAGCAGATATCAAGGTAAGAGCCAACTACGAGTGAAACTGAAACTATTTCTCCAACAAATGGGCTATGGAGACTATTCTTCTTCATTCAGCTTTGAAATGGGTGATCAGTACTTTTACTTTTTGATCAGTACAAGTTACTTTTTGTTACAACAAAATGGAAATACAAAACTCTGCACTGCACTATTTCTTACTTTAAAGTATTTAGACACTATAATGTATAAATACCATTGCACTTTAATATTTGGATCATTTCTGGCATTTAAACTTTAGTGGATCAGGTTCATAGTCAATGTGATGAACACGGTTACAACGTGGTTATCTAATGCAATGACTTTTATATAGTTCAAATGTGGCACTTGGACACAAATTGGATACCCTCATTCTGTTTTTTCCTTATTTATCTTTTCCCCTCTTCTATTATCCCAGGAGCCGTAAGGACAGTCTAGAGAGTGAGAGCTCGGCTGCTATTGTCCCTCATGAGTTGGTGCGAACACGACAGCTGGAAAGCGTGCATCTGAAGTTCAACCAGGAGTCCGGGACTCTTCTCCCACTGTGCCTCAGGTAGGGCAGAATTCTGTTGGGTGTGTACTTGCGTGCTTAAAGGTCATTTGCCATACGTTTTCTTGAAATCCACCAAGGTTAGAAACGGTCCTGTTAATTTAATTCAAATTCAGTTTCAGTTAATGACTGAACACCTCTGATTGGCCATTGCTATAAACTCAACAGAAACCTGTGATTGGTCATAATGCATAAAATATATGATAACATACTTTTTTTTTCTTCTTCTTCCCAATCTTAATATTAGACTTTAATCATGATAGTCTTAATGCACTGTTTAATTTTTGCCCTCTTATCTTGAATTTTGATGCCCCAGGCCCCCCTTAATTTTCAACCCTGAAAACACTTTGCTGAGGCCAGGGATTATGATTTCAGAAGTGAGAAATAAATTTACACACATTAGTGTGTGGATTTGCACTGTTCATATTACAATATATTACAGTTTACAAACAAATTGATCTCACTTTGATATCGCTGGCACTGAAAGAGTGGGATATGAGTTTTATGTAATCTCTTGTTTGGACAGAAACAGAGACGAGGCTCACAGAGAAGCCTTTGTTTAAAGTCCGAGTGACAGCAGGGAGAAAGTGAACATCAGGTTACTTATAGCTTTAGCCTTTGATATTTCCCGCTTGCGCTTACAACACGTATCAATGTCTGTGTAAATGATTAATTCAGTTTTTTTCTTTTTAATCTTTTCTTGTAGAGGTCGTCTGCTCCATGGCCGACATTTCACATATAAAAGCATTAATGGAGACACGGCAATCACCTTCGTATCCACTGGTGTAGAAGGGGCCTTTGCCACAGAAGAGCATCCATATGCTGCTCATGGACCATGGTTACAGGTAACAGACATTACATCTCACAATTTTCAGTAAATGTTTTATTTTCGGTCAAACGATTTAAAGTTCAGTGTCATTCCATGTTTGTGACTTTGTTCTGAACCCCTCACTTTAGATACTACTTACTGAGGAATTTGTGGAGCAGATGCTAGCTGACGTTCAGGATTTGAGCACCCGTGAGGTGGTAAGATTTTAGATCTCACATTAAGATATTTCACTAGCTTTGTAAACTTCTCAATGTTTTTAACATGCTATATATCTCTTTACTCTCTCACCCAGTCTAAGCTGCCGAAGGAGTACAGCTGGCCCGATAAGAAGCTAAAGATCTCTGTCCTGCCAGACACAGTGTTTGACAGCCCACTGCAATAAGACTGAGAGCACACTGTCCCCGATTACAAACCCACAACTACAAAAAGGAGCTCTACTCTTTTGCCAGGCTCATGTGCCTACAGACAGCCGAAGGAAACAGACATTCAGATACTTCCCCTTTTTTCCAGAGAGCATCGTAGATGATTGCACATTACACAGAATTTTTTTTTTTACACGTACAACATTTTGTATTGTCCGTTATACCACTTGCCTTTGCATTGGCCTACCTAGTCACTCTTAAGGAAAAAATGGTGATCGATGTTTTGTTTTTCTGGTCTCCGTTTCAAAAAAACATATTTCTTGTGCAACACCTTAGAATGGACTGAAGTTATATTTTAAAACAAAATTTGCTCTTCTAAATCCTGCTTGTAATGTGAAGGAAAGCATACAAATCAAGCTTTTAAGTGTGTTTATCAAGAACAATGTGGATTTACTAATTTGCATATATAAAATACAACTGTGCCTATTTAAGGTTGATGATATTTGATAAGGTCTTCATTTAGTTTAGTCAAACAATAGCTGGTTAGTCAGTTCACCTTCACAATACCAAAGCCTGTACAGAATGGGTGTTTTCTAAACCTCATGTCACATGTAAAGTTGAGAAGCACCAAATAGTTCCCTGATCTTTCTTTTGTTTTTTTTAACTATTTTACTTGTATTGAACTTTTATTTCATTTGACTTTATGATTGCATTCCAAGCCTCTTTATAGGGAAGCAAACTAACTGGTTCCTGGACAGCAATCTGTTTTCTAGAATGTGTATTTCTTATTTTTGGGATGTGTGCTCAATAATATAGGTCAAAGTTTAAAAAAAGAACCTCTATTAGTGCTTTTGAAAAGATGAATTTAATTAGTGTACTGGCATTTTTTGTATTCTGGAGAATCACTACACTGCCTGTGGTTTTGTTACCCTTAAGTGCATTAAAGTTATTTACATAAATTGGGATGTTTGTGTTGACTTTGATGACGCAACTTGACATTCTACTTTTGCACATTAAATGATACAGTATTTTCTGATGATGACCAGGCACTAAAATTCCTTGTAGAGAAACAGCAAGTCTGCCTCTGACTAGAATTACAATCTTTGTATTTTGATTCTGTCGCTTTAAGATCCCAGTGTAAATTCCCTCTTTGCATGTGGAATAAGTAACAGCATTCTGGTGGGCTGGTGAGATAATGGATGGTACATTCAAACACAGCTGTTCAGTTTTAAAACCCAGTAGAGATTTGCCTCATGGGTTCCAGTTCCAATGTTTACATGACATTTTTATTTTATTGTAAATTGAGTAAAATAAGGTCTGTGGGTAACACTGAACACTTAAGAGATGTAAATTACGCGCACCAATTCCTCAAACTAAAATTCTGAACCAGCTGTGTTTTTAAAAAGGTGCACTGCTAAATAAATATTTTAGTTTTTACCTCTAAATAAATAATTGAATGTTCCTTAAACACTTCTTAAGCCAGCACTATTGGGAAAATGGCTTATTTACCGGAGAGAAACTGAATTTAGACATTTGACGGCTCACAAAAAAAACTAGAGGTGTGTCCCTTTAAATCAAGCCCAGCCCCTGCTTAATAACCCCGCCTACTTTTATGTATCAAGTCCGCGCTGATCACGTGACCAGGGAAGGGGGAGTATGTGAACTGTATCCTGAGTTGCAGTCCTGTGCCTGCATTCCTCTCATCTAGGATTAGCTTGAAAGGGAGAAAAAAATCATAAATAATAACAGACGCAGATTGGAATACGGCGCTGAAGCATCTGTTTTCAATCAGGACTAACGTTTTAAAGGACGTGATATCCCTGGATGATCGCAGAACTGGATCTGTTTGCTTTACGTGAAGCGTCTATATAAAGGGCATACAAATGAGAGGAAAAGTAAATAGATACGTCGTTTTTAATTCGCGTTAAACAGGAAAACAAGATGGCTGATGAGCGATAACAAGGGCCAAACGATATCGTCTCCTTTAAGAGCAACAAAGGTATCTGGCTTTAATACATGAATATTTTAGGGCGAGTTAGCTTCGTCAAAATAAAATACATGACATTAGGCTCTAAAAATGAACGCAATCCGTCTCTGGTGAGTGCGGCCAGGTAAACACAAGGGCGAAACATGGACAGGGATCAGGTTGTGGATTATTCTATAATATTTAACCAACACAGATAGCGAGAGAATAGCTCTGATAATGATACAATCGCAGCTCTTTGTGGTTTAATGCTACGAGAGCATGTTGGCATGCATGCATACGCGTCAATTGTATGTTCATTCAAAGTCGAGTCACTATAATAGATAAAATAGTCTTTCTAGCTTTACCGGCTGCCTCTCTTATAGTTGTAGGGGACGGAAATCCTATCGATATAGTGTTACACGAGCAGCACCGAGGCTCAGGTCTACTTTATTATAATTCCAGCAGGGCAAGTGTCATGTGCCCTGGGCACAAATCAAATGCGTGATCGACTGCTTCAGTAAATGACTATACAGCTGCTTACGAAAGGACGTTTTCAGCGCAACTTGTGGCGTCACCCTTTTCCTGTTTTAAACTGTTTTAAACGACATTTACACTTGGATTTAACCGATCTTATCTTGACTGGTGCTGGGTGCTTTAACTAGTACTTCAAGTTATCTTTCAGCGGATCTGTCACCGAGACATTTAACGCGTGCTCCGTCTGTCTCCGGGGTTTGATTTGGGCGCAGTAATACACTGATTATTGGTTTATCCATTCTTCTGCGCGATAAATGGCACCATTTACGGGGTCTCTGCGGAATAGTGTACTATAACGGTATTTACAGGTAAAGTAACCATTTTTAATATATTATTTAAATCCTAGTCATTCTGAAGAGAGTCAGTGTTTAGCTTACAATCAGACAAATGTGCCACTATTAGGATCACAAACAACTTTGCATAAACTAAATTATTACTACGGTTGTAATAAGCAATGTTTTTATGTAGTTGTTAGACTGTTAAAAGCTATTAAAAATCGCGAGTACAACGAGTACAATGATTAAATATATTTTTTTAAATAAATAAAAATCATTTTAGCTTAGTTCAGTCATTTTCTTTAATGTTTCGCTCGCCCTAAAATATGACCATAATTCGTGTGTTATCATTTGTGGATAGATTTTCGAAGCTTCTCTCGTTATTAAATCAGGAACCCTGAACGTCAGATTCTTCCTTTCACGCCCGGCTGTGGTATTTGATTGCTGACTAACTTTGCCAGGAGCAGAAACGCTCCCTTGGCATGTTTGGGTTTGACCAGCAGCTGTTTCTCTGGGGCTTCTGTGCTCGTATGGCCTTCTTCGACTGAGCTAACACCTGGATCTAAATGAAAGAGTCGCGAGAATGAGCCAAACCTTGTTGGGACGGTGCTAGAACTTGCCTTCAACTCAAAACTGGATGTCTGATCAACTGGTTGAGATGGCTGAGAACTGGCGGAACTGTTTCGAGGAGGAACTGATTTGTCCCATTTGTTTGCATGTGTTCGTGGAGCCCGTGCAGCTGCCGTGCAAACACAACTTCTGCCGGGGCTGCATCAGCGAGGCCTGGGCCAAAGACACGGCCAACGTGCGCTGCCCTGAGTGCAACCACGCGTACAACCAGAAACCCAACCTGGAGAAAAACATCAAACTGACTAACATTGTAGAGAAGTTCAACGCGCTGAACGTCGAGAAAGCTCCGGCCGTGCTGCATTGCATACTGTGTAGGCGAGGGCCTCCCATGCAAGCTCAGAAAGTGTGTCTTCGTTGCAACGCGCCGTGTTGCCAGTCTCACATCCAGACGCATCTCCAGCAGCCCTGTCCCGCTCCTGGACACCTCCTGGTGGGGGCTGAGGAGGTGCGGGCCTGGAGCTGCCTGCACCATGATGAGTACAGACTCTATCACTGCGATGCGGAACAGGTAGCGGTCTGCCAGTACTGCTGCTTCTCCAGATGTGCGCCCAACCACGGCCACGCGGTGTGCGACGTGGAAGTGCGACGCAATGACATCAGGGTGAGTGCTTGACCTTCTCTGTAGGGGTGTAACGAGACTCCTCCTGCATCAGGGAGTGAGCGCACATACTGTGGATTAAGTTAACCCGGTTAAATACATTTACAGCCCTGGTAAGTGCGTGGCCCCCTAAGGAAGTGGAGCATTACTAAAATAAACCTTGCTGCAACATATAACCATTATTTTAAATGCATGGTTCTCGAAATTTCTTTTAAAGGGAGATAAGTTATTCAGCGTGAAAGTGCATTAACTGTGTATATTAAAGTCTCGACGAAGCAGAAGTAAATTAGCCGCAGATTTTTTTTTGGAGTACACACGGATTATTGAAAAGGGGGCGGGGTTTAATCGTTTGTGGTTGGATTGAGGTAGACAGATGATTGGAGAGATCCTGCATACGTCATCAAAGATAATTTTAAATAGAGGAAATAGTTTGATATTTCTGATAAAGGATTCTAAATTTAGTTTAAGAATGTATTGTATGCATAGATACATTATTAACACAAGATCATGAAGAATTATTTGTACATTTTCACTTGAAACCGAAACCCGAGATTAAAGTTTAGTTATGTTTTCAGTCATTGCTAAGATCTTCTGCAACAAACTGCCTTTCTGTATTTCAGTCAAACAAATTTTACATATTGCTACTCTCGCATATTTTTTCATTGGAAGTGCGTCAACACTGCTGACAGATTTACCTGTTGTAGATCATCCATGTTATGTGCATGAAATAGACACCGCGTTTGTCAAAACGCATCATCGGAGAAGTACTAAATAAATGTCACTGTTTTGGCCCAAACCATAAAGTAATTTGTTCTCTGTTTGTTATCCATTTATTCTGTAGCAATAAACAGTAGTAAAAGAAACTACTTTTCTTTAGTAGAAACTAATCTATTTACACTGTAACACTGTGAACAATTTTGGTTTAATGAGGAGCAAAATTTAGTCTAATTATCGCAAAAACCTCAATTAAACATAGTCAAAGCACTGAGGACTTGAAAGGACTGAACTTTGTCTCCCTAATCAGTTTCATGATTTTTTTTCATCATGAGAGGACGTATTGGATATGGATGGGGTGAGGAGTGAACTCCCTTTCAAAGGCTGAAGCAATCACTTCCTCTTGAAACATTAGTTGTGCTGGAACATGGTTTTATGCTACCATTCCTAGTAACTTCTGTCATATCCTGAGTCTCTCTGCCCTGTCAGCTGAATGTTAACACCGGTATAATGAGACTGTCAACAATCCTCAGAGCGAGAAACATCTGACTTCTGCTTTATTAAGTTAACAGCGCCTAATATCCTCAAAGTGAGTTAGAACAAGTGTAAAAATACTAGCTTTAGCACCATTTGTAATGTTTAGTAGCCCTATTGTTCTTTAAGGTTTGCAACTTAAAATAAAAACTTTATTATTGAAGTAGTTTCTTATCTAAAATCAAATTTTAAAGGTAAATTAAGAATAAAAAATAAACCTATACTAAGAAGATTTTTATTTTTTGGCTCCAAAGAGGTTTATTGTCAGAGTGCTTGTTTTGAAATGTTCACAGCAAGTGCCACCTACACATCTATGCTTTTTTCCCTGTGAGACTGATTGCCAAATAGCAGAAAGAAATAATGAGCTTGTCCATAACACAGGCTTTACAGAGTAGCACTTCACAGAGGAATACTTATCTTGTTTGCTTTATAGACGAGACTATTTATATAGACTTATCATGTTAAAAATATTTTATATATCAACATCAAGCTGTCGAATACTGGAAAATTGATTGTCTGATAAGCATATACTTGCAAACACATACAGTGGGGTCTAAAAGTCCACTTAAATTGATGTAAATAGAGAATTGATCATGAGACTCTTTGTCTAGATGTTATTCTTTTCATTGAAGCTCTTTGGATCATCTGAAGTCATTATGATTTTTCGAAAACTCAATGTAGCTTGAGTGTGGCTGCCGTTAAAGTAAAAGAGATATGAAGGCGATTAGAAATTCATGTTCACTTTTCAGTTCTACTTTTACTCATTTTGTCATGCTGATAACATCATTTGTAAAGGGAAACAATTGTGTATTTTGTAAAGACATCCTTGTATTTTCATTTCCTGCATCTATTTGTCTTGATCCCCAAAGCTACTTATTAAAGCTCGTTTTACCTATCAATTAAAGTGTGATGGATATGCTAATGAGAAAATTAGCCAGGACATTCTGCAGTGTAGGATGTAGGAGTGAAAAAACACGCTGTTCCTTCAGCTGCCTCCCAGAATAATGAACTGTTGTGAGGTGAGCTGCTGCTGGACTTGGCAGGGATGACTTCTGGATGCGTGGAGGAATGCTTTTTAGATGGCCAATGTGTCATGGCTCCTAAAGCAGCCAAGTGTCTGTAAAAGGAGGGGGGAAGAGAGGGAGGAAATCGCTCTACCCACAGCTGCTGTTGAAAGACACACACATCCCTCTGTTTTTTCTTTCGCAAGTGCATAAATTTAGAGAGTGTGACTCAAGTGGTCCCACAGTAAAACTGCCTGGCCTTCTTTGCCCCCTCGCCTCTTGTTCAGGAATAGGACGTGGGTTCCAGGCAGACACAGGAAGGGAGTGACCTCAGTTCCCTCTCTGCTCCGTTCCCAATAATCCGCCTCCTGTTTGCAGGATGACATCATGGTAGATCCGATAAAGGATCACCCCGCTATCTCTTTTCCTCCTCCTTTCTTTCTTCCCCCCTTTTTTATGACAGGAGTCTGCTTGAAACCTGGACAGTCCAGTGACATTCACGCTCCATAATATAACTTCTGTAACTTAAATGTAGGACACGAGCAGTGAGGAATTATGCGTGGATGCCTGGCTCAGCCCACATTTGACCATTTTCTGCAAATTAGTCATGCTCTGATTTGGACCAGATCATTCGGAATGTAATTGTCCTCCAGATTTTGCTCTAGAAAGACTTGGAAATTGATTGTGGTGTCACTGAATAATTTGAGAGGCCATTCTTATCACACCACTGCACGCAGGCAAGCCCGGACAGCGTTATATGACTCTTGCAGGCGGCCTTGAGAAACGCTCAGTACAGTCGGATGACTTCAGATGTTTGGAATCACAGTCATATTATTGTGAAAGTGGTGAATACCATTCACTCTTTTGCACCCGTGACATGTAACTTCTGCATAGGATCACATAAACACGTAATCATTTGGAGAATAGTGTTCTGGAATGAACTGCAAAAGCAAACCCCCGAGTGAAACAAGTGTAGTAGGAAAATAAGGAGGATGTGGACTAGTAAATAAGCTTGCCTTATCGGCTAGACATGTTGCCGGCAATGTCTTTTGTGATAGCGATTCATCTGGACAAAGCTGCTGCTGCTGCAGATGAATGCACGATGTGATTATGTGGAAGCAGTTTGTACTGTAATATGGTGCTTTGCTTCATCATGCTGGGTGCCATGCCATTTCCCATTGGCATCATGCCTCTGCCAAGATAAACAGACCTATTTAGTGTTTTCAACGATGTTAGATAAACTGTTCAGATTTAACTATAGGTTGAAACAGATGTCTGTTTTTGCAGAAAGGTAATTTCTATCTACCTTTCATGTTTTATTACAAAAGTAAGATGTGTATCTTTAAATATATCATTGGTTGCCAGTCCATCGATCGCGATCAACTAGATCTTTATCACTGTCCCAGTAATGTTAGCTTCCGAAAATAACAGAAAATAGATAGAAAAATACATAACATTTTTCCAGTTTTTGTATTGTCTTATTATTCTGTTATTGCTAGAATAGTGATATAGAAAAAATTCTGTAAACATGTAAACAGGATGTTAACTGAGGCCAGAGACAAAATAAAGGAAGAAATATATAAAAGTAAATGTACTTCTAAAGGAACCTGGCTGTCTTCAGAAAAGTTTGATGACTATTGCATTTTTTCCTCCTCTTACCATATAAAATAGTATTCATAAGCACTGCTTTGTTTACAGCCATAACCTAGTAAAGGCTTTATCACTGCTGCTCCATAAGCGCCACCTGCTGTCAGCTTCTCATTCAGCCCATCTGCTGTTTTTGTTCATGCAGGTATGTTTTATGTAGCATAATTTCACAAAGCTAAATTCAGGCTTTTCTGTTTTTGCTTTAAATCTTGAAATTATGCTATCTAATTCAAAAACAAGTGCTCATGCAAAATGTTTGTAGCATCTTTGTTTGGATTGTGATTAAAATATCCCTAATATCAAATGGCTACAGATTTGCATGTTATAGTACAAATACACAATAAATACATTTGCTTAAAAAAACCGGCAGCCAGTTTCTGAATGAAGTAATTTGCTTGTGAAGAAAGAAAGAGGGAAATCTAAAATGTGCATAAAATGAAAGGCTTCAAATTGGAATCTGGGCTTTTTTCTTTTTCTCCTAATTCTTCAATAGCTATATTTTTTTCTTTCATAACGGCCAAAGTCAGGGATCTTAGAAAGCTTTAATAGGTTGGTGATCACTGAGCTACACGTTGTATTTTGAGACAGACTGGATAGTAAAAATTTGCAGTTCAGTCAGCAAATCAGGCGTTGATTCAGTAACCACTTCTCCTAATTAAGTGATTTCTTTCAGTGAAGGATTTGTCAGGCCATTGTTAAACTGCTAGCTTGTGATTGTGTGATTCTTTTAAAATGATTAATTCAAATGAATTACAATTTATTTTGTGGTAGTGGTGGTGTAACAGACTGCAGAAAACGCTTGTGTAAGCATATAGAGCACATCTAAAAGTTAGCTTGTTGAATATATAGAGATGTTTTGTTATTCAGGATGAATAACCAGGTGGAAGATAAAGGTCTGTCAGTAATTACAAATAAGCTTTTACATAGATTCAGTTATATATAGTATGATTCTGTACTTAGTTACGATAGAATATCCACTGATTCATTTAGGCTTTAATATTTAATAATGGGGCATTACTTTATATTGTACTACACAAAAATAGTTGTATTCCATTTTTAGGAGATCAATCTAAATGTGATATCAGATGTTTTAGTTTCTGTTCATTATTTCTATTTCAGTTTAGCAGCCTAGTTCTATTTTACTTTTTGCAACCTTTTTATCTAAAAAAGTGTATTAAATACATTTGTTAAAAA
>JAUMHE010000062.1:8276895-8289199 GCA_032359235.1 Enteromius mattozi | reverse complement strand
TGTCTCCTGATAATATCTCCCAAGGGTAACATGTAAAGCGTAAAAAGTAACGGCCCTAGTACTGAGCCTTGAGGTACCCCATATTGCACTTATCATTGACCATGGAATGGTCATTGCTCATCCTCCAAAAACAATAAAAACATGCATAAATACTGTGTTTTAATCTTTTGTATAATACAATTTTGGTAGTTTGTTTTTTAGTTGTACATTACTTGATATCTCAAATTATAATCTATTCCATATATACTTATACTTATAATCTAAGTCCATAAGCGCAGCCATCTGAGATCATTGACTTTCCTTGTAAAAATATTTCTGTTTTTTCCACAAATCAAACTCTTTGTCCTTGTCCCTTGTTTCCAGCACCATTCAGTACTCCAGCACACTTCCTCCAGAGCGTTTCTGTCCACCCTTCCAGTGTGAATACCTCCGGGGGTGAGAAACGCAAACACTCCACGGCCTTCCCTGAAAGCAGCACCAGCCTGCTGGAGTCCTCGTCAGGCCCCATGAGCAAACAGCAGTTCCTGGGTCAAGGATCCAACTCCACAGACGGGCCGGCGTCTCAGCCGCCCATGGCTCCCTGTAGCTCCACCCAGCACATTGTAGGCCTCAGCAGTAGCACCGGTGCCCAGTCTGTCCATCATTCTAGCTCTGTTTTTACTCCCGCCGACTACCCCAACCCCAGCTCATCCCAGCAGGCCATGCTGCCACAGTACGGCGGCCGTAAGATTCTCATGTGCACGATGGACAACTGCTACTGCTCTGGTGTCCCCTCCATATCGAACCACCGCGGCCATCCTCCCTACCCGCGGTCGGGATCCTTCCCTTGGACACAGGACTACACCCACCCCCTGCCCTCCACGCCCTCAATGTCCCAGCCTCTCCAAGGGCTCTCCATGCACGACTGGATCGACGCCTCACAGAGCCATAGGCACCCTGATTTCTATGGACTCTATGGGCAATCTTCCACTAAACCATACGTCACCAGTTAACTTCCACTGCAACTCTGGTTTATCTCCAATAACTCGCCCATTTCCTTAAGGTTTGGTCACATTTGCGAAATTTAAGTCAAATTTTGCGTGCAATAACAGATCCAACTTGAAAATGAGCGAAACCTGTGTGGGGAATTTCACGCGAAATTCCCAATTGCATGAATTCCTATTGGAATGACTAGATTTCGCTTGCAAAATTTTGCCAAACAATGGCAAATGTGACCACACCTTTAGACCTTTTTGCCCCTGCCTGTCTTTCCGAGTCAGGCTTGTTAACATCACAGTCTAAAGGACAACACTTTTTAGCATGCAATGCAAGCCTCTTGGCTTCAAAACACCGATCTCTTCCAACTTAAGCATTAAAACCTTTTCTGTCCCTGCGCTAAACATGATAAGGGAATCTTTCTTTGAGAAATGTGGAGGCGGGACCCAGCTGAGTTTTCAAAATTACAAACAGATTTTGGATAATTGCAGAAGGTTCTGACCCGGAGCAGATAATGATCGCTTGTAAATGGAGTTAGTTTTAACTCCTTTCACCTCCCTTCTTCCTGCCTTTAGGGCATCAGGAATCTGGTTGGTTTTTATGATGTGGTAAAGATTCCTTTTAACATTGTTATTAAACTTCTACAGTTTTATTAATAGTAGATGGGGAATATTGTTATATAAAATAAAGAGGGATAGAGTGCATTTATTATTTATCATATTTCACTTCTACCAAACTTAAGTTTCTGCTGAACCGCTCCACAGGTAACTATGTGACTGGGAACTCTGATTATGATTTGACGTGTTACTTACATTCCTTAGAGGCCAGAGGAGCTTATTTTTCTGTTATGTTTACAATTATGTATTAATATTTTTTTCATTAAGTTTCGTTAGGTTGGAAAAGATCAGTACAAAAACTCAATGCAGATTCATTTGGAGGCTTCAGAGATTTTCCACCGAGCATGTCATGAGCTAGTACTTCTGGATTCTGCTTCCTGTCAGATAATGTTACTTCCTGCATTCAAGCACATGTGAAGCATGTTCAGGATGATTGGTGCCTACACACACCTCTCAGTCTTATAACGGTGTAGATATACTTCCTGTTTAGTCGGTGACGGTGAAGCCCGATGGGGTCTGTGGTCACCGTGAAACACTGATTGTCATGAACATGCTGAAAAACTTCCTGTTAGTGATTGTAGACTTGCAGGAAAGCCTTTCTGTGCACTCAGAACTCCAAGAGACTCGACTGAGTGAGACTAGAAGACAGTTGGTGACATTTTTTCACATTTTATACGAGAAAACTGAACGGACTGCATACATTTGGAGATCAAAATAAATGTGCTTCAAAAAAGTATTAAATGCTGGTTTAAACAAAAGTGTATGTAATCTCATTTATAATGGTCTAATGTAGATTCTTTTTGCTGGTTATGAGTCTAAAATACACAGCTTCTCAACTGGGAGGTCTCAGCAAACTTCTAAAACAAGACAAACAAGCATTAAAATAAGTTAAAACAACTCAAATTCAGTATATTTTTCTTGGAAAGAACCAGGGTTACAGCTGTTTTGAAAAACCTGGAAAGGTCATGCAAATTAATAAAATGTTGTAAGTCCATGGGCATTTTTGTACATTTTATAAATATACATGTTTCTAGTTATTGCAAATTCTGGAATCTGCTATCAAATAGAAATTGTGTGTGAAAACATATTCATTAGAACCTAATCCTTATCCAGGAAATCACAAACAACTGGAATAATCTTGAATACCACAGAGTCAAAAAGGATTCTAAAATGACATTTGCATTAAAAAAAATCCTGAGACATTAGCATATTTTCATGCACGAAAATACAATGTGAGCACATAAAACATCTACCTGTCCAACAAACTACATGACTGACATGTTGTTAAGTATCATTATTAGGCATACATAATTGTCACCGTTGTTGAAAAGAAGCATCATGTACTTGTGTGTGATTACAGGGATTACGTATTGTCAGATCTCTGCTGTTGCAGATCCAAAGAAATCCCATAAATCAAGCATGACTGTGTTCGTCTTTGGCTTGGATCATTTGCTTATACCTTGTTGTTGATTATCAAAACAGGTTTGGAGGTTATATTTGAAGTGAAGTTAATCATTTGTAAGCTGGTTAATCATTTGTTTACAAGATAGCAACGGCAAGTTCGAAGCCAAACTGAGAAATATGTAGCTTCAAAAAAAAAAAAAGGCCAGACTCTTTTAAATCATTTAAATATAGCAGTCTAATGATTTATGCCAGACTTTCCAGCTCTTCCTCATGGGTCAATGGGGGCATCAGTCACATTTTTCCATTAAAGCATGGTGGGATGGGGGCTAGGGGTAGAAAGGGGATGGGGGAAGTAATCAGGCTTGAAGAACAGCTCATCATTTATTTATAAAGTGTAACGTTCCAGCCCCCTTTCCTCCCACAAACCCCATACATTCACCTTTACTGTGCTCTCAGGCCAGCACAGTCAACATTTTGTGACCAATTAGAAATCTGACTGGATTCTACCCTCTTTTTTCCCCCAGCTTGCTGTGGGTGGACACGCCATATGCTCTGAGAGCTCCACAATGGGTTTGTTTTTCTGAGCGCTGCCGTCCCATGATGCTAATCACGCTGGCTGCTCATGCTGGCTCATTGCAGCCCGTGGGAGGACTGTAGCCTGCCGGAAGGATCGATTGCAAAACACAACAGAGGCTGCTCGGCTCTGCTCCTCTATACATGTGATCACATAGGGATGCATTTAAGGCCTGAAGTCAAAAGGAATATGAAAAGCACTCAAAACATGGGGATTTGTCATCTTTTTTCATGTAATAGAGTTGGAGTGTGAGAATTCGAGGGTGTGGATGTGTTTGTACAAAGGCTTTGGGGTCTTCTCTGCTGCTGTTCCCTTTGAGGCCATAACAAACAGACCAGCTGTAGTCCAAAGCCTCTTGTTTTTTGCAACAGCCATATTTGCTTACACTTCCTTTGACATCAATTATTAAATCCTGCCCAGTTATTCAGGGAATGGTGTCCTACGATTATGGCTTTGCTTGTGCTTATCACATTTGCTCTTTTGAGATTTGTATTGCTCTGTTTAACGTAAGAACTTGCTGATTAGAGAGTGGACACGTTTTATTGAAGCCTGAAGGCCTCACAATACATATATATATATATATATAAGTAAACAGCAAATCCGAAATTGCATAGTTTGTTTGTAAGAGTTCTGCATTTGGTTTAAATCTTTATTTACAACCAATCATGGCCAGTAACAGTACTGTACTTAAGTGCAATTTTCAAGTAAAATCTGCACCTTCTCTGAAGGTGCGTGCTTCCGGGAGAAATGCCCATATAAGGAGTTCCATCCTGGACTACGTCATTAAGACAAACAATAGAAACTTGTACAAACCCGGAAATACGTTTTTTTGGTTACTAACGTTACTGACTCAGAATTTCTACATTCATTATTTTATTTATATGTTTTTACATGTATTTTAGCAGGAGCATAGAATAGGCCTAACCTAAAATTGCTTAATAAATAAACATTCACGAATCAGTATTTAATTTCACTTTAATAATTTTACTACTTTATATAATAGGCTACTTTTTAATACAAATACTTTTTTAGTTATAAATCAAGTACTTTTGTACTTTTACCCAAGTAAAATTAGAAGGTAGGAGGTCATTTGTCTACTTTTTGCCTACTGTTTTTTGAATACTAATTTGGACAAACTATTCTGTTTGCATGCTGTATTTCTTCTACTATGGTAGGATAGTAGCTTAGAAGCCATAGTTTTATAACAGCAGCAGCAGCTCTGGGCATGTGACCAAATGTGCTGATTTGATCGGTTGACCCTTTTTTTTTGCAATGGAAGAGATCAGAATCAGAAAAAAAAGCATTGGACTGCATTATTTTTTAAATCACATCTGAGTTTAATTCCTACCACCCAATGTAATTTGATGAACCAATTCGGAGTGTGCATTTTCTAGACTCTGTGGTTACAGAAGGTCATGTGACATGGTTGCATGTCTTTTAATAAAAAAAAATGCATTGATATTATTTTATTATAAATAAACATGAGTTCATAGAAGTGGCGGCTTGCAATAAAACCATGAAAGTGAGCAGAGAAATCAAAACTTATTTTACCTGAATCTCATGTTCACAGACATGATTTGGACAGGATTAGATTTTACTGAAAAACATTGGAAAGCGCTGTTGTGAATGAGTTCATGACAGTGGACATCATGGTTTATAAGAGGTAAAATATGATATAAATACTGTTCAGTTTTTTGCACAGACCGATTGTTTTGTTTCGAGTCCAAATTACAGACTGCAACGGTTTGAGTTAAAAATCTTTGTTTGTGTTCTACTGAAGAAACAAAAGTCACCTACATCTCGGATGCCCTAAAGGTAAGCAGATAAACATCACATTTTTATTTTTGGGTGAACTATCCCTTTAAGCCACAAATTGAATGCAGTCACATGCGTACCTTCAAATGCAATTTCAGTGCTCAGATCACAAGGCGTTGTGCATCTTATTTACACCTGTATTTAGTACTGACCACTTTAGCTGTAAATCTGAGAGAGATGTTAATACCAGACATATGCAGAGCCTTTGTCTTTTGCTTCTTCCCATTCTCACATTGCTTTTTATACCAATACAGTCCTAGAGTGAGAAGGAAAGACAGAGGTGGAAGGGGTAAAGTTTTTAAGAGATTTACAGAAAAAGGAAACACTGAAAGATGAAATGGAAGAGGGAAGAGGGAAGGCAGCATCTAAACTGGAATGTCTGTCGGTGCCTCACATGCTCAATAATCTATTTACCATGCAGAATTAAGATTTCTGCTATCCAGCACATTGCAGCTCCAATCCCTAAAGCCAGGACGGATAATCCAAAATCCCTCTTAGGTCCTGTGAGGCTAGCCCTGGAGCAACAAAGTCAGGAGAGCTGCAAGGGCCTCTGGGTGCTTCAGACATCTTCTGCACTTCCATTTCAGTGCATTTGGAGACATTTAAAATGTGTGAACTTGACTCAGTTTTAGTAATTTACTGAATTCTGAAGCATGAAACTGAATCACATTCACACGTTTTATTGTTTACACATGCTGAAAAGGATAAATGGACACCAGTCGCTGTGAAAAACAGAGCAGGACAGGGTTCGGGGGAAATGAACAAGAGATGTTTTCAGTTTGTTGTGCTTGGATTGGAAGCGCATGAAAAGTCGAGGACTTGAAATGAGTAAACCAGCGTCACCAGTGTGTCAAAATAAAAACATTTCTCAATTAACTTAAAAGGGATACATGAAAATGCTGGCACCGTTTACTCATCCTCATGTCGTTCCAAACCACATGCTGCTATTGTTTCCGTGGCAACATTTTAAATGATGAATCTTCACACTGCTTTTTTCCATACACTTAGAGTTCATAGTGACCAGAAGCTGTCAGACTCCACAAAGGATCCAAAAGTGCCTAAAAAGAACAATAAAAGTAATTCAGATTTTAGCTTTGTGTGATTTAAAATGTCCTGTGATAGCAAAGTTGAACTTTCAGCATCATTACTGTCCTTAGTGTCACACATTTCTTCAGAAATCATTTTAATATGCTCATTTGGTGTTTAAGAAACATTGTTATTATTAAACATGCCAAAAACAGTTGTTTTGATTATTTTCAATGGAAACTAATATACATTTTTACAAGTTTTTACTGAATACATTTACTTTTGATCAATTGAACGCATTTTCGCTGAATAAAAGTATTAATAACTTTAAAATACATATACTGACTCTAAATATTTGAAAGCTAGTGTTTTCAAACTGGGATGTCATATTTGGCATGACACATGAAAACCATTTTTCACCAAAGAAATCAAATCTATAAATGTGTCAATTTGCCTTTTTTTTTCTAAATGTGAATTGCATTTCACTTAAATCTAAACTTAATTCTGTTAATTCTGTTCCACATACATACAGCTTCAGATGACGTGGAATACAGCACATGCATCTGGTTTTATAATGATTGGTCCACTACAAATCAAATACTCAAATATCAAATATGCCTTGTTTCTGTTGCAATTTTGTGTTGTGGTTCGCTTCCATTGCGTTATGCTTGTTCCATTGTGTTTTGCACTACCGGGCCACTAACAGCTCTTGCTGTCTTTGAATGGACAGGAGCAAACCAAAATGGTCCTTTTATGCTCCACAAAAGGAACACCACACAGATTTGGAACGACATGAGGGTGAGCAAATGACAGAATATTCATTTCATTACATTTTAGGCTCACACTGTTCCTTTAAGTAACTGACATTCCTATCTGTGTGTTTTGTTAATACCAAGGATTTAAAAATCCTTTTTAAATATAACTAAACTAGGCGTATAGCAGTGTGGCTTACAGGAAACACTGTGCGTCTGTTTGGAGGCTGAATTCCCAGGCTCCAGTGTTAATAATTTGGAGATACTCAGGTAACAAAGAGGGCAGCCAGAGCAGCAGATTTCCCCCTCGTCTCCAGTTACTCATTACAGGAATATGAAACCAGAGGATCTCTGTAACATTTGCTGGCCTGACGAGCCCTGCGCTGTGTGGATGTCTTTGATTAGGGTTTGGAATTAGAAGTGTGATGTGTCATAGAGAGGAGATGGATAAATGCGCCAGGGTTCAGGCCTACTAATGCAAGAGGCAGCTGCACAACAGCTGACAGGCTCCCGGCGGAGCAACAGCAGTAAAACACACCTTCAGCGAGGCCCCTACACTGAAGCATGTACGCGCACGCACACACACACACACACGGTTGCCATGGTAACACACAGTTGTCAAGTGCATCAGACCACACCCCAGTGAACAGGCAAATATACACCAATGAGGTGATCTACTGATGAGTTGACAGGCACAACACACACTATATCTGCGTTTCTCGCTCTCTCTTACACAAACAGACATGAGCAAACTCGCCCTCGAGCTCCATATTGAAAAATGATGACACAGGGGAAGTATTAAGCCATTCAAACAGAAACATTTAATGTGATCATGTTGTGTAAATGAAAGATGCCATCATCTCATTAGAAGTAGTTAGTTTGATTGTGACACAACATTCTCTTCCCGCTTTCCTTACTGTTACATGCAATGTTCAATTTGAAATAGCAACTTTTACTGTAAACTTCACAGATTTCTACACATACGTGGTTATGAATCATCAAGCCAGGAGGATTACTAGAAAAGCTGAACAACAGCTGAAATGGAAAAGGGAAATGTCATTAAAGGCAAAAGTTAGTAACTGCAAAAAAAAAAAATCTGTAACGTCAATGGATACTTTTTGTAGGATTCATTATTCCTGATTATTTAGCACGGAACATCATGAAACCTCCCCACCTGAGTACTGGACATTTTTCAAAGACAAGTCAGCATGAAATTACAAATGTTTTCTTTCTATTTGTATATCCACATAAAATGGTTTCTTAAAAGAAAGGTCTTGATTTTGAAAAGAAAATTATTTAGAATAAACACTGGAATATTCAGTATGAGTTGTCAGTTAAGATTTAATGAAACAAAATTGTTAAAAAAAATAACTTCTGTTAATTGCAAACCTCTCTTCTGTGGAATGCAAAAGTTTATTTTATTCTGCCACATTTATGTAATTCATACAACACAGATTCTTAAAAAAAAAAGATGGTACACATTAATAATCAGGAAAGTAACAGCTTAAATGTAAAATGATCAATGGTCATACTTTAATTTAAGGCTCAGTTCTTCCTATTAACTATAGCTTTTGCCTCATTAAACTCCTAATTTGCAGCTTATTAATAGTTAGTAAGGTAGTTGTTAAGTTCAAATTAGGGATATAGAATATGGTCATACAGAAAATGTGCTTTATAAGTGCTAATAAACAGCCAGTATGTTAATAATATGCTAATAAGCAGCTAGTTAATAGTGAATTTTGTCCCTATACTAAAGCATTATGACATTTGAAACAAATACATTTTTGTTAAGCATTATTTGAGAATGCATTAATATCATTATTCAACTCAATTCGGTACAATGTTGATTCAGTTCAATTCAGCTGTAATCAGCTCTTCGAAAGCAAGTCATAATTTAGCTCAATTCAGTTCAGTGTTGAACCCGTCGGCTCCACCATGGCCCCTAGCTCCCTCCTCTCCACCGTGGCCCGTCAGTCCACCAGCTCCAACGGGCTCCATCGTCCCTCTGGCTCCGCCTTGGTCTGTTGTCGACCATCCGCCGCCTCAGGACTCCACTCCTCCGGCTGCGCCTCATCCCTTCGGCTCTGTCAGGCTCCTCCTTCCCTCCAGCTCCACCTCAGTCGCTCCGGCTCCACCGTGGCCTTCCGGATCCCCGTCTCCGCATTGCTTGCCGGCGCCATCTGCTCCGCCTCGGGCCTCCGGATCCTCGGTGTCGGCCTGGCCCATCGGCTCTTTGTCTCCACCTCAGACTCCTCCTCCAGGGCTCCTCCCTCCATCAGCTCCTCCTTGGGACACCATCATGGTTGTGCTCTGGGTCCCGTCTGGTTCCTCCTGCTCCAAACTCCTCCCTGGCTCCTTTCTCTGTCATTGCCACCCTGGACTCTCTATTCTGTTGTCCTCCTCCCAGTCACCCGGCCACCTCCTGAACCTCCTTCAGACTTCCCTCTTGTTCCATTTTCGTCTACGCTGCGAGGTTGTGGCTTCCGGGAGGGGGGCGAACTGTCAAGCCCCTGGACTGTTTGTTATTGTTTTCATTCCCCATGTGCTCTGTCTCTGTGACCTAGTTTTGGTAATTGTGTGATTATGTTCAGGTGTGTCGTGCTCGTTACCCTCCATTGTGTTCCCTATATAAGTTGTCCTCAGTTCAGTTTGTGTTGTCCGGTATCAAGGTTACTTACTGTGTGTGTGTGAAACTACCCTGCCTGTCTGCTTGCCTCTCTGGATTATTAAAGATTGTTATTCGTGAATTTGAATCTTCTTTCGTGCCTTCCTTCACCACACGTGACACTGTGTTTTCTAATGATCCTTAAAGACACTGATTAGCATGCTCAGGTGTGTTTGATTAGGGTTAGATCCAAACTGCAGTACATCAGACCTTCAGGGTAAAGTTTGAGAAACCCGGATGTAGAGAGTTTTATTTTTATTTGTTCTTGAATGCTCCTGCTATATACATATTGTATTTGAAAATAAAGCACAGTTTTTTTATTTGTATATTATGTGATATTTGAAAAGCACATCTTTGTTCTTTTTTTTTTTTTTTTAACAAAGATAAAATAATGACAAAGATTTTGTTACCTTTGGGAGGATTTGTCTTTATAATAAGGAAATAAGTTTGGCTGTAATGCTCAAACAACTTTCCAGAGTGTCAGTGATGGGGATCATGCTCTCCATTACCAGAACCAGAGTCACCAAAACCTTTCTTCCTCCGAGTAGGAGCTGATGGTATGCTGTTGTTTTCATACCACAGCTGTATTGAATACAATCAAAATCATAAACAAAATCATGCATGTCTTGATGACAATGAGTTTATGAAAGTGTATTAGGCAGCCATCACAAAGTTGTTGTTTTTTTCTTTCTGTGTTTGTTTCTTTCCAGCCATTTCTGAGTGTAGAGCAGAGGATTCTGAATATTTCCAACCAGAATCTAGATATCTTTTCTTGACTGGCATGTTTCAGCCTTTAAGTAGTTGTTTAATAAATACCATAGCATGTGTAAAAATCTGAATGGTTTGAAAACATGCAAATCCCTGTATTTACAGCTTGATCTCATGTTTAAACGTAGGTATTAATACGTTACATTTACAAGCATAAAACGTACATTTTTTACTGTTGCTAAAATGTACAGTTTAGACGTATTTTAACGTTTAAAACGTACAAATGGCTATGAATTTTTGGTTAAAATACAGAAAATAGTAAAAATATGTTAAAAGATATTTGTATCAGTGCATTTTTATCATTTTGTCAATAAGCAATTTAGATTTTTAGAACCCTTAACTTACCACAGACCTAAACCTACCCATGTTATAGAAAATTTACATTCGATCACATTATTTTTATAGTTAGAATTTTGGGCGGGTATTTGTGAGCTTTTGGGCTGGAAGTCGTCCATCAAATCTGGCAACACTGTTTGTCAGTCCGGCTCGGGCTTTGCTGTTTATGGTCACGTCTCGCCGAATAAAGGCTTGGATTAAGGTGTGTTCCTCGCATGGATGCGAAAGAATAGGATTACAGTGCTCGAATAAAATTGTTTCATTTTGTAATTGTTGCGTTTTTTGTGTATTCACAGCATGTCAGAGAAAACCCCTTTTGTGGCCCATGGCACGTAGACATTAAATGACAAGTAACTATTGCAGAAATGTTATTTACCGTTATTTAGCCTCACAGGAAACACTCAAATAACCCTCAGCACCTAACCACTCACAAGATGTTGTAAGGTACTGTGCAAATCTTAAATAATGTCAAGATGTGATATAGTCTATTATAAATGAAGTAGATTTAATATGGTGCTCATTGTGTGTTATAAATAATCATACTTAAGTTATAATCACAAATACATAAATATTATAATGTATTATAATTGTTTTAATGATTATTCATGATATAACACATTATAAGGTTTTTTATAAAGTCATTATAATGCCTCAAGTATATTCCTATGATGTATTATAAATACAGGCTTCATAGAAAGTGTTATATTCACCCCATTCACTCTCGGCTATGGAGTACACTTCCCATGATCCCCCACACCAGTCTGCCCAATCCTCGGAGCACTAGTGACCAGCACCTGTCCCTCATCACCACAACCAGCACCTCTACAGAAGCCACCTTCACCATTTGCTCAGTGTCTGGCCTACAAATGGGTATATACAGACTCACTTACCTGTTCCTTCTGATCTCTAATCATATTTTGACGTCTTCCAAAGATACTCCAGTGAGCTTCTGTGGTCTCCAGTGTTGTGTCCTTACAAACTGTTATTGACCTGCATTATTCCTCATTTTGTATCCCTGTGTTTTATTTATTTATTTTTCTTGTGTTTTATGAAGAATTACCTGTTACTTCAGCAATGCTCCTGTGTCTGAGGATAGCAACTTGTGTACTCCTTAACTTTTTTTGTTGTCTGCTTACCTACTAGCCTGTATTCATCTGTTTGTCATCAATAATTGAGAATAACATTTGGGGCAGTCGTGGCCTAATGGATAGGGAGTTGAGCTTGTAACCCAAAAGGTTGTGGGTTCGAGTCCCAGGTCCGGCAGGGATTGTAGGTGGTGGGAGTGAATTCCCAGCGCTCTCTCCACCTTCAATACCAAGACTGAGGTGAGACCCTTGAGCAAGGCACCGTTCCCCCAACTGCTCCCCGGGCG
>JAUMHE010000062.1:8209620-8248322 GCA_032359235.1 Enteromius mattozi | reverse complement strand
CACTTTTTTTTTTTTCTCATTTGTAGCATGCCAGACACCCAGCATATATATATTTTATATATATATATATATATATATATATATATATATATATATATGAACAACAAATCTACAAAAACTTTAAAAGAAAAATTAAAAACTAATAGTTTCTCAAAGAAACACAAACATGTGGCCAGTTCTCACCTTCTGTGACTTTTCCAGCGCTGATGTCCAATGTCAGAGGAGCGGGATCTGGATCGAGAGCGGCTGCGGCTCCAGGATCCAGAGCGTGAACTTGAATATGAATACCGTCGGCGGCGGGGCGGGGAAAATGACCTGGAGCTGGATCGGGAACAAGACCGAGATGAAGAACTGGATCTGCTGCTTGAGTGACGAGACCTGTACCTGTCAAATGTATAAAAGAAACCACATTTGCAAACATCCTCTAGATTAAAGTGCTTTCAAAATTTCTTATTATTAGAAATGTAAATAACCACATCAAAGCTGACCTTTTACTGGGTGGTGAACGTGATCTGGAGGAAGACTCAGAGCTGGATTCTGAGCTACTAGAGGATTGGGCTCTGTATCTTCGCTTCGAGCGGCCCCTGTCCTGCTTGTACTGTCTGGAGAAACACTCAGAGTAGTTTGCAGATTTCTGCTGGTTGCATTTTGCATCCTCCAGTAAAGAGCTTTCAGACTCAGGCCTGTTTGGAGAGGCGTCTGGAGTCTCCATGGCAGAGCTATTTAATGTGCACCTCCTATCTGTAGAAGACTGACTGAGGCTGAGATTTTTCTGGGTTCCTTCAATAACTGAAGGAGTTGAAGTTTTGGAGATGCTGCTCTGGGCTGGCTTGTTGGCCGGCAGCTCAACTGTCTTGATTATGATGCTAGGCTGTTGTTTGACATTCCACCGACTGCCAACTTCATTCTGACTGGCTTCTTTTGGAGGGAGGCAGTAGTCGTGGTCAAGGGAGAAAGGCTGAGTCTGTGCAGTAGAAGTAGGGGTCTGAGGTTTGCTGCGCAGCTTATTTGATGGTAGTGGTCTTGCCTCTATCTGAATGGCCTTGTTAGGTGTTGGTTTAAGGACCTCTGACTTCTTGGTTTTCCCCAGTAGCGAAACTGGCGCTATAGGCTTCCACATCTGGTGTGGGGGTGTGGCAGGAGGTGTAAGACCTATGGGAAGAGTCAGTTGAATAGACTTTACTTTTATTGAAAAAAACAAAAAGGCTTAAAATGGCAATTTTGATATGCAGTGGCCCCAAAATTTACACTTAAATGTATAAATGTGTTTGCATTATTTAATGTCAAACCATGTACCATTTCTTTAAATGAACAAGCTATATGTTTCACTACCATTCAAACACTTAATGTTTTAAATGTCTTTTGAATAGTAATATACAGTACTGTGCAAAAGTCTAGCATTTTCACCAAAAAAAATGGTTTTAAGTCGGTTTTTTATCTTTTGCTGTAGCGTGTCAGTTGGAAATATCAGTTTACATTTCCAAACATTATTTTTGTCATTAATTGTAATAGTGCAGGTGAGATTATATATTATATAGATTTTTTTCTGTAATAAATTAATGTATCAAACCATTTACCTTCATATATATGAAGAATAAAAAAACTATTTTGCAAAAAAAAAAAAAAAAAAAAAAAAAAATCATTTATTTAAAAACAAACACACAATAAAAACACTTTACCTGCTGTGCTTCCCAGGTCATGATTGCGGGTTTTCTCCACAGCCTTAGTTTCCACCTGCTGCTCTGAACTGAATTCAGAACAAAAATATAAATTAATATAACCTGCAGTGGCAACAATGTCAAAGCACTGAATTACTGATGTTGTTAAAACATCGCTCAGACTAACACAAGCTATGCTTATGTTTGTCTCCTTCCACCTTCACATTCTGAAGCCATGATAAGGGACTTCATTTGTTTCGGTAGGTCTTGGTGAAATATGGCCCATGACCACACACACAAACACTGAGTTTGGTGCGAGAGCAGCACAAGGGCTGTAGGGTAACTCCATCACTCTGCCTCATGATACTCACCTGGAGTTTCCTACAGCGGCTACTCTACCACAGACCTCCGGTACACTCTGCTCTTCTTTGGCTGTAAAGACAAAGTAGGGTTGTGAATGAATGATACAAGATGGTAAGATGGGCAGACCCTTAAAATAACTGAAGCAATCAGACTGTCCAGAGTCTAACAGAACTCTGCCACAAGCAGCACAATGCATTGTGGTACTCTACAAAAATGCACTGCATTTGCCCACTCAACAGCTGAGAAACAGCAGACTAAAGATAAATGCTTGCTTAATGGATATGCTGTCAGTTTTTAGCCCCTGCATATGTACAGACAAAGAGAGCCAACTGGATTTAAAATGGTTTTGTTAACAGGGCAGAATTCCAGCAGTTCAATGAGCATGAGCACATAGCAGCTGTTTTCGATGAAGCCACGCCCTCTCTTAAAGGAACAGACCCTATTCTTCAGGGGTGGTGATGCAAGCAAAACGGTTTATTATTAATCGCATAGCTCATACGGCATAGCTCATAATCAATTATCATATAGTCAGGATGCAAAGTTTCTTGATTATTACGCCGGAATGAGGGTATAGTTTTCTAGTCACATTAACCTAGAAAACCACAACTTTTCATTATCACCACACCCGGAGATCAGCTGAATAGATTTCAAAACGGTAAAACTCAACTTTTGAACCTGAGAATGAACCTATTTTCAAAAAAAGTGGAGTGTTCCTTTAATACATCAAGATGAGATGATTGCTTTGTGATAAGTTTAATCTAACCACTGAGTCATGTTAAATTGTGAACTCTACTTGCAATCTGTGCTTGACCTGGCAACATAGACAATTTTTTTTCACCCCTGGAATGCCAACTTTTTTCAAGTTTAAAATGTTAGCATGGCCTAGTAGCTTACAAACAAATAGCCTGCATTCTAAAGATGGCAGTATGGGTGTACATGTTCACTAAGAGAGCACTTGTTTCCAAAGAAAGCTCTGCTGTGCTCAGCATTAACATCCTTCACATAGTCTGCTTGACTTGTAGCATGATTTTAACAACCCTCATTGGTAAACAAATACTTTCAGAGTTAGAGCTCAGAGATAATATCACTTACACTGAGACTCCTCAAACTGCTCCAAGAGGCTTGTAAGATCAGCAGCTTCAATACCTAAAAGACAATGTTTATTATAAACCACTCCACAGAAATTAATACCCAACACCATGTGAACAAATGCTCACCAATTTCACTTGTGAAGGACTCAATCAGCTCAACTGTGGTGTTCTTCGGTTTGGGGATCTCAGAGGAAGCCATCCTCATCTGCTCTGCCAGTTCAACAACTCTGGCCTGAACTTGAGCCGAGAAAAATGGCTGAGCAGCTATTGCTGCAACATGAGGCTGTGACCGTGAGGTCAGCTTTTTAGAATTAGTTGGCAGGGGGCTTTTGGCTTGATCTGACACAGGGGCCAAAACAACCTGCTCGGTCTCTCTATTCACAGACACAGCAGCACCAGGTTTATGAGGGCTAGAGTTTGAACTCTGGACTTGCGTAGTGATCATCTGAGGTCTTGAGGGAGCTTTGGATGGAGCAGCATTGAGGTTCCCATGTAAACATTCCTTATTTCTCTGTGCATTGAGACCTTGAGGGCCTTCAGATGTAGTAGACAATGATAATGAAACGGTCCTTTCAGGGACCACTTCATCCACATGTCTAATGGGGGTAGAGGACTCAGTATGAATAGTGTTTTGAGGCATGCTGATGGGAGCAGGTAGTTTCTGGGGTGAGGGGGGAACCGATTGAGGTGAACTTTTAGATGTATCAGAAGGTGGAGAGGATGGTTTAGAAGTTGCAGGTTTCTTAGATGAAGCAATCAGAGAAGCCGGTGGGGTGAGCAAGGCTTCAGGCGTTGGGGGAGCAGCAGGGCCTCTTGGGTGCCATGCAGGCATGATTTCAGGTGCAAGGTCTTTTTTAACAGGAGTATGCGTGGTTTTGCGTGGATCTCTGGGGTTGGGGTCAGGCAGGCAGGGTATTGGGGGAAGCTCCTTGGGAGGTTCAGGCAACTTGGGCCATTTAGTGCTGTAATCCTCCGTTTTGTCCATCGGATCTGGTTTCTTTTGCTGGCGAAGGAGACGGTATTGCTGTAAACTGAGAGGTTTTGGCTTAGTTTCATTACGCTGACAAACAGCAGGCTGTTCGCTAATAGGTTCTTCTTTTGAGGGTGGTTCTTCCACCACAGAATTTTCAAGAGGTTTGTTCTCTGGCTGCGAGTCAGTGATCTTTGCTTCATCTTGAGGGGTTGTGATATGCTCCTTCTCAACCTGCGGTTTAAGGGTTATCAACTCTGTAGGACGATCAAGTTTAGGGTTTTTGGGCTCTGCTGATGAGAGCACAGATGAGAAAGTCACCTTTTTCTTCTTTTGTTCTTCTGGGAGTTTCTTCTGTGACTCTTCTTTCACTCTTGAGCTTCTCAAAACTCTCTGTTCAACCAGAGGGGCTTCAAGAAGCTTACTTTTCTTTTTCCCTTTACGTACCTTTACAGCTTTTTTCTCCTCCACAGGAGGTACTTCAGAAGTAGGTGGGACTTTTTCAGGCTTTGGTTCTGGCTTGTCTATGCTATTCTCCGGGACTCTTTGTTCACCTTCTGCAGAGTCTCTGTGAGGAAGAGGGATGCTGAGATCTGGGATTGCCAAGATGGGCTCTCCGTGCTCTCCTTGATCAACCACTTCAAGCACAAGGCCCCTCTCGGGCAGAAGATGCTCTTGTCCCTCTTCTCCTTCCACACATAATGTCATGCAGTAAGGGTGCATGTGTTTTACTAAATCACTGAGAGTGACAGGCATACTCTCTCCATCCTGTTCTAAGGATACAGGAAGGCACCAGTCAAATTCATCCAGTGATGACAAATCAATATTGGCTATGGGGGTTGAAAAACTAGCGTCTCCATCTTCCTCTTCTCCTTCACTGTTCTGCTGGGACACTCTTTGCATTCGTGGGAGACTCTATAAAACAAAAACCTCAGTTAGAACCGCTCACACTGCCATCTAAAATGAATAAAAATGAATCTAATAATGATATGCTATAAAGTGTTGTTTTTCAAAAACTGATGAAGAAAGAATTGAGAACTTAAAATACCTTCCCAGGAAATTGTCTTGTGTAAATCATTGACTCTGGAGGAGACCGTGAAAGGAACTTTCTTAGCTAGAGTGAAAAAAAAAATTGAAATCTGAAAATTCATTGAACTGTCCTACAAAATGAAAAGAATAAACAACTAATGCATTCCTGACATGCTCAAACAGGTGAAGAACAGCTCAAGACTCACTGGTGAATGCTCCTGACCCTTCTGCCCTGAGAACAGGTCTGAATCCGGCAGTGTGTCAAAAGGGGACAAGTTTTCATCATCAACATTGTCAAGTATTTCAGTGAGAGCTGTGAGCAGTGTTGCTTCACTTTCCTCATCAATATTACTTTTAACCTAAAACAGAGGAAACCATTTATAAATGCCATTGTTGAGTGAAATCAAAACAAGTGGCATTCAACAAAACTTTATGCTGTAAACAACTCATGCAACGAACAAGTCTTCTGTGAACAGTTTATAAAAGGCTTTATTTACTTCTCCAGTGGGGCTGTCCTCAAAAATGGACAAAATAGAAGGATCAAGGCAGCCTTGTAAAGCCTCCAGAGCATCTCCATTGCTAAGGCCGGGATACTCCAGACAGCTTGCAGTGAAGCTTTCCACCTGCAAAAGGAGGGAAAAACAGGTTAAAGTTGGCATGAAAAAGAAGCTGTGACTGTCTTTTCTTCTCTATTGTGATGTAAATCTTAGTTAAATGACTTTTCGAATGAGAAAACAGAAAAATTATATTTTTAAGACGACAACTTAAGTTGTTAAACAAACACTTTAAGTATTAATATGTTTTATTAAGTATGCGTCTAAAACGGTAAACCACTGCAAGGTGGCATATGCATTGGGTAATGTTGTAAACAATTTCATGTTCCTAAATGAAAAAAAAAAGACAACTGCAAACAATGTACTCTGTCTTTGGGCCTTGTAATTGCTGGCGTGTCCGGTAGCAGCTGATATTATGTTCAGCTTTGGTGTTAATACAGTTCACAGCATCATTTATTAAATGAACTCAAGTGAAATGTTGTTAATACCTAGTTTTTTGTAGGTATTCTTTTAATATTTCCCATGAACTTGAAAACAATTTTTTTTTTGAGCCATTTAAAAATGGAAAAATTATGAATTTTAAATTGTGTTACATATGAAAAACACTAAACGTACGCATATCCACTTAATAAACGCGTTTATTTAAGTTACAACCACGTGTTGCGCACATCGCGTCATCCTGCCGCAGTGCATTACTGGGCAAGCCCAATACCGGCACGGTTAAAAACATGCCTCGCTACAACAAATCCTGCATGATATTTTCCTAAAAGCGATCAAGTTTAAATTATCTGGCCTGTTTGATTACAATAAACCACTTGCGTTTTAAACCTAAACAGGGACTGAATGAATGAAAGGCTGCTGTCAATAAATCCACACGGCCCAAAACGACTGACCAACTCGTCCCTGCACCACGTGCTGGACAGCAAATCAACGCTAACCGCAATGAACGACACAGGGATAACTTTGTTATTCACAGTCACGACAACGCAAAATGCGAAATTAAGAGACATTCAACCAAACAGAGCAGAAATAATAATTTTAAATGCTTGCATTAAAAAAAATAATAATATAAGTGACAGATGCCATGTGTGGAAATCTCAATCTTGATCTGTCATTTTAACTTTAACTTACTAACAATTAATTGCAGTTTCTAAAATAAATGTTTAAAGTAAAATTTACACCCATGCATGAATACAAATCCTGGTAGTTTCGTTCTTAAAATGAGTGAACCACGTGGGAGTGAGTCACTGGAATATGTAACAAACAACAATATAAAGGCATTTCTGATCAATAAACGAATAGCTGTATTAGGGAATCACTAGTATATAAATGTCAAAATACATAAGCATTAAATAAAAGCCGCCTTCTTTAGATCTGGCACATTTAAACAGCTAACCATTCCAGTTTACAGATTATTCATCACCACTTTAAAACCCAAAACAATGCATGTATGGGTTATACATGCAAAACTGTACTTTAAATTCATTTATTTTTTTAAGAGAGAGAAGCTACAATGCATTTGAATCACTGATCTCGAGTGATAGAGTGAGTTCATAAGAATGCAGAAGCATGGCAACATCAGCTAACAGGAGCAAACTTGTGCATTCATACCTTGACATGCGACTTCTGTATAGATACGCAAGAAATCTAGCGCCACTTGGAAAGTGATAAATGTTTCATGTCCTACGAACTTTCCTTTAACAAACTCACATGTGGCAAGAACAACTGCAAAATCTCTCTCACCATCACCATCCACGTGTCACAAAGTCCTGCACATCATCGCGTATTTGCCTCGAATTGTTGACACTGTGACAAATGTCAATAATTTCATTCTGGCGCAACACACTGTAAGTATCAATATGTGCTACTCTTACCTCGTCAAGATTCACCGGTGAGAACATTTGAGCATTACAGGCTTTTAACATCTCCTCGCCTGTTCCCCACCGCGCCGCCATCTTACAACTCAACTCTGTGTGTAGAAAAACGTGAATCAATGCAGGCGCAGCAGCCGGCAGCAAGCCACGTGCTATTTGCGTTCCCGGCAACTGAGCATACTTAGCCCCGCCCCAGTAATGCGTCATCGGCCCTAGCGTTCTCCTTTCTTTTGGGTAGTAGTGCAACTTTTTTTCTTTTCCTGTTTGTTATTTATCATCTTGTATTATATAAACGTTTGTTCAGAATAATAAAACTGGAAAACGTGTGGTTTGAATGTGTCTATTTGACGTGTTGTGCTTTTTTTCTGAACACGTTTTTCACACTATATTGGTAAAATATGGGACCTCTTTTTTTTTTTTTTTTTTACAACATAAGATACCACCAGTTTCAGATTGCTGGAGCATTACGAAAAAAGTCTTGAAATTAATTAATCTTGATAACGAAGTTTGTAAAAAAGATACATGAAAACATATGCAAAATGTATAAAGAATGAACCAAGATAGACTTTTATTTAAAAAATAAATAAATAAAGCACACTTCCTTAAAAACTATGACCTATAACTATTATATAGATACATAGATAGATTGTACATTTAGTTATTTTGAATAAAGTTGGTCTTGTGATAATGCAATATATGCTACATATTCTGCACAAATTCAGATCAGAGTATTTTTCAGAGCACATCGTGTTTTTGTCTCTTTGTAGTGGCCAGCAGATGTCCTCAGTGTGCGTTATTGAGAGCTCAAAATTCTCTCGTGTGCTTATGTTACTAAAATAAAACCCCGGATCAGTAATTCTAACGTTTTATATGTTTGCTGTTTTCCCCATTATGTTATGTTCAAACAACTTTCTATCTTCACTTGCATTTCTTTTCCAGGTAGAAGTGCAGTGGACTCTGCATTTTTTGCAGTTAGCCACTAGATGGCGCTATTAAATATTAGTTTATCCACTGCTTACTTTTCCATTTTAGTAACTACTTTTTAAACAAAGTATTTATTTTGTTTTTGTCACTGTTTTTATGTTACTGAAGCGGCTTGTCAAAGACCCATGTTTCCCACACGGAATAATCTTGTTTGTAATTGTTTATATACATTATATATTAATATACAAGAAATACACTTGCAATTCTAATAATATGGTTTTACTGTAATTTTTAACAAAACGTTTGAATTGTATGCAACAAAAATAGTTCATAGTGGAATAAAGTGCATAATTCAACTGGTCATGTGATCTCAATATATTAGCCCACGTGTGGTGACTTAGCATCAGTGTAAAATAAAACAGCTTTTATTAGGCTACTGAGATCAAAATGTATATTTATTTGTAGCTGTAGAAAGAACTAGGAGCATTGTTAAGTATTATAGTCATTAAATATGGAAAATGCAATAATGCAATTTGTCACTTTGCATGCCAAATTTGCCTCTTGCAGTTGTTGTCTTTGTTGGTTTGTCTATTCCAAAAGAGATATGACTCCCTGGTAACTATCAATATGTGCAGTATATCATCTTTTTCTTATACTTTTGGTGTGCCGTGAATTTTGTTCCTCAGACATTTCAGAGCAGGCACTAATAATGAATTTTTTCATTATCTGTATGTGCGTTCAAAATGTCACTGCATCATCTTGATGGTTTTGTTTGCGTAAGCAGTGTTTGTGTGTTGCTTCAGAAAAAACCGAACTGCTCAGCATCTTTCACCCGCAATTATACCGTCTCTTAGTACAGCTGTCTATCCCACTGTGGGTGGACGGCAGCAATTACAATGAACATTTTCAGGCAGAAGAAAATGCTGCTCTGTGCTGTCCTCCTTCTATTCCTCCTTTATTCCTCGCAGCTACCCGACTGTACTGAAAATCATTCATCCACTACCACTGTTGCCATGGCAACAAGAGGGGAAATCCATTTCATCAGCCCCTTCGTCACACTCCCTCCTTCCGTCCCTTCTCCCTCCCTCTCCCTCTCGTTCCCTCCCTACCATCATTTTCTTTATCTCTCTGTGCCATCTCTTGTTATTCTTCTTTCTTCCTGTCTTAGTCAGAGGGAAGACAAGCAGTAGAGGATGCAGCGCCTTCCTCAATAAACAGAGCACAGCTATACAGCATTGAGCTGTTATAATAGCTGTTTTAATAATTCAAATTCTGCTTTGCTTGTGGTCGAATCATGCTGTGTCATCTGTTGTATTGACTGCTGTATGATATCTTTGTGACACGTTTGTATTATGCACTAGTTATTAATCACTTGACAAGTCTATTGGTCTGTGCACATTTCACAATGCAGTTTACATTTAGTTAAGGTATAATTGCAGTTTAATTACAGTGATTATGCTTTTTTTTTGTTCTGTCTTATAACCTTTTTAGATTTTCATTATAATAGTGTATGTACAATATATATATATATATATATATATATATTTATTTATAATATTTTATGTGACTAAGTCTGCAAAGTGCATAATTAACTAGATGTACAAGTGACACATATACTTTACTTTTTTTTACTTTTTTTTTAAAGAAGCACACTTACGTTCATAAGTTTAGGGTAAGATTTTTTTTTCTGTTTAAGAAATGAATACATGTATGCAGGCAGGATAAACTAAATTGATCAATAGACATTTATAATGTTGAAAATAATAAGGAGCAAATTAGCATATTAGAATGAAAGATCACTGAAGGTTGGAGTAATGATGTTTAAAATTCAGCTTTGCCTCACAGGAATAAATGACATTTTAAAATATATTTAAATAGAAAGCAGTTATTTAAAACCATAATATTATTTCACAATATTTTTTGTTTTTACTGTATTTTGAATCATAAAAGATACCACTTTCAAATAACCATAACGTTTATTTTATTTCTATTTGTCCACTAGGAACATTACAAGCATTCATGTCAAATTCAGCCTTTGTTGAATGCACAAACAAAACATCTGCATAAATGATTGATTACCATCTTTGTGCAGAGAGCTTGTGTTGAGATCAGGGTTATAGTGGCTTCTCTGACATCCTCACGGTAATCCCATGGGGCAGTGGGGCAGGCCAGCATCTACTGGAGACGCCAGATGGCCTCAAATTAGAATTGAAATCATGCACACTCATACACATACACATATTCTCGCTCAGTCTTAAACGCATCTTAAACTCTAAATAATAATTAGTTATTTCACTGAACGCAGCCTTTCGTGATGATGTTGATGGATGGGAGAATTAATGTAATTATGTTTTAGTGAGTAATCCGAAGGGTTAACTCCGTGAGATGACTCCATTAGTACACATAATGAATCTCTGTAATCAGATCACTGATAAATTGATTCCATTATATTCCTCCAAAGCTGAGGGGCCCAGCAATGTAACGAAGGGGACAGAGACGAGCTGCGAAGCTTTATTTAAAGTCAGCGGTCAGCGTACAGTATCAAAAAGCAGCAAGACAGAGGCAAAAACCAACACAAAGCAAGGATCGGTACAAGGGAAATCCACTAGGAAGAAACACTAAGGAAGAGAAATGCTTTACAAGTGAAAACTCGATGCTCGGCGACTGGCTTTACAAAAACACAGATCTTTTAAAAGACAAGACAACAAGTTAACGAGTTGTCAAGGGGGAGGAGCTGATGAATAACCATAGTGACAAACAAGGGGGCAGAGACACAATGGGAAAGGAACAGATGAGTTGTCTTGGTGATAAATAAGGGCAAGGTGACACAGACACGATGTCGCACATACAACAATTCAAACTAAGAGTCCATACATGATTAAACAGAGGAACACTGACAGAAATCATAACAAGCAAATGCTCTATTCTGCTCACAACGACTGACCAAAAATCAATCTACTTTTAATTGACATTTTGTTTTTACATTATTATACCCATCCATCTACTGAAAATGAATCTTAAAGCATAAGCCACCTCACATCCCCACAAAAATGTTAAGCAGCACAACTATAAATGTTTTCAATAGTGAAAATAATAAGAAATGTTTCTTGAGCAGCAAATCAGCATATCAGAATGATTTCACATGAAAAAATACTATAGTAATTTTTATAGTTTTTGAACCATAAAGTACTGGAACTAATTTGTTGTGGAAAAACTGTGGTAAT
The DNA here is from genome assembly GCA_032359235.1 of Enteromius mattozi. Lineage (NCBI taxonomy): Eukaryota > Metazoa > Chordata > Actinopteri > Cypriniformes > Cyprinidae > Enteromius > Enteromius mattozi. The sequence goes on along the minus strand of JAUMHE010000062.1, from coordinate 8,236,635 downwards.
ATAGCACTTATAGTAATATAAACAAGTTACTTTGCCCAGGACTGTACTAAGTTTTTACAATTATAAGGTATAAAACTAAAGTATACAGCAGTTTTTATTACAGTTTATTATTTCGCTATACCTGTAGTTAATATGGTTTAATACTACAGTATGCTATAGCACTAATTAACAAAGTGTTGTAAATACTATATATAAAGCATAATACAATTTACCATAGCGGTTCAAAAACACTAAAGTATTTACTATAAATTACTATAGGATTTTCTCCATGTGGGTGTGACACTGAAGACTTGGAGTAATGGCTGCTTAAAATTCAGCTTTGCCATCAAAGGAATAAATTAGATCTTAAAATGTATTCAAATAGAAAACAATTAATTTATACTGTAATATTTAATAATACTGCCAGTCTGCCGTCTTGACAAGAGACTTCTTTTAAAAACATTAAATAAAAAAGGTTTAAAATAAGAAATAAAGATCGAACTTGTGAGATACAGAGCAATTGCAAACCCACAATTATATAAAAAAAACTTCAAGTGCAATAAAAGAGATATAAAGTTGTGAGATATGAATTGTATTTTATTTTATTTTATCTCAGAGGCAAATGCAGGCTCCCATAGAAAAGAACAGCTTAGACCATTATGCATTTCCATGCTGGTTTAACCCAGAAAATACTGGTTTGATGTTATTTTATCTGCAGGGCCAGCATGTTCACCAGTTAACAGTCTGATTAACCAGCATTGACTTTGGCTGAAGAAGGAAGCCAAGCAGATCAAGCTAGTTAGGATCCCTGGTGACCAACGCAGCAGCATCCCAATGCTGAAGACCAGCATCCAAAACACAACATATGATGGTGACCTGCAATGCTCAGCTTGCAATTAGCCTACTGGGATCCCAAAGTGCCAAACCAAGGCTCAGTGATCTCAAGAGACACACCAGACAGAGTGACTGTTTTACTTTCCAAATATAGACTATAATGACAGCTACACACACATCTGTAATCCTCTAACACCTTATCACCTCAGCCTCCACTGCAGCCGTTTGTGTGTGTGTGTGTGTATTGTAGGGTTGCCAGTTGCAATTCCTTTTTTAATCTTCTGTTGCTCTAATATCGTGAGACTGAAGATTAAGCTTTTGATTACAGGAGCTTGGGCTGTGTGTGTCTGTGTGTGTGTGTGTAAGTGCACAATGACTCTAAGAGGGAGGGTTTCTCGCTCTCTTTCTTTCTTTTAGACACACATACACATGCTTTGGGGGAGGGGCAGTTGTGGATATTTATCTGTGTTCCTTGTCAGCTCGGTGCAAGAACCTCTGTGCTGAACTGCACATGCATGCACAGGAGCCAAAGAGCAGAGAGCAGAAACAACACACTTCTGCACATCACCAGCACTGACTAAAAGCCACCGAAATGGTCTGACTGGGGAGGGTGCAGGTAAATAATCTCATTTTTCTTTTAAAACAATGTCTTTGTAAGTGTTTGGGAGCAAGAGGAAGTGGCTTTCAGCTGGCTTCCTGAACGATTCCACTAGTTGATGGGCGGAGCGAGAGGAAGGCTGTCAGCTGGGGTGGTGTAGCAGGCGGCGTGTGTGTGTGTGTGGGTGCCAGAGTGTCAGAACAAGGAGTGTATGTGTGCTTCTGTTACATACAGCTCTTGTGCCATTGAAGATTATAAATACATTGAGAAGGTGAGTGGAAAATCTCTTCATGAGCTTGGTTCTATCAGAAAGACTAGATGTTTGTGTGTGCAGATAGAGAGGCATGAAGATGTGTCAGTGGGGCAAGTTGTCTAAATAAAATCTATTTGGAAAAAAGGAACTGTTTTATCATGTATATGTGTGTTTGCTTGTGTTTTTGGTGTGCACCTGCACTAGATTATTATCAGTTGTTTTCTGCTGTGTGGATGGGTGTGTTTGTTCTATCTGAGTAGTCTTGCATGGACACAAGGCTTGTCCACAGCCCTTAAATCAGTGTTAAATTGCTCTGGGGACGAATATGTTTTCTTGCATTTCACCAGAGGATGTGTTTGTTAGCACGTAGAGCGCATTCGTAATTTACGTGATGTAATGTAGTGCAGAAATGCCTTTTTTGGTCAGGTGTGCGTATGAGGAGCACCGAGCATCTGTTTGGGGTAAACGCTGCCAGAGAAGGGGGGATGAAAGTGGAGGAGAGCATGGGGGAGGGGAGGGAGAAGATGCTGGAGAATGAAGAGAGTGATGGAGAAAAGGCAGAGAAGGAGAGAGGGGGTTGAATATTTGAGAGGAATCCCCCAGGAGTCCCCAGAGTATTGTGATGATGACTCTAGAACAGTACTTGTTCTTGTGGAAGGCTCCGCTCAACATTACGGCAGACTGAGCTCTGGTTAGCACTCCATATATAGCTCACATACATTAAACAGCGTCCACTGCATGGGATGATGCTTGTTAGCAGATAGTCACATTGAATTCATAATCATATTGAATTTATGTGTCATACTCAATGCTTCCTGGTTTGGTGGGTTTTTTCTTTATTTTAATGTAGTTTTTCTTTCTTAAGGCAATCTGGATATCACAAACACATCTTATGTTATGTTGAACCTTTATCATGAAGGTATCAGTAGTTAATAAGTTAATAGTCAGGCCATTAGATTAGTTCTTGCCCTGCCCAAACTTTTTACTTAACACACTACAAAGCATTAGCTACATATTACTCTTACACACATACACACTCTCTCTCTCCCATATGTAGTTTATGGGGACTCTCCATATGTGTAAAATACCGTATTTAATACTGTATATTTTGTTCCCCTACCCTCAACCTAAACCTACACCAAAATATTACGGAAAACTGTTTTTGATTTGGAAATTTTTCAAATTTTTAAATTAGGTCATTCAGTTTAAGGGGACACAGGAAGTGTCCTCATAAACCATGTTTACATTTTAGTACCTGTGTCATTATACATATTTCCTCATAAACCGTATATACTGATAAACAAACACACACACATTGTTTTTTGTGGTTTATGGGGACTCCCCATAGGCGTATTGGTTTCTAAACTGTATAAACCTATTGCCTTACACCGATCTTACACCTAACCCTACCCCTTACAGGAAACTGTACATTTTTAGATTTTCAAAGAAACGCCATTCAGTATGTTTTTTAAGCCTTTGAATTACGGGGACATAGGTAATGTCTGCATAAACCACCTTCAAATTGTAATACCTCTGTCATACCCATGTCATTAATAAACTTTTTGTCCCGTAAATCACAAAAACCAGTGCGCACACACACACACACACACACACACTTTGTAATTTAAAACATGATTTTGTGTGATGTGCATTCTGATCATTTGAATGTTATTAACATAGCTTGATATATTAGTCTAGGTGGCTAATACAGTTTAATTATATTATGGTATAGTATGTACAATATGACATTTACAAGTTTAAAATGATCATATTTACACACACATATATACACACACACACACATATTTTAGGGTTTGTGTATGTATGAGAACACAAATTCAAATGTTTTCCTTTTAGAAACTGGTCCCACTTTATATTACAGTAGATGGCCTTAACTACAATGTATTTACATCAAAAATAAGATTGATGTATTTATTGTGTTCATATTCATATTGCAAAACACCTTAGCTGTTATTGAGGTGGAATATGGGTAAGGTTAGCTACTGGTTTGGTGTGCATAGGTAGATTTGAGGTTGGGCTAAGGTGTAAGGGATGAGTCAACAGGGTAATTGTAAATGTAATTACAGAAATTAATTATAATACAGATAATTTCATGCAGGTATTTTTAAAATCTAGGTACATTCTAAAAATGTATGTACATAATAAGTGCATTGTACCAAATGATTAATTTAAATGTAAGTACATAGTAGTTAAGGCCACCTAATATACATTGGGGGCCAATAAACTACTTACAACATATTGATATTAAATAGCTGTTATAGTAGATATATTTAGGTATTTGGTGAGTTGGATGAATATGGCCATGCTGAAAAAGGCATTAATATGTGCTTTATAAGTAATAATAAACAGCTAATATGCTGATAATATGCATAATAATAAGCAGCTAATTAAAAGTAAATAGTGTTCTATTTAAAATCTAATTATATGTAATTTTTCAGTGTTTCCTGGGGTTGTTGGGAATAGACTGAACTAAGAAAATGTAAAAGTATTGTCTTTGTACATTTGATTATGTTTATTCTATATTATATATATATATAGAAGAAATAAAAAGAACAAATATGGCCAAAAATATAGGAATATTTGGCAAACACTGACCCGAGCATCTTTATTGCTGAACCCTTGTGTTTATGATATGTTCTTCTGAAGTATGTGTAATTTCGTGAAGAATAAGAACATTACAATGGATAAATGTTTTTGTTCAAAGAGAAAGAATAGGGGGTGGAGAGGCCCTTGAATAGATGTGAATAATATAAAAGAGCAACCCCAGCACACATCTTACAGTTCACTGTTCAGAGTGGGTGGATCTGGTGCTGTCTGGCGTGTGTATAAGTATGAACAGCTGTGAGAGACAAAGGTCTTTGTTAAAAGCCGAACTAAATTTCTTCCATTTAATATTTTTCCACTCTTTCCTAAGAAGCATAGCCAAACTTTCATCCTTTTACACCATTCTAAGAGAGACGCTGAGTGAATGCGTGTGCAGAGAGAGAGAGATTCTTATGAAGGAGAAAATGACTTCATGCTCTGTTTGCAGACTCAAGCTCTCTGACTAATACTCACACCAGGCATCTTTTCTCCACCTTATTTCAGACTAGAACTGAAAGTTGTTTGCTGTCATGTTTTTATATGAGTGTGTGCCTGTGTGTGCTACATTGAGGACAAAAACCTGATAAAATCTCGACCTCCTTAGAGGTAAAAGAATCATGTAAATCATGTTTTAAAGTATTAAAACACAATACAAATGTATACTTTACAATAAAAATCTAGCACATTTACTTTATATAAAAACTATAAAAGTTTGTAATAGGAAGTTGAAGTTTTTAATGAAACTACAAATTCTAAATGAGTGATTAATGCGGTATGGCGACGGAAAAGCCTTGGGTTTATTGATAAAGGGACACAGAGAACTCTGTGTGTGAGTACATTGTAGTATACACATGACTTTGTTAAAAGTAGAGAATACAGCCCCGGATGTTTGGAATATTGTTAACTCTCAGGGAACCTTGGGTGTTGCTCTTGGCTAAGTGGCAGATTCAGCAGGAAGTCATTTGAGCCCACTATACAAACACAAGGTCCTGTTTCATTAAAAAACGCACATCTTGATAATCATGAATGATCTCATCCTTTATCTAAATCAGTTTTAATTTAGATTCATAATGTTTTATGACTTTTTAAATGTTTAGTCTTTGTCTGTAGCCTTTCTAACTCATAACACATGAGGGGAGGCTAGTCTTATGTTTACAAGACTGAATTTTACATGAGAACAGTCTGTTTTTTACAGTCTGATAAGGCACCCAAACACCGCTGGAAACCAACCATGGTCCATGGAGCACTACTTTTTCTACTGATATTTCAGAGTCACAGATATTTCATATTTAAACGTGAAGAGTGGCTTTACGTGGGATGTTTTTCAGACTGTCTGCAAGATTTGCTGATTGTATCTCTAGTGTGTGGCAGACGTTAGAAACAGAGTGACAGGCATGGTTTGAGTCTTGAGATCTGGTGTCAGGGTCAGTGCCTACTAGGGGACCCCTGAAGTGAAACCAGAAAAGCATTATAAATCTGTCTCTCTTCACTCACACTCAGACACACACTCTCTGTACCATCTGGGTCTCAATGGATAAATTATTAAACTGACTAGTGTCTGCTGAGGCCTGGCGAGAATGTTGCAACATAGGCTTGCTGAAAAAATGAGACTCTATCTTCATTGTTGTAAAACTCCAAAAGGCAATTCACTGCAGTTTCCAGCTGAAATGAACACTATAGTGGCAGTAAAACAACATGAACCTTTATCCCTTCGCAGATAAAGTTTGTTTGCGGGTGCAGATTATCAAATAATAAAGGCTTGTTTTACTAGAATGTCATCTCAAAACACTTTGTTAGTCTGATTAGTCTAGTCTATTTGTAAATACATACATTTTGCATCACATAGACAGCTTCATATGTATGACATATCTGATGCAGTAAATGTGATCAGTAGCTCATCTGGTAGCTTTGCCCTTATGATGCAGAGTTAAAGTTAAAGTTATAAATCTGAAAGTGCACTGTGTATAAAGTTATTGTCTTTCAAAAGAAAGAGACAACTCTGAATCATTGAAATTAGTTGTTTTTAAAACGAGTCCCAGTTGTTGACGTCAAAATGAAACATTATTATTGCCTGCCCACTTGTTGGTCTTTTTGTGTTGGTCTGAATGAAAATGCAAATTCATTCTTTGCCACTAGGTGCTGCTTTTGGAGCATTAAAAGCTCACAAACACTGCTTTTAATGAAATCAACCAATCACCTGAGGGGTTTGGAAAAATAAATCGTTGAACAAATCATTTGGGAGTTGTTGAACAAATAAACTAAAATAAACGCATATTATGAGAAAATTTAAGTGTTTTCTGACCTTGTATGCATGTCAACCTGTTGGGACTCCCAAAACACAATATAACTTTTTTGCCGAAACCTGCTAAAGTGTTAGCACCACTCACCAGACATTTCACTTTGTGGACCTTTCACTCTGGACACACATACATGCGCATGTCTTATTGTGTTTTATGCATGTTTGTTTTCGTAATCTTTCATCAAAGTCACTTGTTGGTCTCACAACCAATTCATATTTTATGAGGTGGCTAATTCATACGAATTTGTGAGATCTTTTGAGAATTGCTGTGAGATCTAGCTGGTTATTTAGGCCATGCAGACTGTTGGATAATGTTAAACAATTGATAAATATCTAAACATTTTTACAAATGTGAAGTATCTAAATGGTAGCCCACTTTTTACAGTTCACTCAGTTCACCAATTCACAATGAATTGGTCTGCTCTGCATTCCTTCTTGTTGAATATCCTGTTTCACAAGGAAGTGTGCCACATTACAGAAGTAAAATTGTGAACACAATTATCCTAACATTAAATGTAATGCTAGCAGTGAGATTGGCCAAACAGTTGAAAACATTTGAAAACAATAGCCTGAGATTGTTTTTTGGTCTTTTACTGGTTTAAGATGGTCTCTCTATCTAGCCATCAGGCCAACTAAGACAAGTTGGCATGAAAATTTCAATTTGGCATGAAACCTATTTTCCAAATGTGATTCATTGATCTCATTGCGACCTTGTAATTTTTTTCTTGTTTCTCTGGTAACTTGCCAGACATCTCCAATTATTCAGTCCACCTAAAGTCCATCCTTTCTTATAACTGACTGCAAGCTCGCATTCAGATCACCCTCCATCCAATCAATAACCAATGAATTTGAACCAAGTCCCACCCTACATCTTTTGCTTTTGATAATTTGTTTCATTCGGATACACATCACTGTACTGAACAATTATTTATTTCCATTACATCATGGCTCAAAGATGTTTTTCAGCAGGGTTATGGATAAAAATTATGCATGAGTTGAAAAAAAGTATTAACACTGTCTTTTATGTGATATTCACCACCATTAAACTTCTAACACCAAAAGCATTCATAAAATATTTTCATATGGTTAAGATGAGACATTAGACGGCCAAGCCATTTTAGTAAACATGTAAGTAAACCTTTACGCAAGCAGTGAGCTGGTGGTTTTGTCATGTGATTAGGTGGATATGTGACTGCTGTTTTATATTAAATCGTGAGGCTACTCCTCTTGTTCCTCATTCCTGCATTATCATTTCACCTTCAGTAAAATTATGTGCGAGAGTTCGTTCAGTTCAAAAACAGTATTACAGCAATATGGTGACTCAGTTCCTACCAACTTGTGGTGGACCCTGATGTTGTTTAAATATTTTGGTGGTGCTGTCCACTGAGACAGAAGAGACGTGGAGAGATTAAATGCTGCTGGAACGTTCTGTGTGGAAGTGATTCACAATAGTGGAATTCCCTGCTGCTGCAGAGCTGCTCTAGCAAAGTAATTGGCCCATTTATCACATTGACAGAGACAGACAGAGGAAGAGAAACGGTGAAGGTGGGGTGGAAATACAGGAAGACCTGCACTCTGAAAAGTTCTTCTTAACACTGCTGTATCTTTACAAAAAAGAAAGTTGTAGGGATCAACTGAATGTCTTATCATCACACTTAAGTCAGTTGTTCAGTTGTTTTTGTTCTGATAGTGCAGCCTGGGCGTTTGTATAGGCGCATAAGATAAACTTCAGTCAGGTCTGGAATGTTTCTCAGCGCAAACAGTCTGGGAAAGGTGTGACATTCTAAACTCCTTGACCAGCACATGCACACACACACACACACACATGCATACACACTCAAACATGCACACAAAAGGCCTTGAGCTGCAGCCGGGATATGGAACATATGGACTCTAACTGCATGGCTTCCTTTCTCAACAGAGGCTGAAGACACACCAGAGGAAGCCAACTCACTTTTGAAGGCCAACGAAACAGGCAGAAGGAAAAAGAGTCAAAAATAAGGTAAGAAAATATGTAAAAAGGAGAAACAAAAGCACTCCTAACACCCACTTTGCAGTATTAACAATATTATTAGCTTACAAGTGTAACAGAGCATTACTTGCTATCAGACAGCTGTGCTGATAAGTTTGTGGGTGGGAGTGTGTGAACCATTAGTGGGTTTATCAATGATCGTGCCATTTTTAAAATTTTATCGCGCTGTGTTTTTTTTGTTTTTTTTTTTTGTGGTGGGCGTTCATTTTCACATGTTGCAGTTCTTCTTTAGAATGTTCCATTAAGAGGAAGCTGAGACTCGATATTACACGCTGATTATTCTTGTTGTGTTGCATTATAACACTCTTCAAATGCCCCCCTGCAATGGCACTTCCATTTCGCTGCGGGCCTTCCTGCCCCTGTAGAAATGTGGCAGAGTTGGGTAAATGGCACACATATGGCCCTCTCTTTGGGGATACAGACTAAATGAGCTCCCCCTGTACTTCTTCAAACATATACATGCCGCTTTATAGACCCCTAACAGATCAGTCTTCTGATGGACAAATCAATAGAGCTATTGAAAGAGAGTGCTTGAAGTTACAGTGAAGTGAAGACTGGCTATTGCATCGCTGTGATCGACTTAATTTTCAGTGTCAAGGACCCCAAAGATGATGAGGGACTCTCTTCCTAAAATATATACAGTAGGCAGCCATTAATAATATGCAAACATCATTTAAACATGGTTTTATAAAAGTTCACCTAAAATTATATAAATACCCTTTATATTGTACTTTTGCATTATACTAAATTAACTCATTGTTTGAGGAAAGTTATTAAAATGTAATCTTGAAAACTTGTATTGTATTAGTTGTATATAATTGCCAAAATATATTTTGATAAATATATATATATATATATTAATACAAAATTACAGTTAAATTTAATTTGAAAAGCAATGCAGATATATTTATTTCCTGTTATAAACAATGACTGTTAATAGAATAAAATAGATTTGACTTACAGGGATAGTTCACAAAAAAGAAAAAAGGAAAGAAAAGAAAATTCTGTAATTAATTACTCACTCTCATGTCATTTTTGATGAAATTTGAGATCTCTCTGGCCTCCATAGACAGCAAGGGTACTACCACAGTCAAGGCACAGAAAAGTACCAAGATCTTTGACAAAATAGTTCAACCTTAATTTTATGAAGTTAAATTAAAGTTACATTTATTTTGTAATTAAATGATGTAATTACATGTAACTAGTTTCTCTCCGACCCCAAGACTGGTTGCAGTAAATGGTTAACTGGTGATAGATGTCTCTAGCTCATTACGTTCCACGCGGACTGCATATCAGCAGGCTCCACACTCTTAAAGTTACTGGCACTATTCTCTTTCCTATCGCTGACATTCTCCTTTAGTCTCCTGTGTCTTAATCCCCCTCTCTTTGACCCCCTATAAGGTAAAGTTCTGAGCTCCCGGAAGACGAATAGAGACTGCAGTCTGAAATGGCTTTTAAACATAGGCTCCACCCTGGATTTGTGTCGATGTTCCTTGTCTGGCTGTAAATGTCTCTTAAGGCCTGATTTACAGAGGTAGGCAGTGTGCTGAAGCTGTCCCCTCTCTGAACTCTTCAGATGTATGGGGTCCCCCATCTAAAGTTGCCTTTGGTGAGCTCCATCCTTGATTTTAGGAGTGGAACATTTCATTGCTGTCAGATCGCTCTGTATCTCAGTTGCCTAGCAACTGTGGTCCATTGCTAAGATGCCTGGGATGGTCACTAGGTTTAATGAAACAGTCTTTGCGACGGATTACCAGGAGCTGAGGATGAAGATGCTGCTCTTTTCAGAAAAAATATTTTTACTGGAGTTTCTCATACAAAATGTGGCGTCTTTAACTGAACATAATTGCAATTATTACCTTGTTTATCTAATGGGGTTATTTTCAGTGGCATACAACATGACGCATTAACTGTTGAATCATAATGTAATCATAACGGGAAATAGAACTGGAGATAATGTGATCAAAGTGAGGATATTATCCATAAACATTCAGATGTCAAGTTACTGACTACATTTGCGAGCTTTATTGGCTAAAGAGTGGAAAGTTAATAGGCCGTGATGAAGTTGTTTCCTTCAGGCCAACTTGGAGTTTCCTCTCATTTTCAATTTCATTAATGGCTAAACCTAGAATATCGAATTAGATTTACATTATAAACGTATAAGGGAAGGTGTGTCTTGCGTAGTAGTAATATGGAGTAAATATGTGGAGTAAATAATGCTGCACGTTGTTTAAGGATATGAAGTTTCTGTTGTCTTTCACTGAGCCGGGTTGGGCTCGTTACCTAGAATGAGGTCAGTATGACAGCTGATAGTCTAGCGACCCCTGCTGTTTGCTCTCAGCAGCAGGCCTTTGTATTTAACCTCACTGCAGGACAGCCGGCTGAGATTAAAAACTCTGATACACCACAGACCTTTTGAGCTCACAGTCATGACAGGTGTGTCACAGTGTGCTATCAATACCCATATGGCAGAGCCACATGAATATGAAAGAAGCACACACACGCATTTGCTTTTTTATGTGATGGTGGGGACTATCCACTGATGTCTATCGGTTTTATACTAAGCTAATAATATTTTCTACCTCCTACTGCTTCATATTTATAGATTACGTTTAAATTAAATTACATATCGCTGACTGAACAACTGTGAGGGAAGCAAAAAACTAACAAGCAAAAGATTTTTGTAGGTTTTTTGCTATTGACCGTTTTGTGGCCTTCTGCGAGAGACTTTAAATATTATGGAGTTATTAGAGTCTAAATAGGTCAAAGCAGACACTGTGGTAGGAAGTGAGGTACGGTATCAGTGCTTTTGATGCTGTTCTCCAGCATGGGATGATGGTGTCCCTACCCTTCCTTTGTCAACCAGATTCAAACCAGTAGCAAACTATGCATAATACTGTAGAGCAAGGATTTCTGAATTATTTTTATTTTTATTTTCCAAGGGAATCATTGTCTTAAGAATATATTAAAAAACTATCAATAACAGTGCTTAACAAATTTATTAGACCACTACGACTTAATATAAGGTCTGTGCCACAGGCTCACAGCTGCCCTAAACTGTAACAGTATTGATTACCAAAATATGTTTTAATGTTTCATTGGTTATATTTCATGGTTATTCCACCAGTGTTTGTAGTACTGTAGTAGTAGTAGTGCTTCTCAGTATAAAATATAATTATTGTTAATTTACTGTTTTACAAGAAAATATTAAAAAAGTAGTAAAGCGCTTTAGAATTTTTTCTGCAAATGTTTATTTGCAGTCAATAGCAACAGATACCGTGGGAAAGGAAATATAAACATTGCCAACAAGAATGCAAGCTATTATCAAGGCCAAGGAAGGCCACACTATATATATGTATGTATGTATATATATATATATATAATTTTGTTATTATGTGTAGTTGCTTCAGTTTGTTTTTTTTCTTTATAAATGACAATAAAAGTTTTAGCTTTATTCCTGTTTTTGACAGATTCCTGAAATGCTTACCAAATTTATTAGACTGTATTTATTGATTATAATTTAGCATCTGAAAATATAAAATGCATTATTATTTTTCTGCCTTTCCTGTAAAACAGAAAGTTTGAAAATCCATGGATAACAACTGCAAAATTGCCCATTTTAACCTGATTGATTGCTTGATAGAATTTTATTCATACATGTATGTAGTTATCTTATTTAAACCCCAGTTTAAAAACCCTTGCATTAGACAATATACAGATGTTTTTCTCAAACAAAATTAAATGCTTAGATAAAGTTAATGCAGCACTGGCGCATAACTGATCATCATATTTCCTCTGTATCAATTTTCCTGCTATTTTTAAAATCCTTTATCCGTATATGTCATGTCAATATGCTAAATTTGTTCTTCTATTTGTGTTCAGTGCAGCAGGCCTGAACTTGCAGCCTCATGGCCACCAACAACACAGCAAGCATTGCTCAGGCTCGCAAACTGGTGGAGCAGCTCAAGATGGAGGCCAATATTGACAGGATAAAGGTCAGACGAACATCAACATGTTATTTCAAACATGTTAACTTGGTTAGGAGCATTTTTGGTGACTTTTTGTGTTTTCGTGAATCACCATCAGGTCTCCAAAGCAGCAGCCGATCTGACATCGTACTGCGAAGCCCACGCTAAAGAGGATCCCCTGCTCTCCCCCGTGCCTGCATCCGAGAACCCTTTCAGGGAGAAGAAGTTCTTCTGTGCCATCCTGTAACCAGCACTGCCCAACCATGGACTCGCCTGCTCCCTCTGGGATACACTCATGGACATAAAACATGTTGATCTTTTACAAGGGCTGGAGAGATGCAGTGGAGAACCCTTAAATTCTCTCAGCTCTCTATGAGCCCCGATTAAAGCCACTGACTCCACCTAGTGGCCTTGAGATCCAAAGCTGAGCATAGTTACAAGAATCTGTTGAAATTCGTGAGGGAGCACAGCAAAAAACACAAGTGACTGTCATTGTAGCAGAGCAGCCAGGATGTGTTGTGAAAATATTCAAGTATTCAAAGGTTTCTGTGGTTCTGATGAAGTATTCCAATATTTTACTTTATTGATTTTAGTGGGCTGTGATCTGATCACTGATCTTAGAACCCATGGATTACTCAAGTCGCTGTGTTATTTCTTTATTTTCTTTTTAATAATCTTGTTTTGCTATATGCCTACCATTTAGGTAGCTGTCTGTAGCCATTTGTGGGTACAGCAAAAAAAAAAAAACTTTTTTAATTTAATGAATGACAGTTTAGTTAACTAATTTTGTAATGAATTCACGCTTGGACAAATATTCCTAAAATTAAATACTTATCTTTTAGATGCTGATAAAAATTACTCGTCTGTACAGCAAACTAAGTTTCTTTCTTTTTTTTTGGTCTTAAGCATAGTTCTCTTTTTACTCTTTGTACAAAAATGTTAGCAAAAAGTTGAGCTGTGTTGTGCTATATGTTTTGAATCTTTGTGGTGAAATCAATAATAACTGCATGAAGCCTGACAAGCCTGAAGACTTGCTGTCTTTTTTTCTTTCAAACTGTTACCACCAATCAAATGAAATATCCAAAACAACAACATAAAAGTTTTTTTCTTAAATTGATCAAATGTTTACCTTCTCTGTTAATCTTGGTTAGTTATTTCTTGCCTAGGAGCCCTTGTTTCAGCAAAGGTTATGATAAGATGTTTAAAAAAATCAATAATAATAACTATATATGCACTGCTGTTAAAAAGTTTGGAATTAGTAAGATTTATAATGTTTAATGGAGTCTTTTATGCTCATCAAGACTGTATTTATTTGATAAAAAAATACAGGAAAAAACAGTAATATTGTGAAATATTATTGCAGTCTTTAACATTGGTTTCCTATTTTAATATACTTTAATTTACTTCTGTGACACAGCACTCAATTTTCATCAGCCATTATTTCAGTCTTCAGTGTCACATGATCCTTCAGAATCCTTACATCCTTACATGCTGATCTATTATCAGTGTTGGAACTATTGTGCTGGTTAATTTTGTAACAAAAAGTCACTTTATATAACCTTGCTGAATAAAAGTATACACTTCTTAAGATAAAAGTCAATAAGTAAACATTATGCAAATACACAAATACACATTGAAAAAAATATTACATAAATATACAGCCTGACATAAGCACTCTCAATCTGAAAAGTCCCTTTATTGCTGTTTTCTGCTTTCTCTCATTAATGCATCACTCGGAAGTAGACTATATTTATCCTCGCATCTGATTAATCAGTCATCAGACACATAGTGACACGGTGACTCAGACACGTACACAAACACATGCAAGACGACTCATTTTTTAAGGAAAATAACTAACTGATAATAACTGATCACGTCAGCATCCTGCGAATGCGTCTCGAGGTGTGTGATGTATTGCCATGGAGACGGCGCTGACGACATTCTGTTAACACATGCAGGCATGAGAGACTCACTTCCGTTCTGCACAAAATAAGATCAAATGTCCAGGCGATTGCTTCTCCACGTGCGTCAAACATGACAATTAATGGGGGGTTATTTGTGCTGTTTCAGATGCATGCATAAATACTTGTTGTGTGTGTTTTTCTGAATCCTCTCTATTTTTCTGCAATCAGTCAAATATTATTAGCCTAAGATTTTTTTCACTCGCGCAACACCTAATGTAGACAATATTTATTAATGCATTTATTTATCTTTAAACCCTCTTTAGAGCCACTTTATGTGTGTAAGAAAAGAAATTCTGATTCTGGTTTTAATTCCTGCAGAAGCACATCATGTCCTGGGCAGCAGGTGGCAGTATAATCTCACTTACAGATTCTTCTTTTTAGCTGTTAGAGATCATTAACAGACTACTTCACTCATGAAGGTAATATGTTGGTACCTACAATGGCATTAAAAGGTTCACGTGTCTCTAAAGGAAACAATAAATATATCCTATTAGTATTACACATACATATTCCCCTTTTTATCTGTGGGATTTTAACAAACCTAAATTTTTAAAATCATTCTGTGTATATTGGCCTGTGTATAAAGCCACAAATGAACAGGGAATGTCAAAATATTGTTTAGTGTTGAAAAATTGAATAGGCACTTGATATTTGTAACAATATGTTGTCTTTTCTTTGGATTCAGAATATGATCTGACAATGTTGTGCTGCAGGATTTTTTCAAGGTCTTACAGTTCACTTACTTAAAAAAAAGAAGTTTCCTAAGAGTGACCTGAGTTTAAAGCAATAGCTCAATCCAAAATGAACTTGTTTTTATGAAAATGTACTCACCCTCAGGATATTCAAGACATAGACGAGTTTGTTTTGATACGATTGTTTCTGAAGGATTTGTTTCTCACAAAAACTGCTTAACTGATAAACTGGAGTTGGGTTGTGGATTATTTTGATGTGTTTTTCTGCTGTTGGTCTCTCATTCTGATGGTAAGTTTATCCAAATCTGTTCTGATTAAGAAGCAAACTCATACACATGGGACAGCCTGAGTAAATTTGAAACCCAAGCACAGTGCTGAAAGTGTGTAGTGGGCTACAGCACCACCACAGAGGTAACCTGTGAAAGCTGAAGAGACTGAGACTGAACATCATGGACAACAGCAAAAATGCACATCATCTTTCTCTCAGTAATCAATAAGCTGAATATGTTTACATATGTTGCATATCTGCATTTTTTTGTGATTTGGTCCTGACATATTTATTATGCTCCCTGTCAGTGTTTTAGCTTTCTGTACATTCTGCCTGCAGAGCTGGTTTGGGTCTCTGGCCATACATTTTATATGTCAGAAAATGTCAACAAATGTCAATAAAATAGTATAAAAATAGTTCCTTCCTAAAGTATTGGCCATGGTAACAGACACAATTAAATGCTAAGTAAAGTTGTTTATGTGTGTAAACAACAAATAAAAACACATGGGCCTGCGTTTTTCAATATAAAGTTAATACCATTAATGCATGTCTTACGAGTTGACTGCTTGTTGGTTTTTATAGACAAGAATTAATTTGGTCCTGCACTTGTCTACAATGTAAACCACTTTTACAGAATGTTTTTTACATGATAATTTGACAAAGACTAAATGATGGATGCAAGAACCTTATCTTCTGAAATGGTGTCAATCTATTTCACACTTTAAATGCGGTCTCTATACTTGCAATGGTAGACTACATCTGATGTGAGATTGTGACTATCTGTACATGTATGAAGAACATTGTGTGCAAGGACAAATGCAGTTGATCAAATAATGTTATAATGTTTATAGTGTTGAAAAATATTCTATTTCAAATAAATGCTGTTCTTTTGAATTTAAAAAGTAACACAGTTTCCACAAAAATACATACATACATAAAATGATTCTGAAAATTCCGTTTTGCCATCACATGAATCATTCAAATTTTAAAATATGTAAAAATGGTAAAAGTTTGTTTAAAATGTAATAATATTTAACAATATGTCAGTATTTTTAATTAAATAATTGCAGCCCCGCTGGGCTTGAGTAAAATATATTTTGAATAATACGGAAAACCTTTTTGGTGACTAGTGACTTATCTTTTTTATTTTCGCACACAGAGTCATACAAGTTTGGAACGACGAAATTAATTTATTAGCTACTATCATGGTTTAACCCAACAGGTGGAATAAATGTTATTGATGTGTAGTCCTGATGCTCGTGCGCTCTCCAGTGGGCAAAAGTGTGAGCTGTGCTGGCTCTAGGACCCGGTGTACCCTCTTGCGTCTTTTGGCTACTTGATGCTCTCCAGGCTCACGCCTAGGCTATATGGATTTCATACAAGCCACTTCAGCCCTCACATGAGCAGCCTGGGCTATACAAACGGATTGTGTGTCCTGGCGACCAGGGGACGTCTCTGGATAGTTTACACAAAGATTGATAAAAGAAGGCGTATCAGTAAACTCACGTGCCAGTCTATATGCCTTTGCGCGCGCCCTGGGAGTTTCCGTGAATCTACGGGTGAGACGCCTCAGGAAGCCTGAGCTCTAGGGGCACAACTTTTCTTGTTTCTTTGTCTCAAAGGAGCTGCGCTTCGGCAAAACGAAGGTAATTTGTTATGTATTATATATTTATTGTTTGGTTTTTGTAAATTATAAATCTGTTTCATGTGGCTGTGAACATTCTGAACATCTAAACTTAGCGACAGCGGCAGTTGTATGCATGTTTGGACAGTTTGAATTGATCTCCTTTAAAATGTAAACACGTCGCAGGTATGGTTGTTATATTTGCAACAGTTTCAAATTGTAAAACTTTTGAAACAAAGGCTCGCTGTCTGGCTGCAGCTCATGACCATTAGTGCGCGCTCTGGAGATGCGTGTGCGCGAACCCAAAACGCTTACAAGCAGAAATAAATGTCACTGGAAGTTTAGCATTGATTCATTCTCATATAAATAATTTTTCAGCCTCACTTGAAGAATGAAATAACTTATTTGGCAGGGAATTACACGACAATGAATCGGCTGTGGGGTCATTCGCATGGATTTCTAATCTACCTGTTTCTGCTGGCTTTATGGCGTGCATGGTAAGCAAAACTAAATATTATTTTTTCTTAAGGGAGCGCGCGGTTTTTTCAAGATAAAGCGGTTATCACAATCACTCTGTCCCTTTTTTCTTTCAGTGTCAGTCAAAAAGCTTTTTGGTGTGATCGTCTCCATTTATAATACTACAAAAATAGTAAAACAGTATAATTATATATCAACATAGACATAAAAAATTCAAATTCTGTCCTCATTTACTCACCCTCTTGTTGTTCCAAATTGGTATGACGTTCTTCTGTGGAATATAAAATAAGTTTGGAGTTTATGTTTTGTTTTATGTTCATACAATGGAAGTCAATGGTCACCAACACTGGTTACCAACATTTCTCAAAAGATCTTCCACAGAAGTACCTCAGTCAAATATTTCTAATGACAGAATTTTCATTTTTAGGTGAACTGTCCCTTTATGAATACACAGTTAAATCACAATTTAAAGGAATGTTCTGATTTCAATGCAGTTAATCTCAAAAGACACAATGTTCAATTACCACCACAGCTAATAATTTTGATAATGTCTAAAGCAAAAATCATAATTAAGGCAACTTGAAATAAAAGTAAACAAGACTATAGTAACAAAACATTTTTCCCCACAATAATATAATATATACATACATGTTATACATTAGACTAGTGTTATAAAATTAACAGAAATATGAGTAAAATATTTCTGCACACTGACACCACTCACATTGTGTCTAACCCTGATGTCTGAAAGAGGAAATTCAGTTAGATATTACTTTGATTTAATTATTTTCTATGGTAAATGACATTTAAAGTACTTGTGATTGACCCTCATTTATACTGACCATTTCTGTAATGTTAGTCAGTTGCAACTACATTATGACATTATGCCAATTTCAACTTCAAAGTCAATTTTTTCATTCATGCTTGTGGTCACAAAATAAAAAAATATATATTAAAATTATACAAATGTATATGTAAATATGCACACACCAAGAGGGAATAATTAATAGCTTGGCCGTTTGGAGATAAGTTTGCTAAGATGAAGTCTCAGGTGTTTTGGTACAGCTGTCATGTTAGTGCTTTTGCCAGAAGGTCATCCTCTCATAACTTTATGGGACAAGGTTTGTAGAGAACAGCTTTTTCTGCACGCAACTCTGTAGCCTATATGTTTATGTAACAGACTTTTGAGATGCCAGATGTATCTTGTGTAGTTCTGAGACAGATGTATCCGGCTCAGATCCCTTTAAAAACAACATTACCCTCTTCACACGGATCTTGGACCGACTGCTTGATGGCTACGACAACAGGCTGAGACCTGGTCTTGGAGGTAAGAAAATCTATGCAAATTAGTGCTGTGTCACATTTCCCGAAGTAGACATTACATTTATACCCCTTTTTGTGATGTATTAATAAGCAAAACTACTGTGATTGTGTTGTTTCTGTTTAGGAATTTTATAAATAGCACAACAAGAAAAAAAAAAAATTGGCTCAAATCAGTAAAATGTGTCATTATATGTAAAACATTTAAGTGACTCATTGTTTATGCGCATTGTCACTAATTTTACCACTGATAAACTAATTATAATGAGGTGTTGATGACCTGAGAAATTTCGAACCACGCCTGACTGAATAAGCCAGCAATCTCATTTCCACTTAACAATCGACAAACCCTGCCTGTGTAGTCTCTCAGTGTTGATTTGTATTTATGTGGCCCTTGTTTTTGTTTGAAAGCTCTGGACTTGGCAACATAAAAGACATCATGGATCGAGCGACGCCCACCATGAGGCAAATAGATTGCTTGTGAGCATTTCCTTTTTGAGATTTAGAGAGACTAGCACAAAAAAAAAACCCACATTCACAGGAGTCAGCGGACATGCGGTCGAGCCAAGAGCCAGAATGAAGTGTTGCCATGGTTCCACTAAAGATAAGCTAAAGTAATTGTGCACTCAGATTTGAAGAATAAAATCGTCTTTTTTTCACCTCCACGTCATTTGAACCCCAAATTAGTTTCCCTTCATGTGTGAAACACAAAGGAGATCTCAGGCAGCTTCCGTTTTCCATCCAGAAAAAGTGGATGCTGATTTATCAAGCTTCAAAAAACACAGTCATAAAAGTACACATGACTCATCTGCTATATTCCAAGCCTTCAGTAGTTTTTGTTTGAGGAGCAGGCTGAAATTAAGTCGTTCACAACCATATAGCATATTAGGCATGAGTAGACTTATAAATGAGGAGTTCCTGATTGATAACATTGTAATTTGTAGTTTTCTTTTGCTGTGTGACATAGATCGAGTGACGGAGGTGAAGACTGATATCTATGTGACCAGTTTTGGACCAGTATCAGATACGGACATGGTAAGACATTCCTCTTCTCACGTCAGATGATTTGTGTGATGTATAGTGAGAGTCAAATAATACTTTTTAGAAATATTTAATATTTTCCTGTTGGTTATCTCACTTTTTTCCCTTTTATACCACATCATCTCTCTCCCTCAATCCTTGTTTTCCATCTGTTGTCTATTCATAGCATTTGGTACCTGCTGCTGGCTAAAAGCTTTTCTCAGTACCCTTCTTTTTCCCCACTTCACACTGTCTGCTCTCAAATATTTAGAACAGAGAAAAAGATGGAAGAAAAGGGATTTTTCATTCATTCATTCATTATGTATGATCTTTTACTGGCCAGTGGTGTGTTTTCTAAACCCCACTGAACGCTCTCACTATCCTGTACTAGAAAAATCTCTGTTTGTAAAGACGGTATTATGTCAGGACGATCATCACACTGGGTATTTCTGTCATGTTTTTTTTTCCCGTGTGCTCTCGGGAAATCATGATTTTTAAATCTGCACTGTATCTCCGGTTCTCCAGTCATCACCTGTGATGAGAGATTTGCATTATTTGTATATAATACCAAACACAACACTGCTCTATTACTTTTCTGTACAGGTTTCCACAGTATTCATTTGTGAATGTTGTGCATCCTAAATAATGTTTAAATGTATAAGATAAGTTACTTACACTCATCAAGGCTGCATTGATCTAATCAAAAATATAATAAAACAGAAATATTTTGACTATTATTCAAAGTTCAAATAACTGTTTTCTATTATTTCAGCATGTTTTATAATATATTAACATATTTTAATATATTTTAAAATGTAATTTATTGCTGTGATGCAAAGCTGAATTTTCTACTTCATTACTTCAATCTTCAATGTCACATTATCCTTCATAAACCTGCTTATTATTACTTTTAATGTTGAAAACAGTTGTATTGTTTAATATATTTATGAAAAGTGGTACATTTTGTAAAGATTTTTTGATGAATATAAAGTAAAAAAAAATTCATTAAAATAAAAATATTTTGTAACATTATAAATGCCCTTACTGTCACTTTTGATCGATTGAATGTGTCCTTGCTGACCACAAACTTTGAAATTGTATTGTAGATATATAAATTATGGCCTATACAGATTACAACACTACATGTTAACAACTAAGATGATTGAAGCTATACTGCTAAACAGGGTGCAATTTGTGAAAAAAGCAGAGGGGGGGATACTTTTTTTCTCTGATAAATCATGATAAATTATCTCACAATAAATCCGTTTTAAAATGTATCAACAGAACAGAGCTTTTTTAAACTCAGAGTCAGTTAAACCATTGCCTTGTGAAATTATTTGAAGCACTCCAATCTGTCATGTCTGGTGTCCTGCACCACTGTATCTGTGTTTTGTGTTCTGCCTGTTCCGGTCATGGACTGAGTTTCCCATAATGCTGTGTTCTCATTAGCTTCTACCAGGTTCAGCTGTGTTCCATTTCCTGTTTGGTCATTTGTTTGCGTATATTAAGCCCTAGACTGCTATTGTCGGGGTGAGTTGTTGAAAAGCAGTCGTGGCCGAGAATCCGTTCCTGAGCCAAGTCCAGTCCAAAAATCCGTTCCTGAGCCAAGTCCAGTCCGAGAATCCGTTCCTGAGCCAAGTCCAGTCCGACAATCCTTTCCTGAGCCAAGTCCAGTCCAAGAATCCGATCCTGAACTAAGTTCAGTCCAAGAATCCATTCCTGAACCAAGTCTAATTCAAGTTTCTGATCCTGAGCCAGGCCCAGTCCAAGAATCTGTTCCTGAACCAAATTCAGTTCAAGTTTCTGGTTCTGAGCCAAGTTCCTTCCAAGACTCTGTTTCTGAACCAGGTCCGGTCACTGAACCCAATCCAGATCCAGTTCCTCTCTGGCCACCGATTCAGTCGGACCCACCAGACGCTCCGCCAGCTCCTCCCAGACCACCATCTCTCCTATCTGTACCACTTTCTGGTCAATCAGCTTCATTAGTTCCACCACTGCCCTCAAGCTGGTCTCTACTCACTGTTTTGCTGACTCCACCGTGGCCACCACCTTCAGTCAAATTGGTCCCAGCTCTGGCTATACTCTGGTCTCTACCCTCTGTTTCACTGACCCTACCATGGCCACCACCTTCAGTCAAATCAGCTCCACCTCTGGTGTTACTCTGGTTTCTAGCCTCTGTTTCGCGGACTCCACCATGGCCACAGCCTTTAGCCAAATCAGTTCCATCTCTGGCTTCACTTTGGTCTCTGCTCTCTAATCTGCTGATTCCTCCGTGGCCACCTCCTTCAGTTCTGTCAGCTTCATGATCATTGATCTGGTCTCAACCTTCTGCTCTACAAATTCATCCATGGCCTTTGCCCTCAGTTCCTCCTCTGCCTCCTGTAACTCTCCATGGTCCGGGTCCTCCATCCCTTCCCCTGTGTCCGCCTTTGTACCACTGCCCTCCTGGACTTTGTGTAGGGCATCTGGAATGCGCCCTAATGAATGAATACATTAAAATAATGAATACATTAAAATGAATAATGAATACATTAAAATAGAGACTAGGCCTTTCAAATAAATTTTTTGAAGACCAATTAGCGCCCCCTGGTCAAAGGTAAGAAAGAAAAACGTTTAATATCATGGTGTAACCAATAGATAGCTTTATAAGAATCTATAGAGAATGTCCCCACTTCACAAAAAACAAATGCTGCTAAATAACTTTACAATCTAATTTCCAGGATGGTTGCATTTTTTTAAATCAAAATTTTGGAAGAAAATACAAAGCAATAGTGACCACGTGATAAAAAAGATTACTGTCATTACTGTTGGATCCAATTTAATCAGCACACCCTTGTCTTTTAGTTTCAGGACCAAGGACCAAGTGTCTGAAAGTGAAGCGGTCTTGAACTTCTTGGCCTCCCTCGTTATTTACCCACTACATGCATGAATCGGTGGGCGGGGCTAAACAAGCAGTGATGTAGAAGCAGGCATTGATCTTCTTCTTCAGAGGCAGTGTTTATCCACACTTTTATGTCATAAAGTGGCAGATTCCACGAGCTGTCTTTTTGGCAGACTGGCTTCAATGTAATTTGATTTTTAGAATAACAAAGTTTTGACTTCTTATATTTATAGCACAATGACCTCTTATATGTCAAAATTTTGATTCCTCTGAATTAATTTTAATGCTGTAACTGATCCTGATATGGTCCCAGATGTACTAAATCAGTATAACATATAGTGTTATTTCACATACATAAATCTTGCTTCTTGCTTTATCAGTCTTTAGTTTTAGTGTTCCACGATTTCACGTTCCTTTGAACAATATAATGCCTAATAATAGACATACTATGGAGGATCAAAAAAGCAGGTTATTTTTATCAGTCTTATTGTGCCACTCCCTTCAGGCCATGTGGTTATGATATGACACAATGGAAAGTGACAAGTATTGTCTTTTTGCTAGAGGAGTTCTCCTGCATAATGGAGGGTAATGTTGCAAGACGTTAGCAGGAATATCAAATGACCAGGCAAGCTTTCCTCAAAGTTTGTTTGAGATGACGGTTTTAGATTTTATTGTACTGGAATTAGCTTAGTATGGACCCATAAAAGGTTTGCTCCTACAGTATGATTGTGACATTGTGAAAGCTGATAGAGGATAGATGGAAGAACGAGAAGGAAATGAAGCATTACAGATGGGCTCTGTGAGTGCTGGGGAGCCCTGGCGCTCCTGTGACAGCATGTACTGTCACACAATATTATCTTTCCTGTATGAGTGTGGGAGTGAATAAGTATTATCTCTTATGTACATAACATTGTGTTTTTCTATCTCTGTGCTGCCATGGAAACTGGATGCCCGCCTTCACCCCGGGGGTCGGTGCATGGCAGCACAGTGCCCGAGGGACTGGGATATAATGCAGTGATGTGAAGCGCTTCTGACACTTTGCCACTTTCTAGTACTAAAGCAAGAAAGATGAAACACACATTATACACAGACAATAAACATATTGAGTGAACTGAAAAGTTGCTGACACTTACTGAGGGAGCCCATTCAGTCTTACTTTTAATGCTTTTCTTTTAGCTGTCTTTGAAGGATTTTACAGTGACATCCAAAGTCTTAAACCACATTGAATATCTGAGATTTAAAATCAAATTTCAATTGCATTTGTATATACCTGTACACACAAATACCATATTGTCTATTTTGTATATTGTGTATATTTTTACATCTTTAATTATCTTTGTATATTGTTATTTCCTATTTACGTATTCTATTAGTATTATATATTTTTATTATTTGTGTCTTGTCTGTCAGTGTCATTTTGTTGTGCTGTGGAAGTTGCTGTCACTTAAACAAATTCCTTATGTGTAAACATACCTGACAGTAAATATATTAACAATTCAAAATAATGGTTTTCTATTTTCTAGTTAAATAGTTAAAATATAATTAAAATTGAATGTATTTAAAATTTAAAACATTAAAATGTAATTTATTGCTATGATGGCAAACCTGTATTTTCTGCAGCCATTATTTCATTATCATTCATTTTATGAATGTTGAAAACAACTTAATATTTTTGTGGAAACTTTGCTACATTTTGATGAGAATTCTTTGATGAATAGAAAGTAAAACAAAAATAGATAAATACATACCTGTATTGTCTCTTTTGATGAATTAAATGCATTGATGATTAATGAAATTTTTGTTTTAATAAATTAAACAAATCTTTGCGGTTGAATAAGTGGGTAGATAAGTGGTTATCCTGATAATATATTTACAAAACATAAAATTGAAACAGACTAACTGCAGCATTTAGACTTTGGATCCCACATTGAATGAAAATATTTTCTGCGTCAGGTATGTATTGTCGGATACACACATCAGCACTGAAGAATGTATTGCCCTCTTGCACTCTTATCTCCCCTGGTATGTCACTCCGTTCTCAGGAATACACAGTGGATGTGTTTTTCCGTCAACGCTGGACAGACGAGCGGCTGAAGTTTAACGGGCCAATGAACATCCTGCGTCTCAACAACCTGATGGCCAGTAAAATCTGGACTCCAGACACTTTCTTTCACAACGGCAAGAAATCTGTGGCTCACAACATGACCATGCCTAACAAACTACTGCGGATTATGGAGAACGGCACTCTACTGTACACCATGAGGTACCCCTGTACTAGAGTTATCAAATAAATTCATCAAAGTAATTACCTGGTATGCTAATTAATTCACTAAACTATTCATAATTTATCACGTATATCAATATTTCATTAGAAAAGCCCCCAAAATCAAGATAATTGAAAGACATTATAGCTGCAGATGAGTAAAACATTACAAAACGTGGCTTTGGAAGTCAAAATATTATTTTATTCCCATCTCAATTAACAAAAATGCCTTAAAAATCTGTAAAATCTTAAGACCATAAACCAGCTATACACTACCGTACTAACATTTTGAGTCAGCAAGATTTTTTAAATGTTTTTCAAAGGCATCTGTTATGTTTATCATGGTTAAATTGATTTCTTTAGAAAAAAATCTTGCATCCTTGCTGAATGGAAGTATTTATATCTTTCAAGAAGTCTTACTGAACCCAAATCTTTGAGCAGTAGTGTAAACGGTAAACTTTGAATTGCTTTGATGGTGGGAACATTTCTTTTTTTATACAATTTATAATTAAGTGTACTAAATGAACAAATTAAATTGACAGCCTTAGTAATAACACATCATTTTGCGGGGTGATTTATGTATATTTGTGTAGGTTGACAGTGCAAGCTGAATGCCCAATGCATCTTGAGGACTTTCCAATGGACTTCCATTCATGTCCACTTAAATTTGGCAGCTGTAAGCAAAAATTCTAATCATTTACTTTATTCCCCATGATGCTTAGTGTCTGTCTATGCTTTGGGTTCTATAAAATTATATTGTATCTGTGTGTAGATGCTTACACTCTGACAGAGGTGACATACGTTTGGACACGTGATGCCACTTTATCGGTGGAAGTAGCTCCAGATGGATCTAGACTTAACCAGTATGACTTAACGGGACAGACCGTTGGCAAGGAAACCATCAAGTCCAGTACAGGTAAGACATTCGCAAGCAGTCACAAAATCATCTGGATCCATATGCTCCTATCTGTCGTTCTTCCCTCCCTTGTGTTTCTCTCCTGCTGTGTAGGTGAATATACAGTGATGACTGCCCATTTCCATTTGAAGAGGAAGATTGGGTACTTTGTGATCCAGACGTACCTGCCTTGCATAATGACTGTCATCTTATCCCAAGTCTCTTTTTGGCTTAACCGAGAGTCTGTCCCCGCACGCACAGTTTTTGGTGGGTGAGCATTGTGTAATCAGAACATAATGTGGAAAGGTTTTTAATTCAGTTTACTACACACATATTTATTTGTTGGCTGTGTACATCTTTTCGATGAAAAATCAATTTAGCTTGCTGTTTATGTGGTTCTGATCAAATTACTGATGCAGTCACGGGTAAAGCTGATGTAGAATGTGTGCATTTTTTGATTTTCTCTAGCAATTTCAATTTCCTTCTGAACTCTAGGGATGAATTTGAAATGGCTGCGAGCAAAGGCAAACAGCTGTAACAATTGGCCCTTCGTGTGTGTTTCTGTTTTTGTAGGTGAAAAATTTGCCCAGTTATGTGCATGAAGGTATTTTTGTTCATTCAGTAGAAGGAAACCTTAGCATCCAAACATACATTTAAATTAAACACAGACTCGCAGGGGGAATTCGCTAAGAATGAAACGCTGATAGCGTCTTTTATTCACACGCTTTGTTGTTTTAGTGGCCAATTCACTAAAGGAATTATGCAAATGAGGTAAACACTCATGAATTGTAATTTGAGTGTAATTTGCGCACCACAATTCTACATCTTGCATCAGTGCTCAGTTGCGGGGGATGCAGTAAACTACCCATGTATGGTACACTTTACTGAGACTGTACAGCATCACTCCACCACTGTGATCCAGGCACCTACTGTAAATTGGTTCTTTAACCCTTTAACTGCCTGCTCAACCAAATGGTTGAGCACATTTTGGGTCACTATATTTCATTGAGAGGAGTACCTAACTTAACTCAAGCTGACTGAGCC
>JAUMHE010000062.1:8178725-8200327 GCA_032359235.1 Enteromius mattozi | reverse complement strand
CTAGCCAGTCTCCAGACCTAAATCCAATAGAAAATCTTTGGAGGGAGCTGAAACTCTGTGTTGCTCAGCGACAGCCCTGAAACCTGACAGATCTAGAGAAGATCTGTATGGAGGAGTGGGCCAAAATCACTCCTGCAGTGTGTGCAAACCTGGTGAAGAACTACAGGAACTGTTTGACCTCTGTAATTGTTAACAAATATTAAAATCTTTTGACTCAAGTGATCAAATACTTTTTTGACACTGTCTCTCACAGTGGAAATTCACATATGCTGAAAATTGTAGATCCCTCCATGATTTCTAAGTAAGAGAACTTGCAAAATCACATGGTGATCAAATACTTATTGACCTCACTGTATATGTATATATATATATAAAAATACAAGTACTAAATATACGCTAAAGATCACTAAAAACTAATTTACACAAATGATATATGAGTATTTCAGACGTTAAAAATACTGATTAGGTTATTGTGCTTGTAAAATACCTCATCATACTGTCATTAAAATGTGCTTGTGTGTGTGTGTGTAGTCCAGCAGAGAATATCTCAGGCATGTCTCAGGTCCTCATCATTTTGTCTCACAATGTTAATGGCTGACAAAATAATAGAGATTTTTTCCATTCCTTTCATTTGTGTCAGAGCTTCAGAGCACATCTGAATACAAAGTACTTCACCATAAAGAGAGGCTGCAACAGAGCACTAGCCTTTATACTAAAATCATTCCCACATTTTAATGTTTTTTGAGAAATGTACGATCAAATATAAATCGAAACATATCCAACATATCATTATAGTAGAATATTACTATGAACTGAATTCATGTGATGTTTTGAAATACATATTTCTAACTTTTGAATTACTTTTTGAATGATGTTATTACTTGGTTTAAAATTCAAGGAAAGATGGAAAAGAGGAAATTGGAAAGTGCTTTTTCTGCTCTTCTTGCTGCACGGAGCTCTCCATGGTGCTGACAATAATGGAGTAAAAAGCTGAATGAACAGCCTATATATGTGGATATATATGGAAGTGAATGTCTTCCAGATCACAAAGCCATATATGGCCATGAATATTTCAAAAGTGTCTTAAAATGGTCTGGTGCTTTGAAATTTGTTCATCTGCCATGTATTGTACACCATATGCACCTGGAAGGTCAACATGGCATTTTGTATGGTTCTTAGTGCATTTGATCTTTTTTAGCTTTATATTCAATGTAATGAAATCATAATTTGATAATACACAAATGTTGTCGTGTTCATATGCACACTATATTATGTACATGGAGATCTGCTTGCAAAATCAAACACATCTGAACCAGCTAATTAAGATCTTCAGCAACACTTGAAAATTACAAACAGGTGCGTTGGAGGAGGAAGGCAGATTTCTAACAGGAGCGCTCCTAGGCTGCGTCTGAAAGCTGAAAAAATGCTGCCTCCGCAGGTACTGTAGCATAAGGAGAACGGATGGCAACAAGGCACGTCTGAATCCAGTAATCGTTTTATATCCTCTGTACTGAAATAACATCATTTGATACATTTTTTTGAAGGGAGCATGTATTGTGAGATGAAAGTTGAGGTAATAAACAAAGTTTGAAAATTTGAAAGTTGTGGTTGCTGGTCAGTTTGCATGCAAATTACCAACTTTTACCAATTTTGATGTCCTTTTTGGTAAGACAGAGAGCCATCAAGTAAGCTGCCTGCATTCAGGTGCAGCCCTAAACACACACACATACACACACGTTTACTTATTAATCTTGTCAGATTTAGCTCACTTCTAGGTACAAATGTGTTCTCAAAATATAGTTAAGTAGGTACGCACACATACACAATGATAATTTGTTTTTCACGAAAACACTCATCATAGACAATGATCTTTATACTGTAAAATGTTAAATTATATCCTCTAAACCTAACCCATATGCTACAGAAAACATTCATAAAACAGAATTTTGTATGATGTACAGCTCAAGCTGTTTCTTTATGAGGACCAACCCACAACATCATACATTTCAAGTTTTACCATTCTTGTGGGGACATCTGAAAATATAAAAAAGTAAGATAAGTTTCAGTGCAAATTTTGAAACTAACAAACCAAATTCTGTTTCTTCCTCGCCAGCTAATAATCAGAAAAGGCAATTATTTTTTACATATAGGCTAAGAGTAGGCTAAATGCTTCAGTTATACAGTTAAAACCCCCAAAACATCATAAAAGATCCAAATATGCACGCGAACAGAAATCGCGTCAGAAAGTTACCATAGCAACAATAAGCTCTAGATCTTCCAGCATGTAGGCCTAGAGTATATCTTATTAGTAAATGATTAAAATCGTTATAAATAACAACAACGACATTTTAGTAGACTGTTTGCCGTCTTTAAGATTAGTCACCCTGTTTAATGGCGAAACCATAATTTATATTAAACAAGACTGACAGAAATTCATGCTCATCCATACACACCATCAAAAACAATCATAATGAGATGCATTTCATCTTCTTTATAGCCTAAATTCTATGGTTCATTTTGGTCACAGTATAGGCTAGGCTACTTTGCAATTTTACATGTCGTATTTGTCACTTCCCAAACAACAGCAAAACTAAGTAAAGGTCTCATAAATCACAGCTTGATGTAAAGTCTCAGAGGTAGAGCAGTCAGCTGTTTTTCTACAGGCGGTTTCTAATAATTCCCGGAACCTCGAGAGCGTCTCACTCAGCAGATCGCTGGATGAACGCAGCGGTGCCGCAATCAGCGAAATCCCGCATTCACCATTCACATGCACACCGCCTCTGCTGCCTGACATACACACTATAGGCTCTAGCTATGTGCATTTGTCTAGACAGCACACGCTAAGCATCGCTCATATCTCTCAATGGTTTGATCGTCTCTAGGCAGTAGCCAATTCATTTCGCACATCGTTTGGTTATAAACCGAGCTTTCGCACGATGGTCCTGCTGCATCGCCGCCGGAGAAAAGAGACGCTGGTTTGGCTGTTGCCAGGTCTGCTCGGAGTCTGGTAAGTTTTCGCTTTACAGGGGGGCAAAAGAAACAAGGGGTGCAATCAGTGTAACTACTAAAATAGCCCTTGACCGAAACACACACTTGGACAGTCCACGACGCGAACAGCTGGCGTGATTCTGTAACGCGAAGAGCTGCAGAACGATTTACTTTTACGCTTTTTCCTCCTATAACTGTCAATCACGACACGTGCTGATGTCTGTGCGCTGAAAACATTTGAGAATAATAGAACAGATTGTAAGTGACAGTTTTGCTCTGGGCGTTTGTGTTGATGTCGTCTTTTCTTTTAGCGTGGACGTGCAGTGTCTCCAGTCTCCAAACAAACAACCTTGAGGATACTTTAGCCAGCAATCAGCTACAATTCATCAAACAGCACCAGAACTACACTGCTTACATACTATTAGATTTCGCATCTTGACATAGGCTAGTCAGATTAGAAGGGTATATCACAATTTCTAAATTGTTTAATGTTATGTATAAGTTGTAGTTGGCTCGCGCTACTTTGCTTTGCCTTATTTTTTACCCCTCAGCTCATTAAACGCACTGCCTATGTGGAAATGCTTAATATAATATACACAGACTACTTGCTTTGCAATATTTACAATCCTCTCATTTACGTACATCATGTAAATTATGTAATTGGCATTATCCAATTCGTCAATGCTTTTTTCCCTCTTACTCAGGCATTTGTCTTCTGTGTATTCATCATGGTTATTAGCACTTGCTTCTGAGGCCCACAAAGGTCATTCAGAGGCTACTGTTGTGTCCAGACAATATAAACTGCATTTGAGGAAAATATTCTGTTTGTATATTTTCCATTGACAGCCTGCTTTTCAACCGCTCAGCGCTGTGCCTACGGGGATCAATAACCTACATTCTCTCCACCCACCTGGGTCTCATCCACAGGGATGCTTCATATTGATTTTCCTGTCTTTCATTATTTGCATATGTATGAGAATGTACCATTTTGATTTCTTGTTTATAGACAAAACTCAAATATATAATCTCATTTACCGGTCTGTCTGAGTACTTTTTTTTTTTTTTTTTAAAGATACATTTTTGGACCATTCAGATGTGATAGCCTCATTTTAGTGTTTTATAGTGTCACCTCTACATAAATGACACTACACTACATGCATCAAGCAAGCATTATTTTGCTGTAGTTTAAACTTTTTTTTCTCTGCAAAATAACAGGCATGAAATAGATTTAAATCTTGGGACCCCCTTTAACTTTTAAATGAACAATTAGTGTATTATATGTTTTTACATCATACTTACAAAGTACCTGCTGCAATTACATCTGTAATGAATTAATATCTATAATTATACCTTTAATCCTCCCTTAACTGTATCTCATCTCAATAATGTGTTTTGCAAAGCAGAATAAACATAAATAGACCGTACAACAAGGTACTGACAATTGTAGTATAAAGCTTAGTGTGAAGTAGAACTGAATCTTGTTTTGTATGTTTTGCAAATTACCCAAGAGGCAGTCTTTTGCGCTTTTAGCAGTTTCACCTTCAATTGTCCAAAGCAAAAGTTGTGACATCAGAGGAGACTCAGTCTAGACTGAGTGGAAGTGGCACACATTTCAGTTAGAAGTGATACCCGATATGTCTGTTCCTACAGATAATGCTCCAGAGAATAAATTTAGAAGCTCTTACACCATATACTGCAAGAGAGCGAGTGTGAGAGGGAGTTGCGGGTGATAATTTAAACCCCTCACCTTCAGCTGTTCCCTCCCTCCTCTGCCAGAACACATCTTCATTAATCACTGCATTCTTTTATTAGAACCTCCTCTTTGTATCTCCAGCACTGCGCTCATTTAAAAGACTCCTCTCTCCTGCTGTCAAGGCGGCCCCATACATTTACAGTCACTGATGACCTCTTTTATCTGTTCTTCCTGTAAAACTCATCATACAGATTCCCTCATTCTCCCTCCGTCTGTCAAATGTAGTTCTCTAAACCAGTCGCTCGCTCTTTAGAGTTTAAGCTCCTCACATAAACTGACTCTTCTTTTAACTACTCTCAATTTGAAATCTAATATCGCTGTATTATTTACCTCGCTGCTGTCTGTCTACTCACATCGCTTTGTTTGTTTCTGTTTTTATGACAGCATGGCATTTGGTCCGAGCAAAGCAGAAGAGGAAGATTATGAGGATGTCCCCATAAATAAAACTTGGGTTTTATCACCAAAGGTCTACGAGAGCGACGTCACCCTTATCCTAAACAAATTACTGCAAGGTTATGACAACAAACTGAGACCAGATATCGGAGGCAAGTGCAATTTGTTTTGGAAAATGTTGAATGCTTACAGCCACACAAATTGCCTTCAGACACTGTCTAGGCATGTTTATGACCCTCAAACACAATGTTACAGCTTATGGGTAACTGAAATACGTTAATAATTATAAGATAATGCGATCATTATTATGAAGCTGCATGAAGAGGAACACACTGTGACAATTAAACCCTCCAAGCAATTCAGAGTTTCTCTGTAATCATCATTTTAACTTTACCATCAGCATTATTCCAGTGTTAAATGAAAAAGTGCTAGGCTTTAGGATTTTTGCTGATTCTTTTCTCCACGCCAGGCCACTTTATTTTCAGTGTTCTGGAAGCGACACAGCTGACTAGAGTTCAGTTATTTAAGAGGATTTATCTCAGTGGTGTTCGGGTACAATAGACCCAAATCACTATTGATCTTCCTTCTTTATCTGTGTTAGGTGTCTGAGATAGAGGGAGAGAGTGTAAGTATGAGCAGTACTCAGTTAATCAGATCGCAGAGCAAGCGCTGAGGGACTGCGGGTCAACCCGCCGAGTTTTTGTGATCTGTCATGTCTCTGTGACTGGATTTCCTGCGACAGGAATATTTTTGAAACCGCAAGGATGAGGATTCAGGCAGCTTTGAGTAATTTGTGTGGCTGATATGGGAAAACATGAATTGGTTTGCAGCCCATTTCACTTCTGTAATGAGATGCATTTCTGAGTGAAACAGGAGAAAATTTGATTGTATTTACTGATTGGGAATTGATTGGATGGTTACATACCAGGATGGAGCCAGACTGAATGTGGGTTTGCTAAAAATAGCTGGCTATTGGTTTTGTTATTGGCTTACACTATTCAATAGTCCACGCTAAGTGATGCAGGAAGAGAAAGGAAAAATAATAATAGTAAGTTAATAAATGCTTAAAGCTTATGAAAATGAGTAGTTCATTGGCAAAAACAGAAAATCTCGGTTTTTAACTATTTAAAAAAATGTTCTTTTTCATTGCGCATTTCAATTAATGTCAAATAAATTGCAGTTGGGTTATTTTAATTAACTAAAAATAAATAACACAGTAAAACACAATGAAAAGATCCTAACAAGATTTTTTTTTACTATTAAAAAAACACTTTTTTTTGCAAATAAACTCACATTTTTCTATGGAAGCCCATTTCTGCCACAGAATTATGTGATATAACTTGCATCTGTGAAATATAAATGCGCAATCCTAAGAAAAGTCCAAATTGTGAGATATAGCAACACAGTCTCACTCGAACTCGTCACATTTTGAGACTGGGTCAAGACCCTTTTGTGTCACTTTTTGAAGCTCAAGGTACCCCTTTTTAGTCACTTTTCTACATGAAGTGTCCTCCATTGCTTTCAGTTGTTTTGCTTAATGTAATGGTTTGCATGCATATGTACATTTATTATATAATATTTACTTTTATTGGAGCACCAAACCCCACCCCTACCCTAAACCTACCCACCTCTGAACAATATAAAACACACACACAGGCAAATGCAGTTACAGGTATTTATTGCACAAACTAATCATAAACAAGCAGTATACATTACAAACAAGTCGTGTCACATTCCAAGTCTTCTGAAGCCATACGAAGTCTTTATGTGAAGAAGAGAGTAAAACACAAGTTTTAATCACTAAAAATTATTCCACTCCGTTACCGCGCTCACGTCTCATTCAGAAAACATACTCCCGTCCCGTAGCATGATGCAACCGGTCACGAGATACACAAGAGCAATAGTATTTCACAACAGCATGACACAATTGATCACGAGACACGCAAGAGCCAATAGCATTTCACAACCAACGTTGACGTAAGGATTCTTGTAGCGGCATTTTTTGAAATCGTGTGTCTCAAAAGACTTGGGATATTAATATCTTTCAAATAAATTATGACCGTGGTTGTATCTGCCTGCTATGTCTTGTGTTTTATTGACAGATGGTAGGTTTAGGGCAGGGGTTGGGTTACATGCTCATAAATGTGTAAATAATATCATTTAAATAAAACAGTTTGACTGTTTACACTGAAAAATCACACCCCTACATACATGCAATAATGGCATTGTTTTTACCCAATATATCTTTTAATTATGACGATAAAATGAAAAAAATATTGCGTTGGCATATTGACGCTAAGGGTTTCCTCTTTTAATACGGAGGACCCTTCATGTCGAAAGTGACTAAAAAGGTGTACCTTGAGCTTCAAAAAGCGACGCAAAAGGGTTTTGATCAAGCATCAAAATGTGACGAGTTGGAGTGAGACTGTGTTGGATATAGCCTCGCAACTGCAAAAAAAAGGTGAACATTGTGAGAAAAAGTCTTAATTATCTCAAAAAAATTTAATTCAGAGAAATGTCAGAATTGCGGGATTTAAGGCTTGGAATTTTAAGAATTTTTCCATTATTTTTCAATGTTTTTTCTATAACATGAAAAATGTGCATTAATTAACTATGGTCAGTTTTGATTTTATGAATATAATAGAACATCTGAAATGGATGCTAAATACAGATTGTATATAATATATATTTTTAATAAAACACTAATTTATTGTATTGCTTTGATATTATAACTGTATATGCATATATATATTTTTTAGATTTTTATTTGACTCTTATGATTAATACTTATTGTAATTTGAATATTTGAAATTATATTCTAGTGAGACCAACTGTGATTGAGACGGCAGTGTACGTGAACAGCATAGGTCCAGTAGATCCCATCAATATGGTGAGCAGAAATGTACAATAACACATCATGTTCAGAGCTGTAAATAAAACACTCTGAGCAACCGTTTAGATCCATTTCACGACCATCATATCCACTGTCACAGCCAATAGCCATATAATTTCAGTTACAAAAGCATCCGTAAGGCTTTTACCACTACTCCTCTCATTGTTTGGTGTTTTTTAGGAGTACACCATAGACATCTTCTTTGCTCAGACGTGGTATGACAGCAGACTCAAATTCAACAGCTCAATGAAGCTCCTCATGCTCAACAGCAACATGGTTGGAAAAATCTGGATCCCTGACACCTTTTTCCGCAACTCGCGCAAATCTGACGCCCATTGGATCACGACACCCAATCGCCTTCTCCGCCTCTGGAGCAACGGAAGAGTGATGTATACTCTAAGGTGTGTCCATTAAGAGCCGATTGAATGTTTGTGTGACAAAATGACGTGTCTTTGTATTCCTGTCCCGTAGCATTGGCTTTCGTACCAAATGACACCCGCTGTCCGTTGCAGCACATGTTTAAGCCATTACATCTGATTCACATTTATTTATGTCAGGGACTGTTAAGTGTGTTCATTATACAAATATCAAAGCCTGCACAAATGCACTACCTTTTAAATGTCACAATCAACATTTTTTTGTTTGTTTTGCTATTGTCTATGATTCTTTTTGTTAGGTTGACTATTAATGCGGAATGCTACCTTAAGCTGCATAACTTTCCCATGGATGAACATTCGTGCCCTCTGGAGTTTTCAAGCTGTAGGTGTTAAATTCTTATGTCAATCTGTCACTCAGCCTCAGTTCTGTCCTGAACGCTGCCGGGCAGCCAATCCCCATACATTGCCTCTGTCAGCCAACCATGCATTGCCAATATTGGTCAACCAAACCTTAACATTGCAGAAGGTCTGCACCAACTACCATCCTCTAACCTTGCAATGAGTGAGGACAGACTTCATCCTTCTCCAGCTTTCTCTCCATCCCCTCTTTCCTCTTCTCAGTGTGTGTGACCCCTCCATCCATTATTAGCATCATGCCTCAGCTTCTCATGTGTCATCATCATCCTCTTTGGGCACGGGAAGGGCATGCTGCGCTTCAGTCTAACAGAGTGCTGCTGTGTGAAGCCTCAGTGCCATTCTGCCATCACTGTAACTTCTTATTTACATGAATGAAATGAAAGTTCACATGTAATCTGGTGGATGTGATTTTGTTTATGCATTTGCAGATGGGTATCCAAAGAATGAGATCCAGTATAAATGGCAGCGTCGCTCGGTTGAGGTAGCAGACCAGCGAT
Organism: Enteromius mattozi; assembly: GCA_032359235.1. NCBI lineage: Eukaryota > Metazoa > Chordata > Actinopteri > Cypriniformes > Cyprinidae > Enteromius > Enteromius mattozi. The sequence continues at coordinate 8,191,009 of JAUMHE010000062.1, read as the reverse complement.
ACTGGAGGCTTTACCAATTTGCCTTTGTGGGTCTACGGAACACTTCTGATGTGGCACATACTCAGTCTGGTATGAAAACATACATGTTAAATAATAATAGTAGACAATAATTACAGTAATTAAAGGGGTTAGTTCACCCCAGAATGAAAATTCTGTCATTAATTACTCGTCCTCATGTCGTTTCAAACCCATAAGACCTTTGTTCATCTTCAGAACACAAATTAAGATATTTTTGATGATATCAAAGAGCCATCTGACCCTCCATAGACAGCAACACAACTGAAATGATCCCAGATCCAGAAACATAGTAAAAAACATCGGTAAAACAGTCCATGTGATAATAATAATAATAATGCATTAGCAGCTGTTGTTATTATTAATCTGTCTTTTGAAAGTATTATTAGTAGATTGAGTAATTTTTATTATTACAATGACTACTACTACTACTACTAATAATACCATTGATTAATTGCGATTAACTGTTTGACAACACTAATATATACACACACATATATATATATATATATATATATATATTAGTGTTTTCAAATGATTAATCGCGATTAATTACATCCAAAATAAAACCTTTTGTTCACATGATATATGTGTATGCTGTGTATATTTACTATGTATATAAATACAAACAAATGCATGTATATATTTTAGAAAAATGTTATGTTTATACAGTCATGGCCTAAAATATCCTTTGTAAATATGATCAAAGGCGGCTGTGAAAACTTATCTGCATTGTAAGTCCTTTTGATGTTTTATTTAAAAAATTTACAAAAATCTTACCTTTCTTTGGATAATAAGAATTTAAAATGGGAGGAAAATATATTTATTGATGAAAAACATTTATTTCATGATTTTTTTTTTTAATTCTTATTGTCCAATGAAAGGTTAGATTTTTGTGAATTTTTTTAATAAAAGATCAAAAGGACTAACAATGCAGATAAATTTTTTACAGCAGCCTTTGATCATATTTACCAAGGGTGCTGATATTTTTGGCCATGACTGTATATGTATATTCTGTATATTCTGTGTGTGTTAGTGCTGAGCAATGATTAATTGCAATTTTATATATATATATATATTGTATATTAAAACACGAACATACAGAATATTTATAAAAAAAAAACGATTAGGTTGCATTTTGTTCAGTAAGTTGCTTAATTCCTAAGTGACTTAAATGCCTTGATGTCTTGTATTAATAGGGGAATATGTGGTTATGACTATTTTCTTTGACTTGAGCCGGAGAATGGGCTACTTCACCATCCAGACTTACATTCCCTGCAGCATGATTGTGGTTTTGTCCTGGGTCTCTTTCTGGATTAACAAGGATGCTGTGCCTGCCAGAACATCTTTAGGTAATTTAAAAAGCTTATGAATTGAACCAAATCAATAGAAAAACAATAATAGCCTTTCATTGCATTATGTGAATGCATTACAGAAAAGCATGTGATAATGAAAAGGAAATGCTTCAGTAGGGGTGCTCAATTGCTGTGCGTCTTGATTGGCTCAGGTATCACAACTGTGCTCACCATGACAACCCTAAGCACCATATCGAGGAAGTCCTTGCCGAAGGTGTCATACGTGACAGCTATGGATCTGTTTGTGTCTGTCTGCTTCATCTTCACCTTTGCTGCTCTTATGGAATACGGGACCCTGCATTATTTCACAAGCAATCGACAGAACAAGAAGACCAAATCAAGCCATGCACAGGTGAATGAACCTCATTCTGTTATTAAAGGGCCAGTTCACCTAAAAAAGAAGATTCATTCATTTACTCAGGTTCATGTCATTCGAAACGAGTTCTGTGAATTCTGTGCTCTGATGGATTAAAGTACAGTGAATAGGAATCAGCATTTCTATTTTTCTAAAAGGATCAAATCCACCATAAAATATCATAAAAGCAGTCCATGTGAAGAGTATGTTACATTCCAGGTTTGGGAAGAGAGCGAATCGATGTAATTCATAAGCAAATAATACAGGCCCCTTATGAGAACTGGATGAACCAAAGATGCCATTCAGAAGCTACTTCTACATGCTAAGGAAAGCTGAAATGTCAGGATTTTCTGTGTATTACCGCGTAATTTTGGTCTGCTCCTAACACATAGCATATCAACCACTTTTCTGACACCTGTATAGTGTTTTTGTTATTTACTTTCATTATATTGTAAAAAAATGGCCAGGATTTTCTTTAAAATATATGTAATAAATAATATCAAATCACATGAGGCATTAAAGGGTTAGTTCACCCAAAAAAGAAAATTCTGTCATTAATTACTCACCCTCATGTCGTTTCATACCCATAAGATCTCCGTTCATCTTCGGAACACAAATTAAGATATTTTTGATGATATCAGAGAGCCATCCGACCCTCTTTAGACAACAATACAACTGAAATAATCCAAGATTCAGAAACGTTGTAAAAACACAGGTAAAACAGTCCATGTGACATCAGTGGATCAACTACAGTTTTGCGACGATAGAAGAATACTTTTTTGTGCAAAGAAAACAAAAATAACATCATATACTCAACCATTCTTCTCCTATGACTTACGTCTTCCACCATTTTAGAGAGCATTACTGCGTAAGCCTACGCGCAAACAGCCGCAGATGACGCACATGCGCGTGCTTTCACCCAGATGTAAACAAGGCTGATTACATCAAATACGTTAAAGCTTGCAGATATGGTGCATTGAGATACTCTAAAATGGCAGAAGAAGTAAGTCACTTGAGAAGAGTAAATTATGTTATTTTTGTTTTATTTGCGCAAAAAAAGTATTCTCGTAGCATCTCAAAAGTGAGGTTGATACATAAATGTCACATGGACTGTTTTACTGATGTTTTTACTATGTTTCTGGAGATGGATAATTTCAGTTGTATTGCTGTCTATGGAGGGTCTATGGCTCTCTTAATTGTGTTCTGAAGATGAACGAAGGTCTTACGGGTTTGGAATGACATGAGGGTGAGTAATTAATGACAACATTTTCATTTATGGGTGAACTAACCCTTTAAGTAAGCATCTAGCTGATCAATTATATGTAAAATTAATTAGCGTCCTGCAAAGCTTGCTATCTTATTATCACAGCTTTTTTAGATTAGGCTGCATTGTACTTTTGTTTGTAGTTAATTGAGTGTGCTGTGCAGCAGCTCTGGCATTTGCTATTTTTCTGCACACTGTTTTAGCAATGAAGCGGTAGTGACCTTGCTGTTCCTCTGTGTAGAAACCCAGCATGGTTAACATCAGACCAGGAACATCTCTGCTGCAGATGAACAATATTGCTCCTTACCACGAAGATGACGATTGTGCATACGAATGTCTGGAAGGGAAAGACTGCACCAGTTTCTTCTGCTGCTTTGATGATTGTCGCTCCGGAGCTTGGCGTGAGAACAGAATGCATGTCCACGTCTCCAAAATCGACTCCTACTCCCGAATATTCTTCCCAACCGCCTTTGGCCTCTTCAATCTTGTCTACTGGATTGGATATCTGTACCTTTAAAGATGCTGGGCAAGATGTTGGGACTCGGTTCTAGTAATATTTGCAAATCATCTGTAAATTCTCCATCTGCTAAATCTGGCAGCATAAACCTTTGAGAGAAGGAAATGTGTGAGGCTTGATTTGGATGTATTAGTACTTAATGTATCTTTAATTGTACCTGGTATTTAATTTATTGAAGGATCTAAATCTTGAAAGGACGATTACTGTGATTGTGCATTGATGCTAACTGGATATTACCAGCGATCTCGTTTTTTGAGGAGGAAATGTTTGGTTTTCCATCAGTTACGCAGGCCATATCAAACCTTGCCTAGTTTAAAACGATCTCTTAAAACCACCTGCATTTTTTAAACTGCAATATTAGCAACACATGAGCATCACTATTGCAACTATGATAAAACTTCAGGTTATTATCTCTCTGGCTGAAGCAAAATATTATTATTTGCAAGAAAAAGTAGATATATTAGTCTCTTCTGCTGCTAATTTTCCAAGATAAAAGAAAACAGCTAGCTATGTGTCAGATAACGAATACTTGCATATTAATCTCAGAATCTTTTTAATTTAAACTTAACACAGCTACATTTCTGTGTGAATTACCTGCATTCAGTCACGTACTAAACAAACCAAAGCATAGATATCTGAAGGTTACGTGAAAATAATTTTTATTCAGCTCAAGAATTACCCAGAAGCCATTTACTTGGAATTAGCCTATAATGATACTGTGAAATGTTCTTGACTTGAACTAATAAGCTGTCTCTGCAATAGATGACACAATGAAATGTCAGTGTGTCCAAGATAAAAGGGTTCACGTCTAATTTTTTATATATCAAACAAAAGGAATAGAGCAGCCTTACAATTCACAAATGTTCAGTATGCTTTAGTACAAATTAGAGTTCATCACTCTCTTCTGTATTCAAGACAGCATTTTGTCTCTCCTTGCAAATGGCTAGATTTTTGTCAGCGTAATTACATGACTCATCTGAGCTCCTACGGCAAATTCATCCATATTTGGAAACGGGTTTGATGGACTTTCTTCAGCAGAAGAGCTCTAGACAGTCTCAAAAATTACGACATCTGAAAATGAACAGTCTTCATAACACAAACCATGGATGCCTTCTATATTGGTAATCGTCTAAATCATAAGGCCATTTAATATGTATTTGCCTTACATTAGATTAAATCTGATCTCAGAATCCTATTTGAGAAACAGATGAACAGAGAGCGTGTGATTGAGAGTGCCATGGCTTGACCTGACTCTCAAAACATCTGCACACAAAATATACAAGTGTTTTTCTCAATCTCCTGTTGCACTTTCGGCTGTTGCTTGTTTTATTTCATGCTTCCATGTGGTTTGTCTTTTGCTGGGTGTTATCTTGATCATAGACTGCTCTGTTGTCTCCCTTTCTGAACATCTGTTATGTACTGTGTTGTGCCCTGTAGCTTAATATATTCTGTACTGTTATTTTTTTTTAATGACAGCCTCACAGTTTCAGACTCGTGCAACAACCAGATGATAGTACAAATAAAACCATATCGCAAGATAATCTATTTATATGTTTGCATATAAATAGGTTATGACAAGATTATCTAATAAACATCATGTTTCAGACCTTTAAAAATACAGATCAGTGACCTTCATGTATCTGTGTGAGTGTGTGCATGTGTGTCTATTCAAAGCAGACTCCATCTCTCAGCGTACATCTTAGCTCTGCTCTCCACTCGTTTTAGGTGTTGTCGTAGTGTCTTCTGTAAGTGCTAAACTTCATGCAACGTGTTCACATGTTTTTGTAGCTCTGAACACTGTGAGTAATAAAACAGTGCCTGCAAAACATTAATAAAATTCTATGCTCTCTCAAACTCTGCTGATGATTTCGCATCTTATCAAAATCCCAAAGTGCTGGATAAAAAGGATGAATGTATTTTCCCTCAGGCGTATATTCTTATAATAATGCTTTGTTAATATCGCAATTAGTTTTATAATTATTGCCACAAGTGAATGAGCATTTTCATATACATAAATTAAATTTCAGCCATTTATGGATCTTAATTGATATTTCACACATGAATGAGGAATATGAGTTACTCTGTCTTAGGGACCACATGAGTAAACACGTCATACATGGTACATCTAAAAAATTAAACATTTAAAGGGATAGTTCACGCAAAAATGAAAATGATGGCATCTTATTTACCTTTGACTTTCTTTCATCTGTAAAACAAAATCAAAATCTTATATGGAATAAGGAAATTCATATAGAATGATATAAAGGTGAATAAATGATGACAATCTTTTCATTTTTGGGAGAACTATCACATTAAGGCAAAAATGAAAATATGCTGAGAACAGCTAATTAAAAATATCACAATAAAGTAATCTGCAGTCCATCATTTAGATTCAAGATTAAATTAGATTCAACTTTATTGTCATTGTGTAGAGTACAATTACATAACCAATGAAATGCAGTTAAAGGGTTAGTTTACCCCAAAATTCTGTCATTAATTATTCATCTTCATGTCGTTCCAAACCCATAAGACCTTCGTTCATCTTCAGAACACAAATGAAGATATTTTTGATGAAATCAGCCACCACAACCAAAGTGATCCTAGGTCCAGAAAAAAATGTGAATCAGAAGAGGAATATGCTCAAGATCAAGCACTGTTAAGCAAAAAATCTAAAACAGTTTAAAACTAAAATGCTATAATGCCATAATAAGACATTAATTTCTGGATTGGAGTCATGTTGTGGATTATTGTGATGTTTTATCAGTGTTTGGGCTCTCATTCTGACGGCACCCATTCACCGCAGAGGATCCATTGGTGATAAGTGATGTAATGCATTTCTCAATTTCTGTTCACATGAAGAAACAAATTCATCTACATCTTAGGTCTAAGAATGAGGTTTCATTTGTGGGTGAACTATTGCTTTAAATTAAGTTTTGGAGCACATAAATATACATCTTCTTCAATGAGTGATAGTTTGTGAAATGTTTCTACGTCTCCCACATTTGCTAATGTGTGTATTCGAGCCATGACTCAAATGTCACAAAAATAGAAAGCTTTTATTTGTGGGAGACATCCTTTTCTCACTCCCACCCTAACTTCACTCTTTTCTTTAAGTTCCGTCCCTTCTTGACAGATTAAACACTCTATATACTTTCCTTTCATTCCCAGGTACCCATTACAGGCCTGTGTGATTATCATACAGACAGTGGGCTGAAGGATGAAGAGAAAACTAAAAGATAATTTTCCTGAGAGTTTAAAACAAAATTTTCAGTCAGGTCTCTTTTCTATATATGCTTGGCTGTGATAAGTTTTATCCTTATCACTGCGCTGCGAGACGGCTTTGCTTTAATAGTGTTGCTCTTCCCTGCTTGCTGAGTAATTGTTTTGTAGTCTCTATATTTATCGAATGCAGTGTTAGGACTGAATGATGTGCTGCCTTGTGTACAGTACTGCAAATGACTGAAAATGAAAAGGTACACAGAACAAACAACTGAGAAATATATGCTTGAAGAAAAAAAAATGTTTCAGCTGAGTGGGATATTTACATAAGAACCTTCACAAATCAATATCTCTTTGCAGGAACTGTAGTTAAAGCAGCATGAATAAACCAACTTGAACAAGGTGTTGTTGAGTACGTGCTGCAGATGGTCAGGTTATGAATTTTTCATATCTCAAACTGTCAAAGGATGTGCTTGCTTCAAACACACATGAGGTCATAAATGCAGTCTTAATCTAAGCAAATGTTCACCAATATTTCATGAGGAAAACACAGATTGAGAATATTTTTTGCACGTAAACAAAAAACTTTGAAAAAAGATTTAACCTTAACGTTGCTTGTTTAGTGTAGAATCACTAAAAACGTAGCGAGACGCTGTGTGGCAGTAAAAGATGTACACGTGCTTATACAGAATGAATGGAATGCAAAATAAAACTATGTGAAATGTTTGAATGTCAGTAAACCCATTAGAAAAATGACCACAAGCTATACTTATGAATGGGAGAAAGTGCAAATGCGCTATGGTCTAGCCTATAAAAAATATGCTTTTTAAATGCTATTGAAACTATAAAATTCACACTGCAAAATGAATAACATTCACTAAAATAAAGAATCGTTGCACAGCAAGTCAGAAACTATCACATGCCAAGCAAAAGAAATAAGTTTTAAGAGTTGACTTATCTATGAAATAGATAGAGTTAGTTATAAGTAAGTAAACAAATAAATAAATAAGCAAATGCGTCATTGGATGGCTAAAATAGAATTGATAAGAGCCCGATCTGACGGCAATTCATACATATTTTATGAGGTGGCTAATTTGTACAATTTCATACATTTTTCTTGCTAAATCATACGTATTTTATGAGTTGCCGTATGAATTTGCACGAATGACCTACACCTAACCCCGCCCCTAAACGTACCCGTCACTGGGGTTTACACAAATCGTACAAAATCGTATGAGTGAGGTCGTACGAATTTATATGAGTTAGCCACCTCGTAAAATATGTAGGAATTGGTCGTGAGACTGTTTTGGGAGCTATACAGATTCAGCTGTATGCAAGGAGGGACACTTAGAGGCTTTGGAGTCCTCTGACTCACTGGCCAAATTTTCAAATCACTGACAGCATGGAACATCAAAGAAGCAAAACTTTTAACTTTCAATAAAATGTTTTAAACCATGTAAAGCAAATCTCAGGAGTCCTTACCACCAACACAAGCATGAAGTGAGACTGTTTACGTGATAGGTCTCACTTGATGAAAGCTTTGTTTGGCTGAATTCCACTTGCCCCCACACATCTGTGCTCCTGTCGCACACACTCCGAGCTCTGTAGGTGGGCTTTCCCTTTCCACTTTGCTCCGCTCATTCCTTTGAAGATGGTACACAGAAACGCTTGATGAGAGGGAGGAAAAGTGCAGTTTTAACAGTTGTGACAGCAGATCAGATAAGCGGAGTGATGCAGACTAATGAAGGAGAGGATGAGAAGGATGTTATTTAGGGAATAACTAATCATACCATGCCAAGTCTGTTTTAATGGGAGATTGTAATTGATAAGTAGCTATACCTACGCTGCTTTTTTGTCCAACATAGGGCCCTGACAACAATTTTCTGTGGATTGCAAGTATATGTTGCAAGTGCTTGTGTTTGTTTATGCACATATTCACGCTTTATGAACAATCTCATTCATTCTCATGAGGGCAAGCAGCTCTTAATTTAGTGAGTACAGGCCTAGTGCTTTACAATGAAGGTAATATTAAATATGTTACTTATTTTTTTTAGCAGCACAGAACATAGAACACATTTGTAATAAAATAATTGTTGACCTTAAAGAGTTAGTTCACCCAAAAACTGAAAATTCTGTCATTAATTACTCACATTGTCGTTCCAAGCCCGTAAGACCTTCGTTCATCTTCAGAAAACATGTGGACTGTTTTCACCGATGTTTTTGCTATGTTTCTGGATCTGGGATCACTTCAGTTGTGTTGCTGTCTATGGAGGGACAGATGGCTCTCTAGTATAATCAAATATATCTAAATTTGTGTTCCCGAAGATGAACAAAGGTCTTATGGGTTTGGAACAACATGAGTAATTAATGACAAAATTTTCATTTTTGGGTGAACTAACCTTTTAATGCTAGCACATACATTGAAGCAGTTATTTTAAATAGTATGATGATATTCCACAATATTACTGTTTTTGCTGATCAAATAAATGCAACCTTGATGAGAATAAAAACTTTTGAATGGTATAAGATGTTTGACTTGTTTAAAGCTGGCTATTATACTACAGTAATTGATTATTTAACATTTACAGTATAAATATTCTAATAGCTTCATATTCTAACTAGTATGATATGAATAGTATGGAAGCGTAGTAAGCATATACACCTAAACCATCCACACATATCAGCAGCACACTTTACACACTCACTGCTTCTCATGCACACTTATAGTAAGTCCCTTGTCACAACAGTAGCTTCACTTTCAGAGCAGCCTGTAATGTCATTACAGCAATCTTCATTAACCTTTGACCCTTCAGACAACTCCACAAGAAGTTAGACTCAAACCCTGTCACTATTAATTTCATCTTAAAAAAATTGAAGATCTTCAATTATCACTTAATTTACATACTGTGCATTCACCTGCAGAGCATACAGTATGTGAGTGTGTGTGTGTGTGTGTGTGTGTGTCTTTTGTAAACCACTTGACTGGGGTTAAGGGAGAATCTTTCTTGTTTTTAGTCCATTATGATAATGCCAACCTGTCACTGCAGTGCTCCCCACAGACAGCCCATCTGTAATAAAGTCAGCTCTGATTTATTACATGTGAGTCAAACGTGTGTGAGTGTGTGGAACAGTAAAGGTGTCAGAGGATAAATGCAATGTTCATAAAAGAAATAGCATATGTGGCAATATAGAGACCAAAGGGTGGCATACGAATGTGGATGTGGATATGAAATCAGGTTAAAACTGAATAATGCGGGTTATTAAGATTCATCGCTGCTCTCTGACATCAGTCTGCACATATACTTTTACGTCAATGCCCTGGGGGTTTTTGGGTCAGAAAGTCTTCTGGCTGGCCTATAAATCTTGATAAGGTTCATCCACAGCACATTCACTCTCAGACTCCGTACAGATCTTTAATTATTTATATCCTCCGTTCTGATCACCCAGAACTAATTCATGGCAGTGGTAGTGTGTGTGTATTTGTATGGAAGTGTACGTGTGCGTGCATGTGTCTGTTTATGTGAGGGTCACAATGGCTACATATAAATATTGCATGAGAGCGGGCCTTTAAATATGAATCCAATCCACACAGATGGACTCTTTTCTAGTCATTCATCTGAGGTCCATTTATCACCACACTGCTTTTAGAATCGTGAGAAAGGAAAGAAAAATGGAGAAGAAAAAGATGAAATGGAGGTGGTGTAACGATGCTGTTGAGATACAGGTAGAAATAGTGATATTGTCCAGCATACCCTTGATTTCTACTGATTTTAACTGTTTTCTATCATGGGTAACATGACATGAAAAAGAAGCAGTTTGGAGTGTCAGTGTGTGGTATATTTGCATAAAGGCAGCACAACCATCTTATGGAAGCACCTCTGCTGACGGCTGGCCTCCCACCTGTAATTACATGGCAAGTGGGTAGAAACACTCTCATTTGTATATGTGTGTGTGTACGTGCATCCATGTAGCTAAGACACTTAGCTAAGACAATTTCTCAGTAAGGATTAGTCAATAGGAGAGGGATGTGGTGGATTTCAAGGTTTATTTACAAGCTGACTAGGACGCACTAGGCTAAGAGAATTTGCTTAATGAGGAAATGTGGAATAATGTTTTTAGGATTATTGTAAAATGATGTCTCCTGCACATTAAAATTCATTCAAGTAAGTTCATTATAATTTGATACATAATTTCTAAACAAAACATACTAGTGCTACTTCGTTCCTTATCAACCCGATCTCACAACAATTCGTACTTACAAGGTGGCTAATTCGTACAAATTCGTACGACCTCACTCGTATGAATTCATACGGTTTTTGCTAAATCGTTCGTATTGCCAATTCATAGAAATTTGACCTATGACCTAGCACCTAACCCCGCCCCTAAACCTACCTTTCATACAAGTGAGGTCGTACGAATTTGTACAAATTGTTCATGTGACTGTGTTGTCCTTTTTGAAATCTAATTGATTTGTTTTGGCTAGTTTATATAGTTATTTAAGTAATATCAAACATAAACAGATACTCAGAGTGTGATAACATACAGCTGTTAATGCAAACTATAGGAAAAGGTGGAAATGCTGAGTAATATTGATAGTAAGTTCTATATACTGAGAAACAAGTTCCTAAACATTTTTTTTTATTAATTGGTTGAATAAATGATATAATGGCTCACTTATGAAGACAGTTCCTTGTTTCGTTCTTAAATGAATCAGTGTGTTTGAACCTATTGATTCAGTAAATGATTCACTGACTCACCCATAAAACTGTCCTTTGTTGACACCTACTGGTTTATGTAACCTGCAGAAACAGTCACTGAATACATCAGTGTTCAAAGACTCACTTTTTCATTCCTGAATGTATCTTTGTGTTCAAACAAGTCAGTCTGAAACCATCATTGAAAAATCCCATAACTTATAGAGAATGAGTCTGACTGGAGCTAATTGGTTGAATGAACGATTCACTGACTCTTTCAAAAAAACAGTCCCTTAATTGTCACCAACTTTTGGCCACCTATTATTATGTAACCTGCAGAAAATGTCACTGAATGAATCAGTGGTTTTAAATAAATCAGTTGAGCAAATGATTCACTGACACACTACTAAGTAGTTACTTGTTCTGCCCCTCAATGAAACAGTTTGTTCAAACGAATCAGTTTAATGAACGATTCCCTCACAAAAACAGCCCCTTGTCTCCACCTACTGGCACCAGCTTCAGTCACTGAAAAAATGCAAACTAGCCTAATAAAGACTGACAGTCTGTATAAAGTGGAGTGATACATGCAGGGTAAAAAAACAATATTACATTTAATTTAATATCTATAACATCATTTTATAGCCTACTATATTTTTAACCAGTCCAGGTCCATATAAACATTGTGATTCTTAGAACGTTAGAATAATAATCGAATAACGTTTAGAAAATGTTAGCATTATGAGCCATGTGCGGGTCAAATGTGATGATATGTTGTCTTTGTACAGTATAAGTGCAATATGGAGTACCTCAAGGCTCAGTATTAGGGCCGTTACTTTTTACGCTTTACATGTTACCCTTGGGAGAT
>JAUMHE010000062.1:8147181-8178149 GCA_032359235.1 Enteromius mattozi | reverse complement strand
AATGTTCAGTGCTTTGCTACAATCTGTATTGTTAAAAGCGCTATATAAATAAAAGTGACTTGACTTGACTTGACTATAAAGAGGCATTTTAATGTTTCCAAATTGTCTCAAAAAGATTTATTTTTGTGGTAATGCGTAAGGCTGTAGCAAACTAATCTCTTATTATCATTCCTCATAAGCTTCTGGCAGATCTGAAGAAGAGAATGAGAGTATCCATTACAATTCATGGGGGTAACACACAGCATAAGATAATGTCCTGATGTTGCCATGGTGATGCATGGCTCTGAGATCAAAGGTTTGAGGTGTCATTTGGGAAGACTTAGTGGTTGATTCAAGGCTGAGACTGGCAAAATACAATATATTAACCAATGTTTTTTAGCTGCCACCATAAGCTGAATTGAGATATCTCAGAGGATCAAGGTTTATTAAGCACTTAACCAAGAGAGTAAATGAGAGGGAGGATTGATGGGGGTGGAACAGTCCGCGTGTTGTCCTTGAGGTCAGGTCATACCCATGGCATTATTAGTCAGATCAAATATTTATGAAGGGGATAGACAGAGGACAGTTTTAAAAACTGAAATGATCAAGTCTGCCACTTAGATAAGCATTGAATCTGTTTACATTGACATATGTAAATTAGAGTGATTTTGGTTCCTTTATGTCTTTTCCAGGCACTAATGCTCCTGAATGTACAAAACATATTTATCAACTTAGCCAACAAATAGCCAGGGAAGATCTTCTGTCATCAAGAAACAAGAATCAATAAGACTTTAATTATGATGTATATGTTTTAGAGTAACACTACAGTATTCCTTATAAATTTAATATGCATATATTAAAAGCAGTTTTTATTAAGCAATGATATATCATTACAATCCCCCTCGCCATGTATGTGGAGAGCAGAGTTAAAGCGATTTTATTTTTTCCACTTCCTGTAGCTGCCAAAAACAAATTCAAGGCTCTTTTCTGAGGGACAACAAGGCTAATGAAACCACTTAAATGCATGTCCTCATCCAAGCACACTCTGCGTTAGTCTCTCCAATCTGCTTCATTCGCACAAGTTGCTCTGCATTCTGCTGTTATGAAGGTCACCTGCTCTTCTAGATCCAGACACTTGACCTTTATTGGCCCTATATTAGGGAACAACGTCAGAGAGAACATTCCAACAAACATTGATTTGTTTATTATGTTTTATCAAGTAAATTTCCATGTTATATGAACTAGTGTGTCATCCACCGAGACCACTATGTGCTTTATTGGCATTTTTTCAATTTATCACATTTCTTTTGTTAGAAAATATTTCATCAGCATAATTATTTGAGTGAAAAGTTGAGACTGGTCCAACTGGCTTTTTAGTCTAAATAGTCTGCACAAAGAGTCTCATGATCAATGTCACAAATGCTTATTTGATTAGTATTAATATCAATAAAAAATATATATGAAATAAATATGTATCAGACTCTAGAAAATCTATTTTTGTATACATAATTATGTAAAACATTATGTTAATTTGCAAAGAGTGGTAAAATATAATTTTATCGAATAAGTGGACCTGAACAGTAAACTGATTTTGACAGCTAGCTACACTGTACAAAAAGGGCAGAGCAGGCTATTCTGTCTGTTGAAAAACAGCATTACAGTGTGATGTAATGTACAGAGCAGATGAGCAGTGATGTGCTGGGTGACTGCAGGGTGTGAATCTGCAAGACTGACAGGTGAGTTGATCTGTGTTAGAGTTTGGGTCATTGATTTGGGGGACAACTAATTCATCTGGGAACAACTTCACAGTGCTGGGCTGTCCAATTCAGTGACTCATATGCTTAGAAGAAACGACCATCAGATCCTCTCACTTTTCTGCTTCTCCTCCCACTCAAACCACAAAGACATGGGTATTTTTGCAATTAAAAACATATAGCCTATGTATAATTTAACTGTTATGTGAGGTTATATTTAAGTGTGTGTGTGTGTGTGTTTGTTTATGTTTATGAATGTTGCTGCATCATGTGTACTCATTATGAAGACTATATTTGTGCTTGCTTGTGTATCTTTGACTTGCCTGGGGAATAGATACTGAAAGACTCTTAGTCATCTCTTTTAATGTCTGATTGGGGCTGACATTTTGGGAACCATAGTGATCAGTACGCCTCACCTGATGAGTCACACACTATCCTCACATACTCCCCAAACTATTCACCATCCAGCACACACTCTCATTTTCATACAAAGACAAGTATATATTATAAAACCCTGTGAAGGTTATTCAGACAATGAATAAGACATGAAAATGCACATCAATGAGATCCAAGGACTTTCTTCCTCATGTTTATTGCAATGTTTCTTGAATGAATTCTGTCCGGTTTTTACCAACCCTCATGTTGTTCCAATCCTGCATGACTGACTTGCTTCTGCAAACATAAAAGGAGAAACCAAAAATAGTTTATTCGATTGGTACATTTCACCTCTGAGGCTACACAACTGTGCGAGAGGAACAAAGCAAAATTGAATCATACCCTCCAGCATAGCTCTGAAATTTCATTCCACATTTTAGCTTGTTATGTTCATTTATAAAGCACACAAGAACAAATGACATTTGGTGTCACTGATATGAAACCTGGTTTTTGAATATGCTCAGGATTATTGAGATCTTTTTCAACTAGCTCTTTCAAATTGTGTTGTCCAAGGAGAACGGCTTTGACTTTTTTTAGATGAAGTCTGTAAAGATAAGACAATGCTTTTCTTTGACATTAAGACTTAAAAGACTTACATTGTGAGATATACAGTGAAGATATGAAATCGCAATTACAGTCACAATTAAAAGATAAATAATAGATAAATAAAGTTGCAATTGTGAGACATAGTCACACACACAAGTAAAATAAGTCATAATTACGAGAAATAAAGTCACAAGTAAAATAAAAAGTTTATTTATTATTATTTATACAGTTTATCTATCTCTTTCTTCTATTCCATTAACGGTCAAATGCTTCAGTACGGCCTGCATTGCCAGAAGCGCTATTCAAGCAATCAATTAACTCATCTCACTTTCCTCCCGGGGGGGAATGCGGGGATCAGGCTCTACCCAACCCTTGCCACCTAGGGGTTAAATCCCTGTCCGCCGAGCTCCCTGCCTGCTTTCTGGACAGCATGCCAAACATGCTTACAGTATCTGTTTACTAATAAGTGGGAACTCATGAAATACAACTGAGAGACAATCACAGTTAAGTCATAAAGTCACAATTGTAAGATAATGTTGCAATTTTGAGATCGCGGTTTAAAGTCGCACCTGTGATAAAGTTCCATTTGTGAGAAATAAAGTTGCAGTCTTAAAATATCATTAAGCTGAAATTAAGATTTGCAATTGTGAGAAAGTCGCAAGTAATAAAAAATAAAGTCATATTTATGAGAACTAAAGTCGCAAGTAAAATAAAAATTGGAAAGTGTAAGAAAGCAGTTAAGAGAAATACAGTCAGTTAAGAGACATTTAAGAGACGTGAAGTCATAACTGAGAAAAAGTTGCAATTGTGGAATATATAAATTTGCATTTGTTGCAGTTGTGAGAAATAAAGTTATTATGGTATTCAGATTCACAAAATAAAGTGGCAGTTGTGATAGTTACAATTAACAGAAACAAAGTTTCAGTTGTGAGATATATATCTCAGTTAAAAGAAATAGTCACAATTATGATTATGATGCAATTAAGAGAAACAAAGTTGCCGTTTCTCATGTGCATTCTGATTGGCTGAATGCTGATGTTATTAAAATAGTTTAATCTCTCACTGTAAAATACTAAACGATTGTATTAATTTCTTATCATTTCTTTTTATAGTTCAGGAAGATTGAAATAAGCTATCAAACTGTCCACCAGTCATTGAAGGTCAGACTGATCAGACAGCAGAAGTGCAAAAAGGACTCCAACACCTCAGATCACAACATGCGGGTGTCTGAAGGGACACCCCGAACACACACGGGGACATTACTCCAGTCATGTGTCCATGATGTCACCCCTCTCAAGCGTTATCTTACTAACAGAAAAGGAAAGGTGAGGGGGGCAGTTGGTTGTTTGGTCAGATAAACCTCCTGAAGAGAGCGAAATGCCGCGACACACATTAATATGGCAAGCACAGTGTGAATTCATACACGCACATTTTAGACATTTGTTCCCCTGCTCATTGTCCCAAGAGAGCTGTGTAGTGGATAAGAGGCACAGATGGCCACTGTCAGGACTGCTGATGAAGTGAAACGTCAAGAAGTGTTCCTCATCACACACACTGGATTATCAACGCCTCTTTGGACTTATGATGCACATTCAGATCTCCTACTCTGCTGACTGCTTCAGTACTGATAATACCACAGCAATTTAATCTTCTTTAAAGAAGTGTACAGTTACAGTACATTGGGCAACAGGGCACAAAAATATATAGCCATATCGAGACCTTATTAGAGCAAGAGATAAAGCCTAAAAAGAGCAAATGTTGGGGTAAATTGTGAAAGCATGTCCATATTGCGACCCCCAGGCTAAAGAAGTAAATCCATATGCAAATATACAAATACAGATGAGGAATGTGCACACACATACTAAGCATGCATATATCAACATATCAAACATAATCAACATACAGCATATTCATAATATTTTTGGTAATCACTGATGTGAAAGACTACATTCACATCACATCAGATTATAAAAACAGGCCAGAGGGCTACGTGAATCATACTAGACTTACGATACTATGTCAAGACATGAATCATTTACTAGATTCATTCCTTACATGTTCCATTATTCTTGTTTTTTTTTTACAGATTTCAGTTTGACTCATAGATTTGTTTTATTCCTACATTTAAATATTAAATTCATACAATTAAAGGTTTTTTATTATAGACCTTTAATCAGGATAGATGGACAAAGAAAACTGATTGGTAAAAGGATAAAGAATTTAGACAATGTTTTATCGTTATTTATTTATATAAATGCTATTGCAAAATTAATATATTATTCTATTGCTTTATTAAACTAACCCTTTATTTTTTTAATTTAGTAAACAATTCAAAATATTTATTTTTTACATTTTTATTTTCGAATGACACTCCTATAATCTTTCATAGCTGACTGTGTGATAGAAATGGATGTATATGAACCCCGCAGATGGATGAGTGGAGTCAAGGATTCTTCTATAGATAGAAGTGCTGCCCATTTGTGGTGAGCCATTTTGAAGCCATCAGCCTAAATAAATGATGGCTTGATGACAGTGGAGTGTGGTGGAGCTGATAAAGATTTCAGCTGAAAATCCACAGTTCTTTTGAAAGTGCGAGAGTGAGAAAGAAGATAACTAGTATGCATCCACATGCATCTTCATTAAGACAGTTTAATCAACAGTTTCCTCAGGATGTTATTTTATACACGTCTCTCTAAAGCTGATTCGAAAGCGGATATGAAGGACTCATCTTGCATTGCTCTACTTTGAGCAAACAAACAACTTTAATCGTTACTTCTGTTTATTGCTGTCTCAAATGGATTTTGAATTCCACAGTGGCAAAACACTGCAAAGTCCAATAATCTAGTGCATCTGACTCATAACAGGAGAGGGCTGTAGAGCATCAGAGCTGAAATTCGGAAGGGAGCTCTGAATTTCAATGGTCTCTGATTCACCATGACGATTTGATAGTGAGAAGCACACTGATTCTTCAGTACTGAAACTACATTTACCAAACAATATCTAAGATGAACCTCAAACCTTTTTCAACAGGTTTACTGTAAGCAGATTTCTGGAGTTTTTCCCAAAATGTGTGTTTTCTCTTGCCTGTCACTCAGTATAGTTAAAAAAATGAGTTGGTTGAGTGAACAAATCAAAGAATCACTCGATGTCTGTAATCCCTCAATGACTGGATACTTCTTTTCAATAATTACATTATGGATGTTAAAATGTGCATTATACATAGGTGAATGAGTGTAGTATGAATATAATTCAGACATACATCAATCATATCGTCACATGTCACGTGACCTACCAGCATCGTCAATTGTGTCACTTCATTGGGATTCACAGCTCCTCTCCCTTGGTCTCATGGGATACTATTTGTTTCCATGAGATTTCCTAATCTCAGATTTATGCGTATAATAAGGCAAAATGTTTATACGTTCCCCCACTGAAATATGCATGCTGACACGGTGCACTTATAAAAACAGTCTCTCTCTCAGATGCAAGTGGTTTTTAAGTGTAAGTGGTTTGTCTCGTGTGTTTTCTTGTAGAGGTGTGGGTCCAGCTTTTTGGCCTGACACAGTACCAGATGCTCTCATGTCTTATTCAGGTATACCATTTGGTCTTGAATGATGCTTGACTTAAGAGTCTTACAGCAGCCTCAACTTTGGCTGTGTATGACATCACTTTTTGATCTCACAAGGTGGGTTTTTGACCCAAAATGCGTAACCCACAAGTATTTTGAACAACTTTGTCTTAACATCTTGCATTTGGTGCCTCAGGGTCATCAGTTGAAGTGCTTCTTTTCAGAAGCTTTCCTGAACTCCATCCCATCTGCCCTCAAGCCCTCCAGTTTCGCCTCGCCATATTTCTACATATGCTTTAATCTTTGTAAAAGGACACAAAACCAAAAACACTCAAATGACTGAAAATATACACACAGTCAGGAACATTGGGCTACAGCATGACCTCGAACAGCAGAGAGTGCTGGGATTGTAATGGCTCATAGGTCAGTAAACCTACTGCACTTGTGGCATTTGGAAGTGTTTACTGTTCCTCTTTTTCTCTTTGTTCCTCTCGCCATTCCTCTTTCCATCACTCAGATTGAAAAGAAGTAGCGAAGACCTTTTCCATCCACCCTTAAAGTACACAGTGCTATTCAATGTGAACGTGCTAACAGCACAAATGGACTACAGATATTCATCTAAACATCACTTTCTCTAGCACACACTCATGCTTGTTCGCAGTGATTAAAAATTACATTGGCCTGTACAAAACACACATAAAAGTGTGTCAGTGAGGACGTCTCATTTGTCAGTTCAGTAATACTGATCAAAGCTAATGTCACTCTCCTTCAAGCTTAAACTGCACAAGACATTTCTAAAGCACCCAGAAGCCAGAAAGCTTCCTTTCAAGATGTACTTAACGATTTTGCCTTCATTAAGAAGTTTTACACTTTCAGTATTTTTTCAAAAATGTTTAAAATGTTGTTTACTTACACAAGATAAATCCAGTCAAAACACTCATAAAAGTGAAATAGGTCTTCTAAAGCTAGCAGTGAAGCCTTTTGAAACTCTGAATCATTTGAGCCAATTACTTCACAATAAGATACTGTTTTGAAGAGCTTGAAACACCACATGTTGATCAGAACGGTGCAAATGCAACAAAAACTCAACCCAATCACTTTACTTCAGTAATTATCCAGTAATAGCAGTTAACGGCACACTGGAGAGAAAATGAGCCATAAATATGTCTTAGACAATTTGTGTAAGAACTATTTTTTACACAAATGTATGACTTTTTAAGATTCTTATGATGCATTGCGCCCTTAAAGCTTGAAAGTGCATAGTCTTTAAATTGTCTCCTATTGTGTTTGAAGAAAGGAGACTCATACGTGTTTGGAATGACACAGAGGTGAATGATGACAAAACTGACCTTACAACATATTAATGGCTTTAAGGAGTAATGTACTTTAATTAAAAAGTGTCATAAGAGTAAAAAAACTAAATTCATAATACATATTTCTTTCTGTTTTTGGCTTAGATGTGCAGTTTCATTGCCCTTTGTATGATGTGTCCTCTATGTTTTATTTTTTTGGATATAACCCAACAAGGCAATATGGCAGCCATCCCATCTGACTAACGACCACTGGGATCCAGGTCTATATTGCAATAGTCGTCAATTCGTTCTGACCAAGACAGTTTAGTAATTAGTCTGGTGTATTTAGAGCAGTGAGAACATGGCAGTGTGTTGCATGAATGATTTCATATTATGTGGCAAGTAATTCATCTTGACTAAGAGTCTCATTTACTTACAATCCACTATTAGGAATGATAAAGCATGTGGTCTGATCCTCTATTTGCAGAGGGAGATGTTTGACTGAGGCTAAAAAACTGTTTCTATTATAAACAGGCACAACTATCAATCTGAGCTTTGGGGAAAGCTTGCAAGCACTCATTTGCCGTACCAAATAATGGTTGATTTCCATTTGTTCCAGTAAGGGCACAATTTAATCATATCATATCTATTATCCGAAACATTTTTTGATGATGGATAACAACAGCAGTATTAGTAGCATCATACAGATTTGTGATGTATGCATGTGCATGCTTTTATCTTTATGTGTGTAATAATGGTTTGAAATAGGGTCAGACAACCCCTAAACAGACCAGTGGCACTGTCACCATAGCAACAGCCAGTTCTGCCATCCCCCTGAACTGTTGCCAACAATCTGATGTCTTTTCCTAAGACACACAAACACAACACATGTCCTTTAAACTCAACAGGGGAGGTCTAGAATGATGAACAGCACATCCTAACCTTGGTCCAGGCCCTACAAAGTCGGTCACAAGGGGTTCTATGTAGTCATCTATTCAAGCAACACAGGCTTCAGAGGCAGAACATGCACTGAACAGCCAGAGGCCTAATGTCCAGACCCCACCCACTGGGTCTTTATACGGAGTGAATGCCTGAAGAGTTTGGTGCTCCGTTCGAGAATGGACCTATAACACAAAAACACATCTAGTTGACAGCTGTGTTGCATTTTAAAGGTCTTATTGACCTCTTTTTCTGTTCCTTACAGTTAAAATGACAACTCTGTCCACATGAACTTACCCTGATTGCATTGCAAACCCACATGCTTTAACAAAATATAATTTGAAATAAAAAATCCTTACAATGAAAGAAGGTAAGTAAATAATGACAGACGTATTCCTTATACAGCCCAAGTAAGATAAAACTAGTAAAAATGATCATATTTAGATATTTACCACCTTTAAAATTAGCACTGTCTGGTAATCTTCTAAATTTCCCATCTGTGGCATGTTTAGCTAAAGCATTAAACACAGCTGAGTACACAATTATTTTATAATCTTTCTAAGCTCAACATTCTGCTTATGAGTACTCTAAAAAGTGTTCAAAAGTGTGTGGACACCCATTGACTATTTCAGCTATGCTGCTACTATGCTCTCAAACTCTATTAAACAAACAGTGTTTTAACGCTTTTCAGTGTTTGTCAGGTAGATCGAAAAGGTCGAAACTTTGTTTGCCTAATGTTAAAGTTTATGTTTTTCTGGAGATGTCATCTGGTACAGAAATGAAAACCAGCAATATTGACTTTTTCTCTGTTGTGCAGTCATTGTTCAAGTAGATTGTGATGGAAAATGGGCACTTCCAATGAAAACAGCTGAAAAAAATGCTAGCCTTATAAAGAATACACATTTGTCAACACACAGCCTTAAAGGTATACTTCACACAAAAATTTTAATTTTGTGGTGCCTGTATCATGTGTACTGTCACAAATGTGTGCCGAAGACTCACACGGAAGAGAAGATATTGTTGAAAATACTGTTGCTACAAAAAGTAGTTTAAATAACAATTGAATCAATAATATCTTCATTTGTGTTTTCCGAAGATGAACAAAGGTCTTACGGGTTTGGAACAACATGAGGGTGAGTAATAATATCAATGACTGAACGAACTATCTATTTAAAGTTTATATTTAGAGCTGGAGAGCACTGTAGAAGTGTGTTGGTGTTTTTTGCTCTTTTCCTAAGGCCTTCTTGGTTGATTTGGTTTTTCTTGTCCATGCACCTAATCTGAAGTTTTGTTCTTATATCTTACTTTGTTTCAGCTA
Organism: Enteromius mattozi; assembly: GCA_032359235.1. Taxonomy (NCBI): domain Eukaryota; kingdom Metazoa; phylum Chordata; class Actinopteri; order Cypriniformes; family Cyprinidae; genus Enteromius; species Enteromius mattozi. Next base: position 8,168,318 of record JAUMHE010000062.1, on the reverse strand, counting down.
TTCCCATTATTATTGACATGCATATAAAGTAAAGCATAAAAAGTAAAGCAGTCATGCAATCCCCTTTGACAAATGTCAACAGAATGCGGCACACCAAAGAGCTCAGTGATGTTCAAGATACACTGACCTTGGATGCCAAAGAAAGATCCTGGATCTTACTGAACACTTCTGGGGACAAATTCAGATGTGAACTGGGAGCAAGACCCGACTGCTTGATTTCACTGATGCTCGTGCCTGAATGGGAGCAAATCCACACAGACATCTTTCTAGAAGAGTGGAAGAAACCAAAGGGAGGACCAACTATAGTTGGATATGCAATGTATGAGTATAATTATAATAAAAAAAGAACAATAAAAAGAAGAGGTAAACAATGTTAATATAATAAATATATATAAAAAATGCTGATACTGAAATCTTGCTTTCTGTAAATTGTTTTTTGAACAAACCAGCCATGGTGCTAAACATTAAAAAATAATATTTTCCTTTTAATTTTGATTTTGCAGCTCATTGCCCACAGTGTTTTTTTTTATTTTTATATTGTCTCTTCCTCTTAGTCTTTTCATCAGTCTCAATATTTTTGCGTGCGTGTTTTTAAATTGTGCAACAGTTTTTAAGTCATTGTTTAGTCAGTAGCGCCCCCTAGTCAAACATTTGCTGCATTACAATAATGCAAGCAGGGTCTCCTTGAGTTCAAGCCTGAAGCATTACCGCCATCATCCGGACCATATCGGAACTATCCTCTTTTTTGTATTGATTGTATAATGCATATTTCTCAGGTAATTAGATTACATGATTTGTTATATGCACAAACTGACAGAAATTAATGTAATCAACAGGCAGTGCATTTTTGATTAAAAACCTGCCAATGAAAGTGCCATGAAAACTGACACTGACCTTGCTGTGAACCTTTAGCTTTGTTATAGTGTGAATCCTCCAGTGATCCCTGGACTGGTGTCCCTGCCTCTGCAACAGAACAGCCTACTGAAAGCCAATAAGGAGAAGCAGCAGGTAAATGATGAGGATGGTATTTTTCACTCACTCGCAGGGTGCCGTTATATTTGCGGTCTGTGGTTTTCACAGTATGAGAGCCACTTCTCAGTAAGGCGTGATGGACACACACTGCGAGGAGTAGGAGGTGAATGTGACTCAGTATTGATTCTTTGCTCCTGTTTGGGATGATGTGATGTCTATGTGTGTGTGTGTGCATGCATTCAGTTGGTATGGCTGCTCATTCATCTTTTTTTTTTTTTTTTTGGTTTCACTAAGTACACAACTAATTTACTGAAGTAGAGTCTCTTTTTTCACACATACTGACAATGTATTTTGTCTAATTACTGGCTTTTGTGAGGAATCAGATGTATTGTATTGTCCTGCACAGTGAGTGCCAGCGTACAAAAAGCTGTAAGTAAAGATACAAAAAGACGATGTTTCTGGTTTGGATGATTATAAATATTGCTGAAATCATTATATTTACCATTCGTGGTGTGAATAGTAATTGTTTAGCGAGGTTTTGAAAGTTGCGATGAAATGAGAGTAGTGATATAAATCCTGTCCATCAGTTGTTAATAGGATGGAAATAGATCTCAATGTGAACTTTGGCTGAATCTAAAAGGGGCAAAGTTTAAGCGGTCTAAATGATTTGAGACGTCACTAGAGATAAACTTGCCATTTTACCATTAGATGAAGTCATGACATTATGATTCAAATTCATGAGATCCAAAAAGTAAAAATACAAACGGAACATGCATGGATGCTGTTCACAATAAGATCAATAAGATGCAAATAAGGTGAATTAATATTTCATTTTCAAGCACCAAAATCTGTTATAGTGTGAATCCTCCAGTGATCCCTGGACTGGTGTCCCTGCCTCTGCAACAGAACAGCCTACTGAAAGCCAATAAGGAGAAGCAGCAGCAAAATCATATTGACCAAAAGTAAAAAAAAATTATAACATGACTGAATGAAGCTTTAAAGCCGCAATGAATTCTGGTATCTCATTCTGTGTCCCTCTACTTTTAAATCTGTATAGCTTTGAAATTTTGGGCATTTCTGAATATTTTGTTGCAGCTGGATCACACTGAGCTCCTGTTCTGCACTGTTCGCTTCAGTGACCTCTTGCACAGATCCTTCTAATGTTCCAAGACCTAATTCCCATCCGGCCTGAACTTTATGCACTTGAGGATTTAAAGATCCCAAAAACCTACTTTCTTATACCTATTCTCTTCCTTGTGATATTTCAGCTCAGCTCAAAATGGTCTTTTCTGAAGGCACTTTACAAAGCCTATTCACTAGTTTACACCATGGCTGAGCATCCAGGCATACTGCTTAATGTCCAGAGGGGATGAAAATACAGCAGCCTGACATTGTGTCTCAAACTCTTTGCTCCAATAAACAATAAATCTTCTTCCCGAAGGCCCAGACGTGCAGTTTAGTTCCTGTCAGGCAAAGGAGACGATCTGACAGCAGTGTAGTTATTTATATTGTAATTTAGCAGACACTTTCGACTGCAAGTTTACCTGCTACAGAGAGTCTCTCCCTGTTGTATCATATTTCAACCCTATCTCATGAGAAAAGATAAGACTATTTTAGAATCTGGCTATTTAAATCAAGTCTTTTTGGCAAACTTTGTATGATGTAATTTTATATGTTTTCATATGATCCACTTGCATCCCTTCAACTGAAAGCTCGAGGATGCTAAAGCAGTACATCATTTCACATTCTATTTTAAAGAAGGCAGCATTACTACCATTAAACAAGTTTGTGTTGTTTTGAGTTGTTTTGTCTGCAGGTTGAACAGAATATAGCTATAGCTAGCTATACTTCAAACGCACAGCTGGCTGTTCTTTCCTTACATCAGCGGTCACGCGCCCTGTCTGTTGCTGCACATGAATTATTCCCACGGTCTGCAGATATTAATGCGTTTTTTTCCGCGGTGGCGGTGCACGCTGTTTTAATGCGTTTTCCGAGTTTCTTACAAATAATTCACTCTGTCTCGGGCGCGTGATGCACCGCAAATTGAAAGATGGCGCGAAAGAGCACTTGAGTCAGGTGCACACACCTCCTCCAGCAAAAACTACGCACTCAGCTCGGTCTGCCTCAGACTGAACCGTTTTAGGTGCACGGAAGGGATAGGCGCATAATCTCAACGCGACAGCACGTCCAGCTCCTCGGTATTAACAAGGAAGACACGCGAAGGACTGCCATCCATGAGCTGTCGTGTCCAGTGACCCGCTGGCGATGGGATCTGACCAGCATACTGATCCGCTCCGCCAGCAGCAGCGTCAGCAGCACCGGAGAGCGCGACAGACGCAAGAACGCCTCGCGCGCCACTTCGGTTTTCGTTAGAGTTGCTCTTTTTTTTTGCGTTTGTAGTATTTTGATGTTGGTCTCCTCGTCGCGCATGCGTCGCGGTGTAGTTGAATTTTCTGGAGCGCTTCTTCAGACTAAGTTTGGGCTGCTGCTTCTCGGTCGATGATGAGAGGGATGCTGATCGCTCGGGATCACTGGCGCGCGGGGATCTTGTGTCTCCTTGTGCTCGTGGCTTTGACGGTGGGTCGTAGTCCGCCAGCGCACAGGTAAGACATAACGTTCTTGTGTGTTATCAGTCTGTCTGCATTCTCTGCGGAGCCATGTTAAACCAGCCTAAGATGGTTTGCTGGGCTTAGCTGGTCTCCCAGCTTATTGGCTGGTTTCAGAGAGGTTTGGGCACTTTTCAGACGGTCAGGCTGAGCATGTGCATGGCTAGGCTGAGGAAGTAGCTAGACCAGCTTGGCCAGGCTGATAGACCAGCTAAGATCAGCCTAGGAGACAGTTTAAACCATCACTGCACTGGCTATTCTTCAAGTCCTGGTTTCTTTGAGTCACAGTTTGCTTAAATATCACACTACTCTTCCACAGTGTAAACGAACCAAGCAACATGTCATATGTCAAAGTCACTGTGGATAAACTACTCAAAGGCTACGACATCCGTCTCAGGCCTGACTTCGGAGGTAAAGGCTTTATATTGATTTAAAACACTTTTCCATTCTCACTGATGGATGTGACCATTTTGATGGATCATTGACTGTCATCAGGCCATGTTGGAGAGATTGTGGTGTCTGTTTGCTTTGCAGGTCCCCCGGTTGATGTCGTTATGAGTATCGACATCGCCAGTATCGACATGGTTTCGGAAGTGAACATGGTGAGTTTACAGGCTACTCTGATTGTTTAATAGATGGTGGGCTATTAAGGAAGGGGACATCTCTGTCAACACAACCTATTAAGGCAGCAGTGATGAATAAAGTGGGAGAATAGAATAGAGAGTCTGCTGTTATAGTCCACTCAGGAAAAGAGCTACAGGCTACGGTTTTCTCTCCTGCTCACATACACACAAGCACAGCTGACTGTGAGATTAGAGAGACATTGTGTTCATTTTGCATTATGATTGTTTTGGCATGGGAACTGAACTGACATAAGCCTTTACTCTGACTCAGCATAGAAGGACAAAATAAGCAATTTTGTGAGGAACATGCACACAAGACCCCATGGATGCACACCCACAGGTTGGAGTAGGTTGATGCTAAACACAACAGTGATTTTAATGCCAATCTGAAACAGAAGTAAAGGTGATTTTGATGAAGATGATCATGATGGTTCTTAGGATGTGTAATTAGCTTAAATGTACTGGCCTGTGTCCATTGAGTGTGCTGCATATAGAGCAGCATTTCTCAACCTTTTTGACTTCTTTTGCATTTCTCCCATTGTCTAACACAATATTCAAAAGACTTTTGAATATTTTTCTGTTAATAAATAAGATTAAAAAAAGTTTAAACAAATGCTAAGGGCCATATTTACTAAATAGGGCAAATAAGCTTGAGAGTGCAGTTCTATAAAAGCACAAATGGCAATGAAAAATTTTGCTGTTGATCTACTGACAATGTGCAAATTAAAGAACACAGATGCAGTCATAATGACTAATGCGATCTTCCAAGAGCAATGGAAATTATTGTAGGATCACAAACAAACAGAGCCTTTGAAAATCAAGTGTGGACACTCTATTATCAACACAGGTGCAATATGCGTTAAGACATTTTTTAGAAGTGTTAAATAATGCTGCAAATATGAGTAAACGGACTACTGCAAATACTGCGGCATTCATTTAACCTTGTGGGGTTCATTAAAATACTCTCCTCCCATAAATTTTGTATCTTAAAGAGAAACTTGTACAAATGCATGCAATAGGGTTGGAGTTTTGATTGCTATAGTTTCATTGCATGTCTTTAGTTTTTAACCACTAAAAAGGGTTTGCGCTGGCACAATCTGTTAGTAAATCTGGCCCTAGGGGTGTTGATAAAAATAATTAACCACAATTAATTTTTCATAAGACTCCATAAGAGCAAAGATTCTACTGCGGTATGCACTTCAATTAAAAAATAGCATTGAGTGGAAAAAGAAAAAAAAAATTTTAATGCACATATTGATTTCTTTGTTAATTCATTTTTAATATATCGTGATTAATTAATCCTGTGACCTCTTTGGGGTCACATTCTCCTGCTTGAGAACAACTGAGCTCTCTTTTATGTCCCAGACGATCTTCCTGAACTGGAGATTAATGCAGATCATTTTCATTTCAAAATGATATGAGAGTAGTAGGAATAACAGTGAAATGTGTTCTGAAATAAACTTCAGGTGTAGCCACCCTGAAGGCTGATGCACTCTGGGGGTTTTCTAGGATACTTCAGGTCTAAGGTTGAAGTTGTCACTTTTGTTATGACAAGGTGTCACTTTGGCCACATTGGAAAAAGCTTTTTCTGTGAATTATGGATAGTGGGTCTGAACAAAAGCCATTTCTGTGGTGGTTTGTCATACATTAATTATTTTCACAAGTGGGAGGCCTTTCAGGGAGGACACATGATGGCGGGAGTTAGTGAGGCGCAGCAGAAAGATCCTTAGTGTTTGCAGCTGCTTCAGAAATCGCTGTGTCTAGAAATTCTGTTTCTCTAGAAATATACATTTCAATAAAATCTCAAATGGTCAGATTAAATGTACAGTATATATAGGAATACCACTTGGAGCTTTTCTATGACAGTTGTGGCAAGGTCAGGGTACAAGAAATCATCCCAAACGTTATTGTGGAGTTGGAAATGAATGATGAGTTATGAATTATTATTTAGCGTTGATTACATTCACTGGTGAAAGGGCGGAAGATATCAAAGGTCTGGTGCCTCTTAGTGTTCATATGCTCTGTTTTGAAGTTCTTTATCTCATCAGTTTCTTATGATTGCTTTTTATACCGGTCAGTGGTGATATCACAAGAATTCGATTAGATTTTAGTGTTATGTGATGTTAACAAAAGTATTAACATAAGTTTGGTGAGGTAGTTGCTGTCATTTTTGTGGAGTATCTTTAGAGACTAGCATTAAAAAGCTGTAGCTTTCAACAATTTGTTGTGATTTTTAGGGAGGTAGGCTACAAAAAATAAGATTCAGCTTCTTGGTGAATGGTTATATTATTTAAAATCACTGGCGCAACATACACCTACAAAATCATTTTAAAGGTTAGAAATTTTGGTAGAAATAGAAATTTCAGATTAACACTTTTCCAGTGTACCATATTTTTTATATACCATGTCTTTTACTGATTATTGGTTGAAATTATATATACATTTGCAGATATTGGATAATTAATTAGGCCTACCTAATTTTAAAATCTAGATTGCCTTTCATGTTATGCTCACTTAAACTTTAAAAACACTAATAGTTCAGGAAAACTATTTATTTCTGAATATTATAATTTCATGCCTGAATTAATGTACCATTTAAAACTCTTATTTGTTTTTAATTGTAAGCGAATAAACATAGAAATTTAATAACAGCGATTCATTGCTTATCATCCATTAAAAGAAAATAATTATCAGCTTATTGCCATTGGCCAGAATTTTAATATCAGTGCATCCCAAGTGCTTTTAGAAAATCAGATATTGAACACTATTTGCCTCGCTGCAAACTCTCTCATCCCATTTTCTCCTGTTTGTTTGCTTGAAATGAAGACACACATACACTTCGACATGATTTTCATAACACCTCATGATTGAAGTGTCAGATATCGACAGATGTGCTTTCTTTTTCTTTGCTTTTATAGCACAGAAAATCACAGGTTCAGAGAGCACAGCAATCCTTATCACAAGAACAGAAAGGTGATTTGGCGGAGAAGTGAGAAAAAGCAGAATTTAAATAGCCAATTTAGGAACTGTGTTAAACTAAAAGATAATCTACTGCAGCTCCCATAAGAATATTGCAGAAGGTCAGCTGTTCTCAGTGCTGTCACAGCTTCATAGCCAGCTCTTGTATGCTCCTGCATTGATTGTTAATGTACACTGCTGGTTACCTCAGTTGCCCTCGCTCACCACGTCGTGACTGCAGTGTGAGGATACATGTTAAGTTTGCAGTAAAAGATGCTCGATGTGAGAAGTGGACTCTTGGCTGCAGTGTGATGCTGGTGTTTTTATTAACAGCTGGTGTGGACTTCAGCAAAATAGACTTCACTTTTACTTTCTCTGTTTACATGTAAATGATTAATCAGTGCATTATATTAAAAGAAAAAATTATTATTTATAACAGCAAATATAATAGTTTTATCTTTCCTTTTCGTACATCAGCTATCAAAAATATGTACTAAGAAAATTTTGCTAACATTCCCATTAAGTTATGAAAATGTCATTCTGAATGTTAAAAAAAAAAAAATCTGAATGTTTAAAAAAAACAAAGTTGTCATCCAAGATATCCATGTCTGTCTTCAGTTGCAAAGAAATTAAAGTTCTGAAGAAAACATTCCAGGATTTTTCTCCATATAGTGGACTTCTATGGTGGCTAATGGGTTGAAGCTACACAACACAGTTTCAGTGCAGCTTGAAAGGTCTCTACAGAATCCCAGCTGAGAAATAAGGGTCTTATCTAGCAAAACAATTGGTCATTTTCTAAAAAGAATAAAAATGTATATACTTTTTAACCACAAATGCTGGTCTTGCACTAGCTATGCAAGGCGCATACACATCTTCGTAATCAAGCTGAAAAGGGCACACACAGTTAGTTCTTCATCTTTGTACTTCGGTTCAAAAAGGTAGAATAGGGTGAAAAACTCCATCTCATTTTTTCCTCCATCTTCATCAGTGTTTTTCTTTCTTTCTTTTTTTGTTAAGGACGTTTGACTTCCTTTGCATGTTGGCTTTGTAAACACTGGGTTGGTAATGCGTGAAGTCGAGCAAGACAAGCATTTGTGGTTAAAACGTATGTAAATTTGTATTTTTAAAGACAATTGCAAGATTGTTTCATTAGACAAGACGGTTATTCCTCGGCTAAGATCATGCAGAGCTCTTTGAAGCGGCGACTGAAGACAGAAAGACTTGAACATCTGATACTGATGATACAAGGGAAAAAGGATAGAATTTTTATTCAGGAACAAGTCAACTTATCGTTTGGGGGAATGTGATTTTTGTTGACATTATGAGACATGTAATGTTTTATTTAGATGTTCCGTGAACATTGTATGAATAACGTTTTGTTCCAGATTATCATGACATTATTAAAGACCAGATAACTCAGCTCTTGCCAGAACGTTAGCCAATGCCAACTGGATGGATAATGTTAAAGGAATAGTGCACCCAAAAATGAAAATTATGCCATATTTTACTCACACCCAAGCCATCTTAGGTGTATATGACTTTCTTCTTTCAGACGAACACAGTCTGAGATTTTTAAAAATTTATCCTGGCTCTTCCAAGCTTGGTGGATGGTGGCCATGATTTTGAAGCAATATGCACGTCTGGAAGAGAGTCAAGTTCTGGCTCCTTGGCTGCCCTCTGACTCAACGTGTGATGCAGATTACGTCATACGTCGAGTCAGAGGTCTGCTAAGAAGCCTGAACTCGGTGCTCTCAGGCATGCACATGTGGTTGTTGCCGGAAGTCAGTTATTTAGGTTATAATTTTAAAACTAGAATATTTTTGTTACAAAAATTAACTGATCTGCTTCAGAGGACATGTGATAACCCCCTGGAGATGTATAGGTTAGTTTTCCAAACGCAGTACTTGCAGATATACGATCTATGGAGCTTCAAAATCATGGCCACCATCCACCAGCATGGAAGAGCCAGGATAATTAAAAAAAAAAAAAAAACTCCAGCTGTGTTCGTCTGAAAGAAGAAAGTCATATACTGTACACCTAGGATGGCTTGGGGGAAAGTAACATATGCCGTAATTTTCATTTTTGGGTGAACTATTCCTTTGACCAATATCCAGATGACTTGTTAAGTAATATCCAATAACCAAATTACCAGATAATTGATTTACTTGATTTTGGTCTAACTTCTTTCTAGTTAGGGTTGTGTGCGTCTATGCAATCAGCAAAGTTTATTTGCAAAAACAGAAATTTTTTATATTTTCAAAAATCATGTTTTTATTTATTGTTATCATGTTTTAATTGTTTTTTTTTGTGTTAGTTTGCTAGTATTTTTGAGTTATTTTTTACCTAATCAAAATAACCCAACTGCAGTTTGATTGAGATTAATTGGAATGCACAATGAATGCTTAATTTTTTAAAACTGTTAAAAATCTGTTTTTGCAAATTAACTCACCATATTGCCTTTACATGGAATTTTTTTGAATTGATTCATATCAATTCATATCAATATCAAAGGTTATTTTAAGTAAATAAAAAATATTATTGGAGTATATTTTACAATAAAACCCTATTCCAGTCTCAAACTCTACTTAAAACGTTCATGTTTAATTCAGTGTGCTATTTGCCATTACTTTGTCATTATTTATGAAATTAACAAGCAATTTCTGAGAGAAAATTGTTTCTAAACCACTTGTTTTAAGTATACTGTTTAATGAGTCAAAAAGCTGTTGTCTGAATAAACAACATCAGAATTCACATTGATAGCAACCTGCACCAAACCAAAGCAGATTGTTTTGCAGAGATTTCCTTTCCAGCTGTCCTTGTCCTCAGTCTCAGTTTCTTTTTTTTTTCTTTTTCAATTTTTGTTCTTTTATTCGCTACTTTTAATCCTGTTGTGTTCCTCTCAAGTGAGTATCTCTCTCAGCCTCTATTCTTCTGTTCCTCTGATGTCTTCAGTGTGATGGGCACAGTGAAATGAGTTCATTTTAGACCGCTCTGTCAGATAGGGCTGTGATACAGTAAGTATGGCCTCCATTGTGTGTACATGTGTGTTTCCTTCAGCATTTGCATTTGTGTTTTTGTTTGTGTGTGTATCTGTCAGGGTGCTCTGTGAAGAAGTTGAGGTGCTGGAGTGATGATTTTAAGCGGTTGTCAGGGGCAACAGCTGTTTCTAATAATAGCAGCTGAAGGAGGCATTTGTCCTAAGCGAACCTGAGGCACACCCATCCTCTCTCTCTTTCTGTCTTCTGTTTTTTGCCGCACTCACATAAATACACTCAAATGTTGTCATCTTCATGGGGCTGCACCGTTTCTGTCAGAAGAGCATATGTATTTTATTTATAAATAAAGGGTGATATTATGAGAAATGTAATTTCCTTGATCTTTCGATATGAACTTATTCAGAAAAATATTGTAACTTACTGTACTCAAAGCTGCTAAAAAAGAACATGTTTATAAGATCACAACCTGTTTTTATTTATGTTTTAGAAACTATTTACATAGAATAAAAATAACAAATAAAAATTATACATAATTTTATTTTAAAAACATTACTAAGTTTGAGGTCAGAAAGATTTTTTTTTTTTTTTAGAAATTATACATTTATTGAGCAAGGATGCATTAAATCTATTGAAAGGGACAGACTTTTACATACTTACAAAAGATTTCTATTTTAAATAATTGATGTTCTTTTAAACTTTCTATATATCTAAGAAGACTGAAAAAATGACAACGCTGACAGAAAATATTAAACCGCACAACCGTTTTCAACACTGATAATAAGAAATGTTCCTTCAGCAGCAAATCAGCATATCAAAGGAAAAAATTACATTTACATCAATATTAAATATATATAAAAATAGAAACATTTTCAATTGTAATAATACTTAATGATATTACTGTTTGTAATGTATTTGTGGTCAAATAAATGCAGTCTTGATGAACATAAGGGACTTCTTTTGAAAACATTAAAACATCTTAGTAGTGCATGTAAAAAGTATTATTCAGTGAAGTGAAAAGAAGAAAGTAAGATAGATACTTTTATTCCTAACATCTAAAGTGAGCTAAACCGCATGTGTCATCTGCCCCTCCTGAAGGATCCCAAGGTTCTTGTCACTTGTTATATTTAACAAGATCACAGTCATCTTAGTAGCATTTCCAAATTTCACTTTAAGGTTCATGGATTCATGCAGTACATCGTCTCAGAATAAAAAAAATGTTTTCAGGACGCAACCCCCCCCCCCAAAAGGCATGTTATGAAGTGATTGCATAGGCAGTTTTAAATCTGCAAACTGTGCTGGTTGATGCGTGTGTGCTCTGTGAGAAGAATCTTAACAGAGACTTTGCAGTACAGATAAGTATGGAGGAGCAGCAGTGCTGGGACAGGACCTACCTGAACCCCTTTAGGGCAACTGAAACATCTGAAGTGCTTTTAGTACATTACACATATGGAGAATACTAATTCATCCAAATTATTTTCATTTTTAATCATCACTGCTGTTCCTTTTATGTTTAATGAAAAATGTTGCATATTCCCTGGGTTAATATTGATAGGATCAAATTTTACTGCATTGCAGCAAACAACACCTTGTGCTAAACAGTTACTACCCTAAAACACAAGGACATATATCTAGATCTACTGCACTATTCAAATGCTTATAAAAAAGGTAAATTGTTTTAGAGATTTTATTTTTAGCCACAGCAGGACAGATAGGCTCTTTAATTTGTTGTGTTATATGTTTACACAGTTTGTGTCTTATACAGCATTGAGCACTGATTTCATGCTTTTCAGTTAAACCTAGAACAGCAGGAGATGAAACCGTCCTGTTTTGATCACAGCAATAATGTTAATTATTAATGGGTCAAAAGTAAATTTTCTACAATTGTTCACAACAGTGAATGCTGCATGTCACAAACTCAGTCTCTGCATGTGCTGGGAGTTAATTTCATTCATTTGGAGATCTGCCTAATTTTCAACATTTCTATTTTCAACATTTCCACTTAAAACGTTACAAGGTGGGGTTGAATGTTAGAATGTGAAGAAGGAAAGACAAACATGTATTATAACTTGCAGATATATATTACTTGCAGAATAGAATAAAATAGTTTTTTTGCAATTCTTTGCATGTCACATGAATGTAAACCATCATCAGAGAACAGTGAATATGCAAATTGTTGTTAAATTAAAGGCAGGGTATACGATTTCGGTTACTTTATTACGTCCAGTGTAACTCAGCTATCAAAAAGACACAAAACAACCTTGGCGTCCGATCGCAGGCCTTCCACTCCTTGTGTTCTCCAGCGCTGTAATATTTACACGGGTCATACTTCTTGCCTTATCGATCCGCAGACATTTTACTCTTTTGCTTTTTATCTTTCTGTCGCTCTGCTCGGCTGTTTACTAAACACTGTCTCCTCCACGTCATGAATAGACATCCCCCTTACTGCTGATTGGCTACAAGTTTGTTTTGCTAAATGGCCCGAAGGCATTTTTGAAAAATTGTATACCCTGCCTTTAATAAAATCTCAATATTTTGCATCTGACAAGAAAGTTAAGAAATTAGATCTGATTTAATGCAGTCAGAAGTTGTTGTAATCTTTTTTTTTTCTGTATCGTTGGTTTTTAAAGATGCATAAAGTTGATTCTGGACTGCATTAGCTCCTATCAGTCTAAAACGTGTCTTAAAACCGACACAGACAGATGCTGTGATTGTTTTATAGGGGTTTGTAAGTGTCTGTGAGAGACAGGGAGAATCCACTGTGTCTGTTTAACCTTCACTCTCATTTATCATGTTGGTTTAATGGGATCTCAACTTAATTTGTTTCACCACTTATTCAGCTGAGAAACGTGGCGAGTGGGAGATGGAGTTTAAGCAGGAGCCTCTGTGCAAATGTGGCTGCGTTTTTCAGCCTAACCTTTGACTTTACAGTTAGTCCCAATGCATTTGGGATCTTGAGAGACTCTTTCCTTTTCACAGCAAACCTAAATGAAGTGCACAGTCATGTAAGTGGCAATTACTGAGAGCAGAGCAGTGTCTGAAATATGGATGCACTGTTGGAATGGGATCTCATTTAGTTTCATTTAAGTTGGTGATTTCACAGACTTGATTAACTTGACCTCAAAGCAATGATGAATGCAGCTTTATGTTATTGTGGAGCATGAAGCACCAGGGCCACGCAGTTGTTATAATTGCGTTGTTTTGTCTGCAAAGGAGACCTTGTCATCTTGGATGATGCTTTGTGGTTTTCCACATCTGGAGGCAGTGGCTGTGTGACCTTCAGCTGAGAAAAACCGGGTTAGCGAGGTCTTGGCTGAGGGGAAGAGAAGCTTAGCCTCGAGGTGGTTGACATCCACTTAGATATGTCAGAAAAGGATGCAGATATCCTCCCTGAGATTACAAATGCAGATGAAATGGGGATGCACAGATGCATGTATTTACTTTGTTTGCATATACTGATATGCTAATAAGCATGCACATGTTTTCCCTCTTAAAACCACTGGATTTTCATTTTCAATTTGAAATTTTCATTTAGCATTTTTTTTATATGTATTGTATGTACTTTTGCACATTTTGACTCTAAAGTAACACTTGAGCAAAACAAACAATACAAGCCTTTATTAGAAAAATGAATGATTTTGCAAGTCATTTTAAATTGTACAGTATATGCTGTATTTTAGTGATTTTAAAGCTGTACAGTTTATCACTCATCTCATGGTTTGCTTTATGGAACACAAACATGTTGTTTGTTATATATAAGTGATAGAAATGAATTTTTTTTATATTGAATTCTTTTTATATTCATTTTATTTTGAATTCAGATGTAGATTGGTTAAATATAATTTATTTATCTATTTTTTACTTTTTGACTTTATTTTGAACTGTAAATTTAACATTTTATCATTTGAAACCAAATATATTTTATTTGAAATATGTGCTTATGCTATCTTTCTTTGCAGTAAATTCCACTTGTTTTCATATTTTGTATCTAACGCAGTCAGTCGGCATTAATGTGAAGTGTCCAATACTTTGGAACTGATGAAATGAACAGTTCTTTGTGTGTTTTTCAGGACTATACCATCACCATGTATTTCCAGCAGTCTTGGCGTGATAAGCGCCTGTCCTACACAGGGATTCCTCTCAATCTTACTTTGGATAACCGAGTGGCTGATCAACTCTGGGTGCCTGATACTTACTTTATAAATGACAAGAAATCTTTTGTCCATGGGGTCACAGTAAAGAACCGCATGATTCGCCTGCATCCTGATGGGACTGTGCTCTACGGCCTCAGGTCAGTAAGTTTGTGCATCTTTTTTTGTGTCACTTCTTCTGTCTCATGCATTAGATTAATGTTCAGTTCTTTTGTGTGTGTGCATCTTTACATTTATCTCTGTCTGCATGTGTATGCTGTATTTTTAGCTGACCCTATTCCCTTGGCTGTCCTGATGGTGCTTTTTTTTTCAAATTTAAAGCCCAGTGAGAGATGTGTATCCTGTCTCAGTCAGGGAATATAGGTTCTGTTTACCAAAGAAAGATGAGTCTGTCTTTGTCCTGTTTGAACTAGGCTATTCTGTTAACAACCTATTAATCTTAATGGCAGTTGCTTGGCTGGTGTAGAAGCCTTCTGGAAGAACACAATTTAAAATTTTCCATTTGCAGTTTGGATAAGTCTATAATAGTTGCCAAATTCAAAGCCGAGTTGACAGAATTCACTGAAAATCGCATAGTGTGGTCACAGACTCCGATTTTTCAGCTTCAGATTTTGATTCCATCCAGTCAGAAGATTAAACATCTTTGATATTTTTTGCTGATTTTAGAACACATGTTGTTTTAATTTGTCATGTCTCCTAGCAACAGGGCACACATTTTTCTTCATGAGTTTGTTATGATCAGAACAACTAAAGTCTAGTAGTGAGTGAGTGACCCTCAGTCATTTAGTGTATGATGGCTAGTTTTTCTTCTGTGACTATTACAAAGTCGGTAGGTGTATGATGGTGTGTGTTTTAATTTCTGTTTTGATTTTTAAAGGTGTGGAGTGTATTTCAGCCTTAAGATAGATGGCAGCAATTATCAGAGCAAAGTTTGAATCTGGACCCTGGATTGGATCAAGGGAGCAAATAATTTCTCATAAATAGTTATAAATATAAATAACTTTGTAAGAGAACAAAAATGTAAATCATGAGTAAATACTATTGATCTAAAGTGTGAGTGTATTAATGTTTTTTAAAGAATATAGTAAATAACAATATTACGGTAATATTGTTAAATACTATTATTTTCGTGCGATGACAAAGCTATATTTTTAGCAGTCATTACTCCAGTCTTCAGTGTCACATGATCCTAATATTCTGATTTCAGGCTTAAGAAATATTGTTATCAATATTGAAAACAAGTTTGCTGTTTAATATTTTTGTGGAAACCATGATAATTAATAAACTAATATTTTTTGTAACTTTATATAATTGTCTTTGTTTAAATTTTTGATCTGTTTAATGTTTAATCACTTTAATTGCTAAAAAAACACATTAACTTCTTTGTAAACATACTTATGTAAGAAAAACTATAAGAAAATAATTTGGTGAAAAATAAATATCTTATGCAATTTTGCTTCTCAAGCTTCTATTGGTATAACTTAAAAAGAAAAAAAAAAGTGTATCAGTTCTGGTATGTTAAAAAAAACTCTTTAGAATCTAAATAAATTTCAGTAGTCACTGTTAAAAATTGCAAAACATAAAATACTTATTAATTACTAAATCAATAATTTAATATTGGTTTAGTAATGAATTCATGTCTTTCTGTGGAGGCAAGACATAAGAATGATCCAGAAGGGAAGCAAAGGTCGGGTGATCAGCAAACAACAATATCCAAACGGCAAAGACAAAGAGGATAATCCAAAACCAGGCAGAGATCGGGAACAATACACAGAAAACACAACTAGGAAGAACACAGGGGAAATGGTTCGTACAAGGAAACCTTCATACTCTGCAGTTTGACTAATGAATCAATTAATCACTATGGGAACTAACAAGGAGGCAGAGACTGAACAGGGGAAACACTTCATAATAAGAGTCCTTAGAGTACAATGCAGAAACACAGAGGGGTGACACACATAACAGTCCAGGGTGGAGTGCCCTCTGGGGGAGCTCGAGGGCACTCTGGCTGGTGATTGTGACAGAGCCCCCCCCCAAGGAGCGGTTTCCAGATGCTCCAAACACAAAACACAATGGCCCAGGAGGGTGGTGGAGCGGAGAAGGAACAGGGGGAGGGACGGAGGGCCAAGTCCTTGAGGAAGTGGGGACCTGAGCACGGAGCAATGGCGGGCCTGGACCATGGAGCAGTGGCAGAGAGTGAAACTTTGGAATACAGGACCGCAGCAGTGCAGGCAGAGCAGAGAGCCACGGCGGTGCAGATGGCGGTGACGCCCTCCGGGGTGGAGCAGTTGGCAGAGACAGGACAGATGCCCTCCAGGGCGGATCAGATGGCAGAGATGCCCTCCAGGGTGGAGCAGATGACAGAGACGCCCTCCAGGGCGGAGCGGGTGGCGGAGACAGGACAGACGCCCTCCAGGGCGGAGCCGGCGGGATTGGAACAGAGAGCACAGAGGGGTTTACAACAGTCTCTATGGCCGTGACCGTACATCCTGTGAGTTCATAGGAGGGCCAAGGCAGAGCAGGTGGGACAGAGGCCCTCCAGGGCATAGCAGGCGGGACAGATGCCTTCCAGGGCGGAGCAGGCGGGACAGACACTCGCCAGGGCCCTCCAGGGCAGAGCAGTAGGCCAAGGCTGAGCTGCAGGACACCAGGGCAGAGCGGGAGGAGCCACAACCCTCCAGGGTGGAGCAAGCGAAACGGGAGCCCACCAGGGTGGTGCAAGCGAAACGGAAGCCCACCAGGGAGGCACAGGCAGAACAAGTGGCCAGGGTAGCACAGGAGAACAGGGCAGAGCAGATGTGACTGTAAAAGAGAGCACAGAGAGATTAATGAAGGACCCTTCGGCCGGGACAGTGCAGACTGCGAGGTCGCAGGTGGCCTCCGTGGTCGGAACAGGGTAGGACAAGAGTTCAAGGGTGGCCTCCATGGTTGGGACAAGGCAGGAGAGAGTTCGAAGATGGCATCCATGGCCAGAACAGGGCAGGATGAGAGTTTGAGGACGGCCTCCGTGGCCGGAACAGGGCAGGGCGAGGCGTTATCAGGCTTCCTGGCTGTGACTAGGCATGATGAGGACTTCGATACGGCCTCGGTAGGGTTGTACAGCCACCGGTGGAACCTCCGGAGAGTCTACAGCCGGAGCCGACATCTCTGGGGGTTGTGCAGCCACCGGCAGAACCTCCAGGGACTTTACAATGTCAACCGACACCTCTGGGGTTCGTGCAGCCATCGGCGGAACCTCCAGAGGATCTACGGCTTCAGCCGACACCTCTGGGGATTGTGGAGCCATCAGTGGAACCTCTGAGGGATCAATGACCAAAACTCCCTGCAGTCCTGGGACTAATCCTCCTGGGGTTCACTGATGTGGCATCCCCGGTGGCTGAGAACTGTTGCTTGAGTCCCGCTTCAGCTGAAAGCTCGGGTGTGGCAGCCATTTTGTGCAATGGCTTGGGGTGGGCGGCCATCTTGTACAGTGGCTCTGGGGTGGCAGCCATCTTGTGCCGTGGCTCTGGGGCGATGCTCTGTGACAGAGGAGATGGGGACGTGTGGATCCATTTGCGAGCTTTTATGTAGGGTCGTGGTACAACAGGCAGGGTCAGAACACAGGTGTGGTGGAGGCAAGACATAAGAATGATTCAGAAGGGAAGCAAAGGTCGGGCGATCAGCAAACAACAATATCCAAAGGGCAAAGACAAAGAGAATAATCAAAAAAACAGGCAGAGATCGGTACACGGGAAGAAACACAGACATGGGTGACAAACAAAACAGTCCAGGATGGAGTGCCCTCTGGTGGAGCTCGAGGGCACTCTGGCTGGTGATCGTGACACCCACATAGTGCAGAGTTAGATATGCAGTTTTTTTCTGGCCGATATTCCCCTTTTCTTTCCATCTTGCTCAATACTGTATAATTTATATCTAATGTACTATGCCTCAGGGGTATGGACATGTGCTGCTCTATAGCAGTGTTCACCTATGAGTGCGCCTATAAATATATGTGATAACTGATTAGATAACCATCTCTCTGCATCTTAGAAAAACAATACAGTATAATAAGGTAAAAAATAAAGTGTGTTTTGTATGGTTGGAAAACAAACGTCACTGTGTTTGTAAGGAAAAAGTGCTTTATACCAAAACTCATCCAGGACTGCAGAACGAGGGAAGGAGTTCCATCATAAGTTGTCTAAAAGTGCAGCAGTCATGCACTGAAAGGCCACCGCGTGTGTGTTTCCATGTTAATTAAAGCTCAGTGTAATTAAGATCCAGCCAGAGGCATTTCAAAGAGGGGCTGCAGACATGACTGAGACAGCGTTAAGGCAATTACACAGGAGAGGAATAAAGAGGGATGAAACATGAGAATGGTATAAGGAGTGCAGTTTTTCTGCAGTGATGTTTATACAGCAGCTTGTGAGAGAACGTTTCAATGACACGTGAATAAACGATAAGCAAATATTAGTGCGTATTATCAGCCAAGTACTTGCACTATTTCTCTTAACGCGGTTTGATTGGAAGATGATTGCATTTGTTATTTTGTTATATGAAGAAGTACACGTGCTTGTCAAAACAATATTAGTTCAGCATGAATTAAAGTTCTGCAAAAGCTTTACTGAGCAGCCAATGCTTTGAATATAAATCTTATTACAGGTGGAAGCAGGTGGCTGTAACAACATCTGCTCTGAAATGTACAGCTTAAATGTTTCACTTGCCTCCTTTGACATCTGGACGGAGTTCACAATTTCTATAATATTGGATCATTCAGACTCACACTTACTGTTACTGTAGATCCAGTAAGCAACTGCATGATTATAATAGTATTGTGTTGTGTTGTTTTTCACCTCATATCTGTAGGATAACTACCACAGCTGCTTGTATGATGGATTTGCGCAGATACCCACTGGATGAGCAGAACTGCACGCTGGAGATTGAAAGTTGTAAGTGCAAGTTTGTAAGTTTGTGGTTTAACCTTTAACAACCATGAATAACTTTTGCCAAAATTTTCTACAATTGTCAGTAATAACTGTGGAAAAACCCTATATGAAGATAATTCAAATTCATTACAGTTTTGTACCTGATAAAAACACTGAATAGGCACAGTGGCTTTTGAATCAGTGTATCAATATCTTCAAGGAATATTCACAAACAGTCAGAACGTTGTGTGGAACTACAGCTCTGTGATTAAAAGTATAGGTTGTAGTTAGTATGATATGGATGTAGATCATGCTCTTGAGCAAAATAAGCAAGCTAACATGCTGTGCAATCTATATCTTTCATATAAGCGCATTTCATTTTAAATCTTTTAGTTTGTCATGAGAACAAATGCTTTGTTTTTGAAGAGCGTGCATGGGCAGATATGTACTACTAACCTGAGGGAACCCTCAGTATGACACAAGAGGAACCTGTGAGTGAATCAAACATCTGAAAATAAGGCAAAACAACAGAGAACAAACATAGCAATTTAGTCTTCTAATGCCATGCTCTTTATTTACAGTAATAATCTGACAGTGATGTTTATACAGCAGCTGATATATACAGCACCTGACACTAATTATATCTTGTTTGCAGACGTTATTACTCCAGTACTTGTGTGACACCAACAACAGTTTTATATTGCTGAACCAATGTGGTTTGAATAATTTATGTGTAACCAGAGCTAAGTAGATTATTTACAAATTGTAGCCTGTTACTAATTACAGTTTTTATCCAACATGTAGCAGAAATTATCCACAGACTGGAAACATGTTCACAGACTGAAAAATCCAATCAGACCAAAAAATATAAAAAATATAGTTTTTTTAATATAGTTTTTTTTTTCATGTGTAAAAGTAAAAAAAGTGACAGAAGTGCAAAGTGTCTTAAAAACAGATCAAAGAGCATACATACAATTAAATGTGCCAAATTAATTAAAGCAAAGAAATAGGATTTCTTTAAATATTTAATATTATAAATAAATATCTGTATGGTATGATGCAGTAGAAAGTAATTTTTTTTTAGAAATGGAAATTCAAAAGAGGAAAAAAATGAAGAATTAAGGAAAATCAATAAATTATGAATTATTTACTACTGTTGTGTGAATATATTATGTAATCCATAAAAAAGTAACTAATCTGGTTATGAGAATTTTAAAATGTAACATACTCCAAATACAAGTATTTAAATTTTGTAATCTGATTATGTAATCCGGATTACATGTAATTAGTTGCTACCCAGCACTTTTGTGTCACCGTTAGTACAGTTTGTGAAACTAGTCGTGACTTGTTAATTTTTCAAAGATACATAGTACTAGGGTGGTAAAGCAGTGAATTACATCCATTGTATTGGAAATGCACCCCAGGCAGACTTGGGGGCCATTCTCACAGGACATGTTGTTGTATTCTGTGTGCTTTTTTTTATGTACGTGCAGCTTTTGCATCACATCTTTTTTAGCATCTTATGCATTTTTAAGTCACACGTCTTAAGCATTGAGTGTTTCCTGCACTCTGTTACTTGTGTTCCAACTTGCTGTTCAGAACAATACAGTATAATCATTTCATATGTGAATGCCATCACATCTGAAGAGGTAAATATAGTAATATAGTAAATATAGTAATTCAGGCTTTTATTACTCCTTAGATAGGAAAATAGTTTTTGCAGTTTTTTACATTACTCTTTATTAACTGCACTAAAAATACTGTATATATATAGAATGAATGCAGAGAAACGTATGGGTTACTTCCGTAACCCGGGTTCCCTTAGACATGGAACGAGTACTGCGTCTGATAAGACACTATGGGAAAACTCCTTTTTCCCCTTAACTGAAGCCTATTTTAAAAACGCAGTGATACTGCACGGTTGCTGGGCAGT
>JAUMHE010000062.1:8114399-8147081 GCA_032359235.1 Enteromius mattozi | reverse complement strand
CCAGCAACCGTGCAGTATCACTGCGTTTTTAAAATAGGCTTCAGTTAAGGGGAAAAAGGAGTTTTCCCATAGCGTCTGATCAGACGCAGTACGAGTGAAATGTCGAAAGGGAACACCACTAATACATCCAAGATCCTGCCAACAAGTCCAGTTTTCCCTTCAAGTATTACATAAAGATACTGAAATTTCTCTATTGCATGCAATTGCAAGCAACAGTTGCATGACAATGCAGCAAAAAATACTGGTGCAATCAGTTGTGTAATTATAATGCATTTATGCATCATCTCATTTATCATGAAAACACTTGCAGAGAATCTGGCTGTGCTGACTAATCTCTCTGTTTCATCTTTCTTAGTCTCTGCGACTGTCTTACTCTGTCACTCTTTCTTTTTGCTCTCTTTCATCTCCTCTACTCCATCTCTTTTGGACTTCGTCTCTCTCGGTGTGACAGACAGTGTTTGTAATTGGGTGTCTGCTCTGTTGGGCAGACAGCTGTAGCCCTGTGAGGCTGCTGTCATGTCAGAGCTCTGAGATGCATATCACAGCATTAAGGAGAAACCACAACATCACAGCAGACATAAACCATGTCACTTTCACAGAGTAGACATTAACCATGCCACCTTCACCACATACACATCATCCATGGGACAAGACAAGATCAGACTCACTGTAATGTAGGTAGGAGTAGAGTGTTCTCACTCCAAAATGAAACTTCTGTCATTTATTCCCCCTCATGTTGTTTCAAAAAAGGGCCATTAAAATATTTATTAAGAATGATATTACCAGTGACTTTACTTGTATAGACAAAACGACACAAAATATCTTCTAGTGATTATAGTTGATGACAGAATTGTCATTTTCCCTTGAAAGAAATCAGGTAGGTAAACAATTGCATTTAATTTTAAGGGGCTGGTTATTTCAAAACTGTAGTTATTGATAAACGTATATCCTATAAATTATAGAAAAAAAAGGATTATATATATTTATATATTAGTGCTGTCAAACGATTAATCGCATCCAAAATATACTGTGCATATTTATTATTTATATATATTATAAAAATAAGAATATAAATATATAAACATGTCAATATTTTTTAAATATGTAATGTAAACAAAAACTTATTTTGAATGTGATTGACAGCACTAATAAATATATATATATATATATATATATATATATATATATATGCAGTATAGTCAATCAGATGCTTAGATCTTTCATTGCATTTTTTAACTTATTTGCAGGAAGAAAATCATATAGCAGGGTTTAATGCGAAATGTGGAAAAGCTAATGGTTGTTTTGTTGGTTGACTTAATATTTAATAGAGTATTTTTACTACAAGTGATTTGAATATCAATTTACATTATGCAACCATACAACACTGTTATTTTGGTGCAGTTACCAGGCTAACAATCATTTTGGGACAGTCATGGGACACCCACTTATGACATTCAATTAAACATCACAAATTTGACTTGCGAACTCGGATTCGAACATTAAAGAGGAGAGGACTTCAAATGATGGAAAAATTCAGAGAGCATCGCAGAGCGGGAAGAGTAGACCTTCATGAGGATTATCGCTGTGCTTCAGTCACTCAGGACTCTAGGCTGATGTTTCTTTTGATTGAACTTAATGAAGAACAGGGAGAATTGACTATCACAAGACTTCATCCTCTAATTAAGCTTTAATGTTCTACAGTACTGTGCTCTCCTGGAGATAAGCGCAGAGAGTCTGCAGGGGCAATCTTGTCAGTAAGACCTGGACCAGACCTCTCACAGAAGTGTTCTCACTGCAGTCACATGCTGATTTACACCACTGACAACACAGACTGTGGGAATTTGAGAGAGGGAGCTTTTCTCATGCTGTTCTGTTACAATATATATATTTCTGAATGTTTCTGTCCCTCTTTTGTCTCTCAGATGGCTACACCACAGATGACATTGAGTTCTACTGGCAGGGAGGAAGTTCAGTGACGGGGGTGGACAACATTGAGCTGCCGCAATTCTCTATTATTGATTATAAAACACTGTCCACGAAAGCTGTCTTTGCCACAGGTACAGTGCGCTCCCTGCAT
Source organism: Enteromius mattozi (assembly GCA_032359235.1). NCBI lineage: Eukaryota > Metazoa > Chordata > Actinopteri > Cypriniformes > Cyprinidae > Enteromius > Enteromius mattozi. The sequence goes on along the minus strand of JAUMHE010000062.1, from coordinate 8,145,004 downwards.
GTTCGTGAGATGAATAGACTTTCTTTCGAGATGAGTCAGCCCTCCTCTGTCCTTCAGAAGCACTGTACGCCAAGATTACCTTTGTTTCACATCAAAATCAAAGTCTTTCAAAAAAATGTATTTGTAAGAACAGGAAAATTACTTGTTTGTAGTTGTCATGCTGTTCTGATATTAAAAGACGTGATGCAGTTTGCTGATACATAAAGTCTGGTCTAATGTGCAGCTTGGTCTTGTCAAAACCTACCGAGTTTGACAGGAAACAACAAACACAATGTATATAACATCAGTAGAAATTAATTATTTTATTCAGCAAGGATACATTAAAATGGATCAAAAGTGAAAGAAAAGACATGTTTTCTGTTTTGAATAAATGCTCTCCGATATTGATACTTTTTATCAATATAGAATTTAAAATAATTATGCATCAAATCAGCTTATCATAATGATTTCTGAAAGATCATGTGACTTTGTAGACTGGAGTATCAGCTGCTGAAAATTTAGCTTTGGCATTTCATTCATTTTAAAATATATTCAAATAGTAAAAAGTTGTTTTAAATAGTAATGATATTTCACAATATGACTATTTATGATCAATTAAAGGCCTTGTTGAGTTTAAGAGAGTGACTCTTTGAATGCTAGTGAACTGTAAGTTTTCCCATCTGAATGTATTTTTGTGGACTGCACTGACAGTACTTTCATTTCTCACTTTCAGGGTCATATCCTCGTCTGTCTCTCAGTTTTAAACTGAAGCGAAACATTGGCTATTTCATCCTGCAGACCTACATGCCCTCAACATTGATCACCATCCTGTCCTGGGTCTCTTTCTGGATCAACTACGATGCTTCCGCTGCAAGAGTTGCGCTAGGTGTGTGTTTTTGTGTGAGGTCTCTTTCGTGGCAATCTCTCTTCATCTCGCTTTCTCCAATACTTCTTAATTTTGATGTCAACCAGTTTCTAAATAAGCTTTTTAAACATTGCAATACTGACTCTCTTTAGGAATCACCACCGTTCTAACTATGACCACAATCAACACTCATCTTAGGGAGACTTTACCTAAGATCCCTTATGTTAAGGCCATAGACATCTATCTGATGGGCTGCTTTGTCTTTGTGTTCCTGGCCTTGCTCGAGTATGCCTTCGTCAACTACATATTCTTTGGCCGTGGTCCACACTTGCAGAAGAAAGTGGCAGAAAAGGCTGCAAAAAGCAACAATGAGAAGAGTCGCTTGGAGAGTAACAAAGTTCAGGTGGGTCTAGGGATGCACCGTCTGATATGTATTGCTTCCGATACTCACATTTTCAAAATCCAAATCCGATATTTTGCATATACTATTCTGTTAGTGTTAAAGGGTTAGTTCACCCAAAAATGAAAATTTTGTCATTAATTACTCCAAATTCCAAACCCATAAGACCACACAAATTAAGATATTTTTGATTTTATCAGAGAGCTATCTGTCCCTCCATAGACAGCAATACAACTGAAGTGATCTCAGATCCAGAAATGTAACAAAAACACCGGTAAAAAAGTCCATGTGACATCAGTGGCTCAACCTCACTTTTGCGGTGCTACAAGAATACTTTTTGCGCAAATAAAACAAAAATAACATCATTTACTCTTCTCCCATGACTTACATCTTCCGCCCTTTTAGAGAGTATCACAACTTGCCGTATACACAAGCTTTAATGTATTTGACATAATCAGCCTTGTTTACATCCGGGTGAAAGCACAAGCATATACATAACCTGCGACTGTTTACGCCTAGAGGAAAGCGTACGCTTACGCAGTAATGTTCTCTAAAATGGCGGAAAACGTAAGTCATAGGAGAGTATATGATGTTATTTTTGTTTTCTTTGCACAAAAAAAGTATTGTCTTATCATCGTAAAGCTTAGGTTGATCCACTGATGGATTTTTTACCGGTGTTTTTACCACGTTTCAGGATCTTGGATCATTTCAGTTGCATTGCTGTCTATGGAGGGACAGATATCATCAAAAATATCTTAATTTGTGTTCCGAAGATGAACGAAGGTCTTATGGGTTTGGAGCGACACGAGGGTGAGTAATTAATGACAGAATTTAAATTTTTGGGTCAACTAACCCTTTAAGCCTCATGAAAAATAAACAAAAGTTCTCGTGCACTATATTCAAACACTTATTCGCTTATATTTATTCCCCACTAAATAGTGTCATTTCACTTAATGTTCTTTTCTAGAATAACTTGCTGCTGAATTTTGCTTACCTAGTTTATAATAGTATTTTGTCATCGATTTAGATTATATATTTTTTCATTTTTTATTTTTTTTCAAATTAAGTTTTCTATATTTAGCAGACTGTGTTTAAAACAGTTTAACACACTGAGGCATAGAAATTCTACATTGATTAAAAAACAGTGCTGGAATCTGATCAGTATATTTGGGATCAGATCGATTCAGTTCTGAAAAAATATCGGTGCATCCCTAGGTGTAAAAAATTATGTTTTCAAAGTTGTTAGTTTTATGTATAAACCTTTTACCTCTTACCTCCAAGCTTACCACTTTTCTTTGCTTATCTACTCTTTTTTTTCATTAAAGGTTGATGTCCATGGAAACATTCCCCTGACAAACCTTGATCTGCGCCTTAGCGGGGCAGAGATGTTAGGTGCACTTGGGGTTGGGGACCCGAGGAACACCATGTTCTCTTATGATAGCGCCAGCATCCAATACCGTAAGCCCCTTACAGGTCGGGACCTCTACGGCCGGCCCACTGCCTCTGTCCAGAGGCCAATGGCACGAAAAAAGAGTCGTCTAAGGAGGCGAGCCGCTCAGCTAAAGGTGAAGATTCCAGACCTGACAGACGTAAATGCCATCGACAAGTGGTCACGTGTCATCTTTCCCATCACCTACACCTTCTTCAACTTAGTATACTGGTTGTATTATGTCCACTAGGGAGCAGCACTGACTCGACCCAGCCATTCTCACATCAGGTCAGGCTCTCTTACCCTCGTGGTTTTGACTGTCAGTCAGACAGGAGGAGGAGGTGCATTCTGTAGGTAGCACTTCTTGTAAATTATGAAACTATAAAGAATATATCATATGTTATAATTTTTAAATAAGACTAACTACCCAACTTTTAAAGCTGTTTAATGTAGATTGTCACGAACATTAGTTTAAAAATGTCACAGATTTTTGCACTTTGCTTCTGTAGGATCAGTTTCACTGACTGCAGGAAGTACGGCTTCACAATGGAGAGAAAAAGGCTTTTCTGTAGAGATGACTGACCTGCAGCTGTAGACAAGCTTAACTCTTTAAAACAGCGGTTGGAAGTTGTGTTCATCATCCATCTTGCATATATTGGAGGACTGAAGGTCTTAAAGGGATGTTCTTGGTTTATTACAAGCTCTGCTGACAACATTTGTGGTATAAATTTCATTACAACTGAATAGAATTTTAACTAATCCCTCAGGTTTTATAATAAATGATTGCAATTGGGAAAATAATTACAAGTGACTTTCTGGTACTTTTATACCCTGTTGATTTTATTAAAGATTTATCCCTTCGTTTCACAACAACACAAGCATTTGGGTATTTTTTAGAAAACCAATAGTTATTGAGTAGAGCGAAATTGTTTCTGTTTGAGGTCAATATGACCCTGGCAAAAGATTAGGAAGATTAATGAAGTGTCAGCCTAATACTGTCTGGTATTCCTGATATTAGTTTTTAAAATGTGGTTACAGTAAGACACTTACAATGGAAGTGCATGTGCTAAACAATTTCAAATAATAATACCACATAACACAAGTTCCTTCATATTGGCATGACATGCTGGTAAATGAACGATATGCTCATGGATACCTGAACTTGATGTAACAGTACTCTGCTTATCTTATACTTTTATAGTTACTGTAATGTACCTCTAATAGTGATCCCTTAAAAAGTAAGTTTGTTGGAGCTTAACTTGAACGAAAACCTGGAACATGCCTTTAAAATCAAAACCTTCTGCTCCAGTTTAGACACATCACATACTGTAGATTAAACCTGTTTGTCTTAGTAAGACTTTAACAACTCTGCTACCAAGAAATGGGCAAAAAAAAAGCTCAACATTTGGGTTACAGTATCTACAGGGCTTGGTTAAAACTACACTTCAAATAATATTACCTGTCTAAATGTAACACACTTGTTCTCTATTATCCAATGACATCAGCCTGCCAGAAATGGATGTCCTTATCAGCATGACGACACATGATGACAAGCAGGATACAAGTTTAAAGTCCTCACAGTATGTAAATTTGTACATTAAAACATATCAGGTATTGAAAGATGAATGATGTCATCATGTTTTTCTCTACTTTTTCTTATAAACCAACAAAACCTGCATATTTCATTCATAGCAGCAGTTGACTTTTATATTATAAAGCCCAATATATAAAATCCAGATTCATTAGCAAGAAGTTAAAAGACAAAACAGTTTCAGGAAAGTGATATATTAGTTCCTATTCAGTATTTAACTTGGCATTCCTAACATTATTGCAATTGAAATGTAGCTATGATTTTAGATATGGGCATTGTTTTAGGAAAGTAGTTACAACTATTTATATAGGAAGTGACTTCACAGTATTTACCTTTCACATTTGCATTTAGCTTTAAACTGTGCTATTCACTGTGAGTTATATATTATCCAAGCTCACCAAAATGGCTAATAGGACTTAATAACAAATTAGATTTTTCTTCTTTATGGCTGAACTTGTGCCTTTTAAGAAAAAAAAGTATTTTACAGGGTTTAACATACAACAGCAGAGTAGAAATATTCTGAATGGATTTCCACTTTTCTAACAAATATTACTTAAGGGTGCCACACATAAACAAAATTAAAGGTACTTTCAAGGGCTTTTCCAATGCCCTGCATTAATATTCAGTATAATATTAGAAATACATAAAATGCGTTTGGCATGTAAATAAATTGCTTTCATTGCAACACTCTTTGTTTCAGTGACAATCTGACTGGGACATGAGCTGCTTAGTTTGTTGTCCAGGAGTGAATTAATTTTACGAAATTCTCCATTAATGCTAATCAAAGACTGGCGATGTAAAAACAAAGCATATTCACAAGCTCCAGCCAGAATCAGCATGAATAAACACGCATACACATAAAAGTGAAGTTATATTTAACTTTTGATAGGCCATCTATCATCCGTACATGGTGTTTTGGCTTGAGATGCCTACAACAGCAAATGCCAAAAAAAAAAGAAAAAGTATTTTAAGAACAGTATCATATTATCTGTGTATGACTTCTGTAATTGCACTCATGCTATAAGCCAGTGCACAAGTGTGTTGAAGGAGAATTTACTGTCACTGAACGAGACAGGGTGTATTTGAGTTTATGTATTTAAGCCTAGGACTGCAGCCAGTTGTTATTAAGGATACTTTATTTTAAATCATAGACATTTTGAATGAATTCAAATAAAATATCTCACCAAGCATAATGTGAAGATCTGATTTTTGTACTCGATTGCTTTGTTTTTTTGCATTACCACATGGTGTTTTTGCGATCTGGGAAGTCTAATAATCAACAATGGACATTGAATTACCTGGAAAATGACTAAAAAGAAAAGGCTAAATTGTTCTCAGATCAAATAAATGTTTTGACAATAACATAGTTTCGAGTGGATCGCTGGACGAATTACCCGGAGCTGTTAGCAATCAGCTAAACAATCCCCTTGTTACGATCACCCAATCAAACCCTTTCCAAAGCACTATAAAACCACAGCTTCCCATTCATCCTCATCTCGCTTTTGCAAACCCTCCTCCTCCCCTTCCGCCTCCCTTTAAACACCCCTTCCCACTCCGGGGGGCAGCCGGAGTTCGAGCCGGACACCGAGCCCTTACCCTCGCTAGGGTTCCAATCGCTAGGGTTCGAGCCCGCCGTTCTCCCGGCCCGCTCCCTGGACAGCACGCCAAACCCGCTTATCAAATTTATATGAGGAAGCGTGAACACTTGAATCACTCTTGGCTCTTTAGGGAATGGACCTATTAAGATGATCTGATAGTAATGAAGACAAAATTCCATTCATAAAACACGTAATCCACTTCAGCTTGTGCACACTAAACCTTTTACATGATCATGTTAAAAAGTCTGGGGATTTCTGCCTTTTTTCTGCCTATTAGTCATTATGTTGACTTGCATTGGCAAAAAGGAACTCGCCACTCAAGTGTTGACATTTAATGTTTTTAGTTACTTTATTTAGAAAGGCAGCCATTTGGGGTGTAAAATCAAAATGCATTTGCATTTAAATGGTGAACTGAAAGCAAGATCTGTGGCAGGCATTTTGCTTCTCATAGTGCAAAATACTCGGCCTCAAAATGACCCTGCCATCATTACGTAGGCAACTTTAACTCAACTCTAGTCCACACTGATGGAGCTTGAACAATAATTTTCAGTCCTTCATGAACACCTCAGGAGAGTCACCGTCAGATTCCCGGTTCTGTCCGTAAGGTTTCCGTTCGCCCACATGCAGGCATTGTCTCAGAATACAGAGCTTAGAAATGCTCTCTATGAAAGCATGATGGCACAGAACCATATTTTGCTGGTATCTTCATTTCAGCTGCAACACCACCTAGAATAGGACACACAATGCCAGGAGAGTTAAGTACAGGAGCAACTATTGTCTATTAACAGGCCATTACCTTTCAACATTTCACCTGATTAAAAACTCAACTCCAGTGTTTGACCTGTGCATATTTCTCTACTGATTCAGATTTTTTCACTGAAGAAAGCAGTAATGTAGATAAAGGACTCTATCAAAAGCAATGCTTTGAAGATGAGAAATGGTTTAATGATTGAGTAGTTGCTCACAAACACAAAGAGTTTTTCACTGATGAGATTACTTCTGAATTATTGTGATGTTTTTAATCAGCTGATTTACTGCATAGGATCTACTGGTGAGCAAACGATGTAATGCTGAATTTCTCCAAATCTGTTTTGATTAGCAAACAATCTCATCTACTTCTCGGATGGCCTGAGGGTGAGTAAATATTAATTTATGAATGAACCATTCCTTGAAGCATTACCTTATTAGCAGCCTCTAGTGCACTGATGAGAGTTTGCAGCTCCTCTTTGTTCATTTCTATATTCACCGATCTCTGAATTCCATTCTCCTTCAGGTCCATACTGAGATTTAGCAGAGGAGTGTTTAAAGCCGACAGCTTGTCGCTGGATAATGCCAGCTAGAGTGAGACAGAAGGAAAAGGAAGAGGAAGTAAGAAAGCAACCAAGAAATGGGAAAATCAATAGATGATCTTATCACTATGCTTAATGCATGTGTGTAGGTATGTGCTTGGTGCACCTTTAACTGCCAATTGAAGTCCTGAAGCTGTGTGCTTGAGATGTCATTGGTTCTGTCCACCAAAGCGTGCCTGATCTCATCAAACCTGGAGCGCACACACTGGAGCACAGCCTCCGCATGTGCCGTGTCCAAATCACTCAGCAGTTCCTGGACCTTCAGACGTGTGTGCAAAATAGTCAGTCAATCATGTTTAGTCAACCACTAAATCTGCTTGAACACTGACATGATTCTGTACACAGTTAGACATGTTTATATGTCTGGTCAGATTCATCTACTTGCCTCTTGATCTGAACAGCCCCTTCCTACAGCAAAGCGGATAAAAGAGGAGAGAGTGTTCATTAACTCCACCCATTCTGTCAGACTCCACCGTTCGCCGTAATCTGTCCGCCTCGGACCACTTCGGCCGCACACTCCATCCACCACCCTGTGTAGGAGCTGGAATTGAAGTATGTGACACATGGACAAATATTGTAATCCATACTTGGATTTTGTCCTTTGTGTTCATCCTAACCAAATGCTCACACAAATGAGTAGTGAACACACACCCGGAGCAGTAGCCAAACTTTTGCCATGGCACACAGTAGTGCATACGTTTGAATCAAGGAAGTGAATGAACAGCTTCACTCAGTACCCACACTCACCTTGCAGAGCACAAATTATGAGTAAGGGTTACTATAATCGGCTACGTGTCAGGCTACTTTCAGTGTTATACAGTATAACAATTTTTTTTTGCCAATTTTTTATTTGTTACTGTCAAAGAATCTATTAAGTGTTATACTAACTGTATTGTAGGCTAGAGGCTTTGTTTAAACAGCATTTAATATTTATATATTGCATAATTGTATAGAATTTTAATTTCTCAAGTAAATATACAATTTAAAATATTAAATGTGGCCACAATATTTATTGCTTCATATGACATGCATTAGGGCCGACGCATATTTGTTATTAATTTTTTTCCCCTATGCAGCCTAGTACCCAATAAAGTAATACATTAACTTGCGTCTGCTTTTAATATTTCAAGGTGTTTTATTTATTTATTTATTTTAAAGATTTCCCGGTAAATAATACTCAGAAGTCAGCTGCATCTAATAACAGTACCTGGTTTAAATTTAAATCTGTTTCCACCAATTAGACGGCTTAAATTAAACAACATGAGTAAAAAACGCAATATTATTACGAGCAGCAGCACGGTTGTTCTCAAACTGATGGCATGCTAACGACGTGAGAACATAATGACTGCATCCATTATTTTCTAAACAGTATTATGTGTAGGAAACTAGTGTTACTTACTTTAGGACATTCTTCAGATGGTAGTTTATCGAGAAATTTTATCATAATGCTGTTGACCGTCTTCCTCAGCGTCAATGATGTCAGCTGATCAGACGTCACGTGACTTCGTCTTCAGGATGTTGCGCTGCACACTGGATCATAAATATAAGATACATACTCATGGTTGGGATTTATTAATGAAACATTTTAAATAATAATTAAATGTACGAGTTATAGTCTTAACTATTACAATTTTGTTACATTTATACAATAAAAAAAAAGCACCCGGAAGTAGTCGTTCATATTATTTTAAAATAAAAGTTTAACATTAACGGCAAAGATCTGAAATTAAATATAGATTTAAAATAAATATATTTTTGTGCTATTTTACACAAAACATTTTAAAAAGACAAATTTTGTTTAAACTTTTCTCACATCTTAAAACAAAAAGACTAAATTTAGTCTTCAGTACAGGATGTACTATTCAGAAATTATATGGTTTACTTATAAATCCTTGGAAATGCTGGTAGTTAATTACGGTTATATACATTTTACGTCCAAATAATTTTTTATATATATATATATATATATATTCCCAAAGCATGATAATACGTGTTGCGTTTATAAAAAGAAAGTAGTGGGTGTATGTGTGGAGCGCCTGTGGGTGCTGATGATCAGATCAAACAGGATCCTCGAGCGCGAAGCGAGCTCGTGCAGGGAAAAAGTTCTCCGATGTAACGTTAGGTCACTCTAAAACGGTGAAATATAATAACTGAAAAGCTGATGCATGATTTGTCCAGGAGCTTACTCTGAAATGTGGCCAAATCTATGACTCGACGGTAAGTTTAAGGCTTTGTTATCTTAAATATGCATTGGCCGCTGCCTTGTTTCCCATCCAGACGTATCAGTCTTGGGTTCTTTAAGAAGTGCACGCGCATACTGGGCCATAAAGATTTTATGGTTTTACACTCTTTTTGACCTGCATTCACTTGAGGTCACATGCACATCTATTGTACACGGTTCGTAGGTGTCTGTGAGTGTGTTACCGGATGTGTAAAAACGGATCTTTTCTACCATTATATTTTCATCACGATCTTTTCTCGTCTTATGAGTACCACGTGATTCACTGCTGTATGTTAAATGGTATTATTATTATTATTGTACAACAAACACCTCGTCCACATTAACAATGAAACAAATAATTATTAAGAAAAAAATTTGGGTTGAATGGCATTTAATAATACAGGTATAACACTGTATAATTAATTAATTAATCAATAGATGAGCTTTTGTTGTTGTTGTTGCCAAAATTAGTTTATCAATACGAAAAAATAATAGTTTAGCATTTTGCTGCTTCACGAATTATTTTAATTTATATAATGTGAGAATATTGTTTTTCTGTAAAAATAAGTTTTTGTGATGTAAAGCTTACTGTTAAATTCCTGTGTCAGTTGTGACAACTGACCCCACATGTGTGTAACGTGTTCTCATGAATGTGTAATGAATGTGTAATTAGTGACTTGCTATCTCACAGGCCTGTGAGAGCTCCTAATAATGTTTCGCCAGTTTAATATTAAACCACATAAAGCCTGCAGTGTTAGATTTTAATACACCAATTTCTAAGGCCTCAAATAATAAGCATAGTTAAACTTTGCAGGGGAAAAAAAGCCTGTTTTTACACAGCTTACTACATGCCTTTTGCCATGTGAGTATGAGAAATGTTGTGGTGCAAGTAACGTCTTTTTTTCTCCTTTTTTTTTGTTTTTTTACAGTGAAATTATTTTAGGTTTCAACTTAGGTTTACTTGATTGTCCATAAATCATATTTATAAAAATCATGTTAAAGTTTATGTGTCAAATATACAAGCTTTTGAGAGACATTTGTTTGAATGTCTCGCAGTCATTATTGTATTGCATTATATGTTTCCCTCCACAATGCTGGGTAGAGGATAGAATATATTAGTTAAGCTAGATAAAGTCTTCATCTAGTGCTTTTTTGTTTTGCATTAATTTGTTTGGTTGTTCTTACTTTGTTTAGAAAACAAGCTAAATAAAAATATATGGGTGACTCTATAATTGAGGGTACATTTGGTGTCTGACAATTCTGTTACCGTCAAACTTTGTTACCATAGAGTAACAATGCTGACAATAGTGTAACGGAATTGACAGTTTTATTTTAGTTTCTCCAACACTCCACTTGCTGGGATAAATGCTAAGAACGTGATTAAAAGACCATTAAATATCCATTTGAAAATAAAAAAGCAGAAACAATAATGACTTTATTTTTGTGGGGACACCAAATGTACCTGCAATTATAGAATCAGTCATATATCTGCTTAACTTCTCATCTATGTTTTTTTATATAGTCATTTTGTGTTGTAGGGAGACATTTTTCTTCCTCATTTCTGGTCATGTCTCTTTCAGTATGACTGCCACAGAGAAAAACCTCTTGCTTTTGGGACTATGTGAAATATAAGATGGTTTTTTTTAAACTAGTCAAACACTTCTTCCTCTTCTCTTGTTATAAGGAAGTATGAGGTTAACTTGAAAATGCTATTAGCTTCAGGCGCAACTTCTGCGTTTTGCATTGTCACAAGTTAAGCCTGTTCAACAGGATTCAAAAACAGAAGAAATGGCTGGTTGCAAGTAATTTACTATACGGATTTCTATTAATTTTGTACATGTGTCTATGTGTTCAGGAGAAGGGCTTTTTGTAGAGTACACGGGAACTTCGCCATTTTGTCTCCTCTGGCTCTGGAATCTCTTCATCTTCATGGAGCGACTCTACTGGGTTCGTCACAGATGTCTGCAGCTGATATCCACAGACAGGAGGAGGGGCTGGTACTCTCCTCCTTCATCACTTCCTGCTAAGAGTAGTCTGGACACTCAGGACCCTCTGGTTCAGAGGCTCACTGGAAAGAGAAGAGTGGTGGTGTCACGATGTGGTCAACATCAAGCGGACTACCACAGTTTCTCCAAGGGCTTTCAAGACAACAGCATCCGGACCACCAAGTACACCCTCATCAGCTTCATCCCCATGAATCTGTTCCAGCAGTTTCACAGGTAAGATATTGAGTATAATATATCAATTCATTGAATTGCTTTTTAGTTTTTTGTGTGTGTTACAGACGCATTTGTTTTCTGACAATAGAGCTGCAAATCTGTACTTCCTGTTCTTGGTGTTGTTGAATTGGGTCCCAGTGGTGGAAGCATTTCAGAAAGAGATTACCATGATACCACTAGCCGTGGTGCTCATCGTCATTGCTTTCAAAGACGCCATGGAGGACTACAGGCGTTACCGCTATGACAGGAAAATCAACAACACACTGACACATGTCTACAGCGGGTCAGTATATGTTCATCCCTGTAAATAGGATGTGTTAGATAAGACTTTCATGATTATGTGACTTTTTCCGTTGCTGTGTGGGTGTTTTGGATGAGTTTTGTAACTTCCTTTCTTGTCTGATTTGTTAAATACACATAGAAATATTTTTTTTGGTTGTTATTATTTCCCTGTATTTTCCCCATATTGCATTATAACCTGTTTTAAAGTAAATGTCTAGTGAGGGTAGCCTGTGTTCTAGCAGGCAAAGGTGGATAACTCAGGCCCATAGAATGATACAGATTGGTAGACCACTTTTTTTTTCACATTGCAATTAAAAATGAGTATTTTACTGATAGATAAAAGTAACACAATGTGATCTGTTTTTGATTGCTGAATAAATAAGCTATCCATTGATGTATGGTTTGTTATGATTGACAATATTTGATACAACTATTTGAAAATCTGGAACATGGGTTGCCAAAAAATACAAATATTGAGAAAATAACTTTTAAAGTTATACAAATGTTCTTAGCAATGCATATTATTAATCGAAAACTAAGTTTTGATATATTTACTGTAGGAAGTTTACAAATAATCTTTATAGAACATGATCTTTACATTATAGCCCAATAATGTTTGCATTAAAAAAATCATTTTCACCCATACAATATATTTTTGGCTATTGCTACAAATATAAACCATGCTGCTTAAGACTGGTTTTGTGTCCAGAGTCACTTTTGTCAAAATATTTAGCATTGTGAGACCACTTAGCTATCAGTGAATAATTATTTTCATTTTGTTCATTTTTGTTGACCACAATCCATTCAAAATAAAATGAAAAGGCTATTTGGAAAAAGTTTTATTCAGTGTTATATCAGTGTTAACAGCATTTATTTTTGAAGTAGCATTCTTTTTTTTCAGCTTTCGTTGTAATTAATAAATATAAACTAACTTTGAGTTACAGGCTCGTGGACAACAGCTCATTTATCCTATTCTTAATCTGTCACTGGTCTTTGAGCCTTTGGCTTTGGATATGAGGAACATACTTTCTTTCATCTTCAGAGATAAATGACTTTTAGCCCAAATTTTCCACCAGCTTTAAAGACCTTTTATTGAAGCTGAGTTGAGATTTTTTTTTTTTTTTTTGACAACAGGAGCCAATAACATAAGACTATCCATGTGTACATGTCACTTACATCTGTCAAGTCTCTCCAGCAACCTAACCCATCAAGTACCTATTAGAAAGGAAACAGCAGGAGGACAGAAGGTGTTATTCATAAGCACCAGAAAAGCTAACAAAGAGTAAAAAAAAATTCAACTTGCTAAAATTGCCCACCACCTCTGTGTTTTTTTTTTTTTAACCATAAACAGGGAACTCCCCACTGTTACTATCATTAAAAGTGTTGATTGTTGACACAGATTCAATAACCACTGCACCTTCTAGAAGAGAAGTTAATTTCTAAGAAATAGCATTGCATAATTTCCTTTCCATAATAGCCTTTAAAATGAATGATTTTCCTTTATTCTTTCTTTATTCCTCTATTTAAAGACATTAGCTGATAAAGTGTCTATTTCTGAAACAATGCTTCATCATTTCCTTGAACAGATATTTTAATGAACTCTAGTGTCTTGATGTGAAACTTCAAATGTAGTTGTGAAAGTGCCACCCCTTTTAGCCAGAGCTCATTTCTTGTAATAAAACACAGCACACTTTGCTTTTCCTTCATCTATGCTTGACTATAGCCACTGTAAAACACTAAAAAATATCTTATATCTACAACATGCAATTAAAAATAACTTTGATAAAGGAATTCCTGTAACTGTATCCAGTCCTCATTGAGCTTTATAGTAATAATAATAATAATAACAATCTTGGCTTCAAATGTCCAGAGCTCCTTAGATGATAAATAACTTGTGTTCTCTGTCTGAGAATATATAGGTTGCATATTTACCAGCACTCAGTTTTCCCTGTTTAAAAACTGCTTCTGAGTCATAAAAAGCTCTACGTCTACTTTGTTTATGATGCCTGGGAGTGTTTCCTGGACAAGGAGCGGCCCGGTCTATATGTTGTAGATTATTACAGGTTTTTGAGCCACATGCACTACTGTTAGGACAAAGGTTTTGTAGAGCATAAGGCTTCTCAGGTGTCAGATCTTGCTTGTGTTGATCCTGGCTGGGACGGAATCAGAGACATGAATTTGACTAGTGATGGCGAGACCTGTTAGACACGCTTGGGATAGAGAATCTGCCTAAATTGGCTGGACGGTTCTTAAAGACCGAGCGGAGGAGTCCGGCTGCAATGATTCAGCAGTTGGAGCAAGATCAAGGAGGTGGCATGGCAAAAGATTTGGCCAAAAACAGAAGGGTTGTCATACCAAGTTGGACTGAACATGAAGAAATAAAGGAATTACAGCAGTCGTACAGCAGGAATAAAGTCCGGACGACCAAGTACACCTTCCTGTCTTTCATCCCCAAGAACCTTTTCGAGCAACTTCATCGTTTTGCCAATGTATACTTCGTCTTTTTGGGTGCATTGAACTTTGTGCCTATTGTAAATGCCTTCCAGCCAGAGATCTCGATTATTCCTATTGTCTTTGTGATGTCCATTACTGCTGTTAAAGACCTTTGGGAAGACCAGCGTCGGAGGAAGTCTGACCAAAAGGTCAATAACCGCTTATGTGAAGTTTATGACAGGTAAACATATGAAACTTTCTGAATGTCAGAATTGAAAAAATGCACATAACACACACTGTCTACAAGTGCTTACGTCTTTTCATACTTTAACCATGTGTGGCACGGCAGCTGATATCTGCTATCAGTGGATCGTATCAAAGCACATATATGTGTTTAGTATATACATGTATTTTTGTTTTTCAGTAGGTATTATTTAACCTAGTTGTGAGGTGACTTGCCTCAGATATTTCACTTTTGACAGTTTCTTGATCCCGACAGTTTGTTCCCTTAAACAGTCAGAGGTGTGGTTTCATAACGTCATTGAATGTGTCATATCCAATAAACTTTGATTTTTCAAAATACAGTAATTTGAATTTGCATGGAAAAGCAACACAGCTACTATGTTGCTTTGAATTCTTCCAAGCTTCTGTGTCGATTTCCAATCTGCATCCTGTGCTGTAAACCCATGTGCGTCATTGTTTTTATTGGCGTGTCTTTTGGTTAATGGTTAGCTTGAAGTATAGTTATTATCAGACTGTTTGTCTTTTCTAATTGAGCGAATATCTCTTGAGGTTTGTTCTTTGTATCGTGTGTGTGTGAAAACAATGGCATATTTTTTTTTTACAGATAATTGATTAATAGACTGCATAGTTTCTCAGAATTGACCAAAGCTTTGAGACCAATTCTTACTATCAACTACAGTAGTTCCTTATTAGCATGCTTATTATTACCTTATTGGTTGTTTATTAGTTCTTATAATATGTAGCATATATTCTGCGTGGCTGTTTTCTACATCTCCAATCCTACCCAAGACCTAAACTTAACAACTACCTTACTAACTATTAATAATTTACAATAATCAGGAGTTTATTGATGCAAAAAGTTGTAGTTATTGTTTTGTTAACAAAGAGAATTGGAATTTAAAATAAAGTGTGACAGCTTTATAAGTATTCAAATGCTGCTGCTGAAATAATATTGTATTTTAAAGGGTTATGGGTGTATTTGTTGCATGTTGCTACTATATTCAGTGTAAAGTGAACTGTCTGTAAATAGCAGGTATGAAAACACTGTTTATATTTTGCCTTCTCGCACTAATGACCTGACAAATATTGTACCAAAACGTTGAATTATACACCATTTGGCTCCAGCTAAGCTGTTAATGCTGCTTAGTTTAAAAAGGCTCCCTTGTGATTGTCTTGCCGCAGGGGGTCATATTAGTTTTCCTGTTATGGAGCTGTTGCCGTGGGTGACAATGAAGCGCAGCGTTTGCTTGATTACTATGGCATTGAGGCTGGTGTGTATAGTTCAGCAGGCGTAAAGCAGTAATGCTTGAATCTGAGTATGTGTCGTGCTTTAATCATGTGGCGCACCAATGCACAGAAACAAAGGATCATTGGAAGTGCATATACCTATAAGTTTTTGTCATGTGGAATGGTCCAGGTATATGCTGAATGCTTTGTTTCACAATGGTTATGCAAATATTCAGTTATACTACCTGCAAGACTGGTTTTTAGTGTCATCAATACTGTGAGGGCTGTTTTAACTAATAATAAACACATTTATACACAGCTCTCAGGAATAGTGTATTCTGATTGATCAGTCTGTAGTCAAATTTTTTTGTTTAATGAGCACTAAATAGTATATTTGCCTTTGTTGTTCCTGGAAACCAACATGTTTTTGCCTTTTTTAGATATAAAATATTTAGAGAAAATTCTGTATGAATTTTGAAATGTGCCTTTTTTTCTTTTTTTGTTTCTTTATTTCCTTTTTTTTTGACGCACAGACTTGCTTCTGTCATTATCTTATTTATTGTCTCAAATGCTGACAATGAAATCAATATTTGAATCCTGTTTTTTATCCAATTTTAATAGTTAACCCAAATAAAGTGTGTGTGTTTGTGTTGAAGGAAGCAGAAGCAGTATGTGGAGCGGCGTTGGGCAGAGGTGTGTGTCGGTGATCTGGTCCGTCTCTGCTGTAATGAGATCATTCCTGCTGACATGGTGCTGCTGCACTCGTCTGATTCTAACGGAGTGTGTCACATTGAGACGGCCAACCTGGATGGAGAAACCAACCTCAAACAAAGGCAGGTGGTCCGTGGCCTGCCACAGCAGGTGAGTGGCCAGTCCATTTCATTATCATCTTGTCTTTGTTTTTCCTCTATAACTAAGTGGCACATCTATGATGATGACCTGTGTTTCTGAATTTTTAAATTCTGAACATTGCCCGGTGGAGGTCACATGACTGAAAAGTTGTATAAATTGCAAGCTATAGCAGTGTGTGGAATTCATTTCTTTTTTTGGTCTGTTTGCTTTTCTTTTTAACTACACACCTGCTTTCATGATTTACTAGGATTTGTGGTGGTATTTCACTTGTTTTGAAATTATGAATTAAAACGAATGTTCTTGTGATGCGTTTTTCTTCATTACAAAGAATGAATTGCTGAAATTCTTTACTAATTCTTTGACATTAAATCTTTATTTAAAAACCTTCTCTAAACCGCATGTTAAAATGTGATGTGGTCTCCTTTTAGGGATCTGAATTTGTTCCAGAAAACTACAGCAGTTACATTGAGTGTGAAAATCCCAACAATGACTTGAGACGGTTCAGAGGCTTCATGTGAGTAAAGCAGTAAACTTCTTCTGTAAATGGTAAACAAAAGGCTGGAGACTTTTTTTTTTTTAAATGAAAACGATAGTGACTTGTTTTATTGGTTTGTGTTTAACGCTGTTTTTATATTTTCATGTTGAGATATATTATGGCTTCATTTTTGCTAAAAACTGTATTTGGCTTAACTCTGTTAAACATCTCTTCAAAAGAGTTAGCTGAGACTTTGTTTTTGTACACAGGGAGCATCCAGGTAAAGTGCGGGTTGGACTCCACAGTGAAAACCTGCTCCTGAGGAGCTGCACTGTGAGGAACACAGAGACTGTGATTGGCATTGTGGTCTATGCAGGTCAGTTTCTTTGCACTCAGAGATTGACTTTAGATATGACAAGGTCATTGTACAGAGAGCTCGACTGAGCAAGAAAAATGTTTGTGTGTGCGTTCAGGTCATGAGACAAAAGCAATGCAGAATAACAGTGGGCCGCGCTACAAGCGAAGTAAACTGGAGCGCAGGCTCAACATTGACGTCCTCTGGTGTGTCGTTTTACTGCTGCTCATGTGCCTTATTGCTGCTGTAGGTTAGTATTACGGTCAATGACATACTTGTGAGAGGATTTAACTTCTAAGTACGAAGATAATGATGTTTTTGTGGGTTTTGTGAAAATGTGGTTTTGATCTAAAGGTCATGGTTTTTGGTTGGGTGGACTACAGAATCCTGTTTACATGATCCCTGACGACACGCACCCTGCTCTCGCAGCCTTTTACATGTTCTGGACTATGATCATTGTTCTCCAGGTGAGTGATAGTGAGCGGAAACATTTGATAGCTACACAAACACATATTTGTAAACTACCGGGCAAAAAATTGGAATAGGGTCTGTTTTGTTCACCAAGGCTATGTTTATTTAATTAGATGTACAAAAAAGAAAAGAAGAAGACATTTTTAAACAGTGTTCTATTTGAATTTATTTTACAGTGTAATTTATTTCTGTCATGGCAATGCTAAATTTGCAGCAAGTGTCACATGATCCTTCAGAAATCATTCTAATTTGCTGATTACACTTTTGCTGACTACATCGTCTTATTATTGTCAGTGAAAAATGTAAAAACATTTTTTGGGGATTATTTTACTGATAAAAGCAACATTAATTTGAAATCTTTTGTAACTTTATGATTATATTTACTGTAACTTTTGATCAGTTTAGTACACCCTTGCTAATTAAAAGTAGTCATTTGTTTATAAAAATCTTAAGAACAAAATTATTAAGCAGCAAAATCTGTTTTCAACGTTGTAAAATACCAAGAAATGATTCTTGATTAGCATATTAGAATGATTTCTGAAGGACCATGTGACACTGAAGAGTGGAGAAATGAAGCTCATTAAAGTACACAACTAGTATATCTGACATTTCTGTCTTTCTCTGTCTCCTTTTTCCTCTGTTGCAGGTGCTGATTCCCATCTCCCTCTATGTGTCGATAGAGATTGTGAAGCTGGGACAGATTTATTTTATTCAGAATGATTTAGATCTGTATAACCCAGTACTGGACACAGGAGTGCAGTGCAGAGCGTTGAACATCACAGAAGATCTTGGACAGATCCAGTACCTGTTCTCTGACAAGACGGGAACCCTCACAGAGAACCGCATGCTGTTCCGCCGCTGCACTGTTGCAGGAACCGAGTACCCTCACCATGAGAATGGTCGGTTTACTTCATAACAGCCTTCAAAATACACCCGATTAGCATGCCAGTGATAAGGATAAGAGTTGAAACTGTCAATTAAAATGTTTAATTGATTGACTGGCTTACTTTTGATCTCAATAGTGGTTAAAGTTTACATTTAGTCATTTAGTAGACGTTTTTATCTAAAGCGACTTACAAATGAGGTCAGTGGAAGCAAATTAGAATAAACAAAAGAGCAATGACATGCAAGTGCTATGACAAGTCTAAGTCAGCCTAACGCAGTACTTGTAGCAACTGTATAATAAAAAACAACAAAAAACAAATAGATAGAATACAAAAAGAATAGAGAAGCTAATGTTAGGTTTTTTTTTTTTTAAACGATCAGTTAGCAAATGCAAGTCTAAGAGGTGCAAGTTTTATTTTAATAAAATGGTATTAGAATGGAGAGTGCTAGAGTTTTACATTTATTTTACTGAATGTTCTTTAAAGTTCTTTAAAACTTATCATGCTTATGTTACCTTAACATATTCAAAAATTTATGAACATTAAGTAAAAGCATCATTTTTGGCCTTATGGTAAACCATTTTAATTTAATTTCCCTCCCACATCAATCCTTAAAATAAATAAAAAAATTTAAGGTTTGCATAAAATTATATGATTTTGCATTTATATTGTTCATCTTACTATTACTACTTTTAGTAGCTACTATTAATAATTAGCTTTTCAATTTATCAAAGTATAAATGGGTATTTATTCAGTTTGAGCTACCTTCATGATATTTAGGGTGTTTGGAACAGTCCCTCTTAATATCTTGTGCTGTTTCCATAAAATATTGATAGTGTTCTAATGATAACCATTGAACGTTTGATAGTTTCCTGCTTCTAATCATGTTTACTTGTTACTCTTCAGCGGTTTCTTTGGAACAGTATGAGGAGCAGGCCTGTGGCGATGCAGATCACTCTCTCACCCTGAGGTCACGCACTAGCAGGAAGTCACTGAGCTGTAAATCGCTCAGCTGCAACCGGAGTTCAGTGTCCCTTAATACCCTCACTGCAGAGTCTGACACACACTCAGTCCACGACACACTGCGCAGACACACCTCCGGAGCCTTCAGCAGCACCATGGTGAGACAAGAGCAGACATATCTTTAATGTTTACAGTACATGTGTACTTTTCCATGTCTTTATTACTTTATTACATTATTCCCTGTATTAGTTATCTATTAATGTTTGCAGTAACACACACTTCAAGTATTTATTGTAATTTTGTCAATTGTTATCTAGGAGTGTGCCGTGGTTCCAGACCCTCAGCTACAGGCGAAGCTGAACTCACTGTCTTCACCCATACGTTCTCCTCTCCGACAGCAAGCTGCTGAAATCTCTCACATACTCGACTTCTTTCTCGCTCTCACTGTCTGCAACACAGTCGTAGTTTCCTCACCCACTCAGCCAAGACACGTGGTATGATCCAAGTCTTTCAAATGATAATTTTTTTGTTTTAATTTTCACTATTAACTAAACAATTAACCATTAATTTTTCCTCAGTAAACTCCTAATTTGGTATTGGGTACGATTAGAGATGTAGAATATGGTCTTGCAGAATATGTGCTTTATAGGTATTAATAAACAGCCAATATGTTAATAACAGGCGTGCTAATAAGTTACTAATTAATAGTGAGAATTGGTCCCTATACTAAAGTGTTACCCATTTTTTCATATTTACCATTATTTTCAATAATACAGTGATGCTTTAATTGGTATTTGTACAGACTTATTTGCATTTAACTACAAGTTTGCATGGTAAAATCCTCTCAGGAAAGCTTCTTTCAGTTCATCCCCCTTAAAGCTCTGGTGATACAGGCTCTGTCACACATTGCCATCATTTTGAGTGTTTTTTACAATTAGTTTGACAAGTGTGTGGTCACTTAGCAAAATCTCAGTAAAGGCAAAAGAGATTCATTACAGACAAAAAGATCCATTGTCTATTGTCAGTAGCGTAGGGATGCACGAAGCACCACTCACAATGAAATCGCTTTCAATCACTTTCAAACCAAGCAGTTTTAGTCAACACTGCAAAACTGCATGTCCAACTTGAACCCAAAATCTGTGTGGAGAAATCTTTTGCTCTCGTTTCAAATTCCAGTTCACGTGAATTTCTCTTGAAATTATTACATTTCACTTTTGAAAACTGATAAAACAGCATTAAATGTGTCCATACTTTTGAAATGACCAGTTTTAATTTGTTTTGTTAGGTTTTTATTAAAACTATGTTTAACTATTAAGCATTTCATTCACAATAAATATACTGTAAAAAAAAAAAAAAAAAAAAAAAAATTATGCAGGGTGAAAAGAGTGATTTTTGTGTTATTAGAATTACAATTAAATTGGCTGAACAATGATATCGACTCGCAAAATGAAAAAAAATTTCTTAATGTTTTTTTTATGGACGTGTTTCACTGAACGTTATTCATTGCATGTGACCCTGCAGGAATAGACTTAGCATTGCCGGGACTTTTTCCCAGTGGGCCAGTCAGTTTTTAGGCTGTCTGTCAAACTGAATTAAACTGAGACAGTTTAGTCTTGGCAGAAATTACTATCTTTTCTTATTGCTATAGGCAAAATATTTAATATACCCAAATTCTGTGTGGGCATTTATGTGTGTTGTGAATATGTGATTAATATTCATTTGTAATATCAGGTTCAGATGCCTGTGGTTCGTACACCCCTGCGCTCTCTAGAGGAGATGAAGGCTATGTTTCAGAAGCTGAGTCTGCCTCGTTTTCCCTCATCACCTAGTCAAAACACAGACACTCCTCCCAGCCTAACCAAGAAACTCTTCACCCGAGGTCGTTCGGCTTCCTACTTCCCTAACAGCCCGCAAACACCCATCACAACTCTACAGTCACCCACCACACCCTCTGCCACCCCTTCAAACACCTCAAACCCCCCGTCCACACCTGTCACTCCAGCGCTGTCCAGTGGGGCGTGGAGCGAGGACGTGGACGACATACTAAAGGCTAAAGATAACTCTGCTGATGAGTCAGAGAGCGATGATGAAGATGAGGCAGAAGAATTGCTGTACGAGGCGGAGAGCCCGGATGAGGCGGCATTGGTGCAAGCAGCAAAGGCCTATGGGTGTACTCTGCTGGGCCGGTCCCCAGAGCAAGTCCTCGTGGCTGTTCCAGGCACTGGGCCGCTGTCCATCCCTCTGCTTCACGTACTGCCATTTCATTCTGCCCGCAAGAGGATGTCTGTGGTGGTGCGCCATCCGCTCACTGGAGAGGTGGTCGTTTACACTAAAGGAGCTGATAATGTCATTATGGAGCTGGCTGAAACAGGTATGTGAAGTGACGTCTTTTAATGGTTATTAAAGGAATAGATTACCTAAAAAGGAAATGACCCATCATTAACACCCCTCAAGCCATCCTAGTTGTAGTTTTCAAAAAATTTATCCTGGACTTTAATTTCTTCCAAGCTTAATAATGCTGGTGGCTTCTTGACTGACTTCTTACTCGACATATGCTGTTAGCTGCATTCATTCTTATAGTGATTTAATTTTTTTTTAAATTCTCGTTTTCAACTTTTAATTCATTACCAGTGTTTATTATTGCTCTGTCCTCGTTTGGCTGTTCTCTTCTGAGCTTATGCTGTGAATGCGGGTTACGTCGTACATGGAATCAGAGTTCAGCCAATTTTAAATTCAAAGAAATTAGTACACCTAAAAATTTTAATTTTTTCAACATTTACTCACCCTCTTATTGTTCCAAACCTGTATAAGTTTCTTTCTCATGTTGAACACAAAAGATGATATTTTGAAAAATTTTGAATAACCAAACCATTGTTGATAAAGAAAGACATGTGGAAGTCAGTGAGGACCATCAAGTTTTAAATTACCCGCATTCTTAAAAATAACTTTATGTTCAACATAAAGAAACTCATACTGGTTTGGAGTGACATGAAGGTAAATAAATGATTACAAATTAAAATTTTGGGGGAAACTATCATTTTAAACATTTTAAGTTGCGGATCCAAGTGCAAAGCTTTATTTAAAGACATGGTCATAACAGGTAGGGTCAAACAATGGCAAACAGGTATGTGGAGGAAAACCAGAAATCAGTCCAAAAACCCAAAAAGGGTTAATCCACAGCGAGCGTAATCCAATGGAGCAAGACGGAGCGAAAATCCAGGAGAGCAAGCAATAATCCAAACTAGGTACAAACAGTGTCCAAGATGGCAGGCAGAGAGAGAGTCCTTTGTCAGCAATAAGTGCTGACAATACTCGGCAGTTTGATCAGTAACTGAGTGGATTTTAAATAGACAGGATAATCAAGGAAACTAACACAGACACAATGGGGAAGAAACACTTCAAAATAAGAGTCCACAAAAACCAAGACAGGTGGTTGTGACAGCAATAGTCCAAACAAAAATGAAAATCATTTATTGTTGCCATTTTCTCACCTTTAAGTTGTTCCAAACCAGTACCAGTTTATTTTGTGAAATGTAAGAAAAGAAATTTTGAAGAACACCAAGCAGTTTCTTGTCCACACTGACTTTCTAGTAGTGTGGAAAAATACTACAGCAGTCAATGGGGACCAGAAACTGCAAAAACAAGAAATGAATACAGGTTTGGAACAACTTAACTTAAGGGTGAGTAAATGATGACAGAATTTTCATTTTTGAATGAACTATAGCTGTGGGAAGTTTTTTTGATTTTTTTTAATAATTGAAAACTAATTTTTCTCCCTATTGGAGATATTTTTGTAACAGCTCATACTGCTGACATCTCATATTACTTCTGCTTTGGGATTTAAAAAGGCAGCTTTCTGTTCAATGGAGAAGACCTTCTCTGAGGGTGCGGTCAAATTTAACTATTGTACGCTGCGACGAATGTCCTGAGGAGACGCTGAAATGCTTTGGCCAAAATGCAGTTATCTCAATAGGAATCTGTGCAATTGGGAATTCTTTGCCTATGAAATTTTATCAAAGTGTCTGCAATATGACCGTGCCTTGAGACCTCTGAGAAGAATCAATTGTGAACACACATCATGATCCCCTCAAGTGTGTTAATTACTGTATGTTTAGTAGATTACAGACTGAACCAAAGGTTGCCCTATCAGTTTACAAACTGTGTATTTATTTAAATGATATTATAGCCTTGAAGTGTGAGAATTGCATTGGTCAATATTGTCATTTTCTTTAATTCCAGTAAAAGGGATAGGAAAAATGAAATTTTGCTATTCATTTACTCACTGAGATGTAGGTGATTGTCTTTCTAAAGTAGAATATTAAAGATGATGGTCCCTTGTGATTCAGAATATACAAGTCAATGGGTGCCCCTGATGATATATTGAGGCATTATGAAGTAAAATGATAAGTCTATGCAAAAAAATATTACTTGTAATTAATGACCTTGGGCAATGAAGCCCTTCATGTAAAAAAAAATTTTTGTATGCTTGTTGTACCGGCAGTATTGAACCCTATGAACTCATGTCTTTTTTTATACTGTGTGTGCATGTGTGGTGCAGCTGAAGATGGTTTCTCTAGGGAGATCATGGAACGGACGCAGAGACACCTGGACCAGTATGCAAGAGAAGGACTGCGCACTCTCTGTGTTGCTAAAAAAGTAAGCCTGTCTCTCACTTCCCTTATTTGCAACATTTATAATCTTCTGTTTGCACACAGCACTGAAATGCCTCTGCATATGATTGACAGGTATTGGAAGAACAGGAATACAAAGCCTGGCTGAAGAGACACGAGTATGCAGAAACCAGCATTGAAAACAGAGAAGAGCTTCTGCTCGAATCTGCCGAGAGACTGGAAACTAATCTCACATTACTGGGTGAGATACTAAGACATTGAAAACAAAAATGAAATCGCCTGGAAATTTTATTGTGTGTTGGCTTTCCTAGCCTATTTGTGTCTTGGCTTCCAGGGGCGACAGGTATAGTAGACCGCCTGCAGGAGGAAGTGCCTGAGACCATTGAGGCTGTGCAGGAAGCTGGGATTAAAGTATGGGTCCTCACTGGGGACAAACAAGAGACGGCTATTAATATTGCTTTTGCTTGCAAGCTACTCAGACCTACAGACCACATATTGATGGCTAATTGTGACAGCAAGGTAAGTAGAGGTGGTGGAAAAACAAGACTAAGGCTCATGATAAATGGGGCAACTTCTTGAGCAATTTTGGCAGGCAGCTTATTTTTTGAGCAATCTTTCTTGGCCACTTTCCCACAGAATGGGTAAAAAATATCTATCTGGATACTTTGGTCTCACCTTGTTGCCTATTGACGACAACATTGCTCAAAAAGTTGCTCAGTGTATCATCAGCCTGAAAGTGATGGCTATTCAGTGCAGCTGTTGACTACAGTAGTCTGCTTTCAACAGACAATGACAAACAAAATAAAGCTTAGTTGCCAGATGTGGCTAGACATCTCAAAAAATGTGGCTTGGAGAATAGAGCACACGTTCTAAATATTTTGTGTGGTGATGCTTGTGTGTAGGCAAACATTTTTCATATAGCTGTGATATTTTTCATATGCTACATAATACAAAAAAATATATAATATCGTTCCCTGAAGGAGGGAACAGAGACGTTACGTCATTGACTTATGTCATGGGGTCCCGCCTGGGAGATTAATCGACTCTGACTTTTGGAGAAAACGCCAATGGGAACTGGCTTGTGGATGCGCGCAAACCACTATTAGCTTCCTGCTGAGGAGCCGATCGCAACCGACTCCCCAGCGCAGTCCGGCCTGTGGCAAGAAGGACGTAACATCTCCATTCCCTTCTTCGGGGAACGAGGGTTACATACGTAACCGAGACATTCCCTTTCAGTCAGTCACTATGACGTTACGTCATTGACTGACATCATGTGGTCCCTATGAAAAGCGCCACTGCCCGAACTGCGTCACATAGGAGTCCCAAAATGCTGGCAAACTGAGAAGAACGGCGTGTCAGACCAAATGGGAGTTCGAATGTAACCTTCCCAACACACTGGGGGTCAGCAAGCGGACCCAGCAGGGGAATGATGGGGGTGGAGCGCACAGAAGTTTGTGCAGAAAAACTTTTAGAAGGAGCAGGGGACACGGTGGGAAGAAACCGTGGGGTAAAGAGCCAGGACCGACGGGGGGCAAGGACACAGTGGCGCAACTAACAGAACCTGCTCCTGGTCCTCCCTGATTTTGCACCTGGTCTGTGCAAGGAGGCTCACTGGGGGAAAGGCGTACTTAGTTAGGGCCCGGGGCCAGCTGTGTGCCAGTACGTCCGTGCCAAGGGGGGCCTCGGTCAGGGAGTAGTACAATCGGCAGTGGGAGGATCTCCGGGAGGCAAACAGGTCTACCTGGGCCTCCCCGAATCGACTCCAGATCAGCTGGATCGTCCCAGGGTGGAGTCTCCATTCTCCAGGAAGGGTGAGCTGTCGTGAAAGCGCATTGGCTGCACGATTCAGATTGCCGGAACGTGAATGGCTGGCAGTGATTTCAACCGAAGTGAGGAAACTTCCGCATCCAGAAGCACACGGTCGGAACGACATCCCGGAGGACCGTGTAGCTGTTAGAAATTTGTTCTTTTAGTCGACCGGGACTGCCAAGGGGAGGACCGCCACACACAATGTGCTCCAGTGCAGTCTTCTCCGCTGGAATGCAGGACACACCTAATTGGAGCGAATCGGCTCCGAAGCAGAAAGCTAATAGTGGTTTGCGCCCCGCCATCTTATATACCCGTATGTCTGGGGGAGTGGCTTCGCATGCAAAATCCACTGGCCAATTCCCATTGGCGTTTTCTCCCAGGCGGGATCCCATGACGTCAGTCAATGACGTAACATCATAGTGACTGACCGGAAAGGAAACAAAGGCAGAAACACCCAGTCTTGTATGTATAACTGGAATCTAAATTACTTTTCTGCATGTTTTATCCTTCAGGAGACATGTGAGGCTCGACTTCATGAGTTACAACAGGAGATCAATCAGGTCACAAAGGAAGGCATGTCTGAAGATGATAGCTCTGACTGTGTGTTGGTCATTGACGGCCGCACGCTGGACTACGCTCTGCAGAAGGAGCTACAGGGGTCATTCCTGGAGCTCACGTGCTGCTGTCGCTCAGTCATATGCTGCAGATCCACTCCTCTGCAGAAGAGCCAGGTGGTGCGGCTCGTCAGAGACAAGCTGAAGGTCATGACCCTGGCTATAGGTGAGTAAGGTCTGATGATGGCGTATGGTTGAGTGTCAGTGTAGAATGTTGTTTAAACTGAAATATGTGATGCTTATATTGTAGGTGATGGAGCCAATGATGTCAGTATGATTCAAATGGCAGATGTTGGCATCGGCATTTCAGGCCAGGAGGGCATGCAGGTACAGTACAAGCAGAAACTACAGTTAGGCAATTGTCAGCTATTAAGAATTCACTACCTTGTAATTAATCAGGATGAATTAATCTGGATAAACTGACAACAGTTCACAGGATGCTCAGGTGGAAAGATATAAAAAGTGATTTACTCAACAAAAAACAAAACAAGATATGTAATTGCCTGACTAATCTAAATCTTGTCTCCTATGCTCATCAAGGCTACATTTGAACAAAAATACAGTAAAATGATACATTTATTACAATTTAAAGAAGTTTTAATATGAAATTTACCCCTGTGATGTATTCAGTGTCACATGTTCTTTCAGAATTCAAACTAATATGCTGATTTGCTGGTCAAGAAATATTTCTTATTTTTATCAGTGTTGAAATAGTTGTGATGCTTAATATTTTTTGGAAACAGTAATGCTTGTTTTCAGTAAATAGAGTAAATAGAAAGTTTCATCAAAAGTTGCATTAATTTGAATTATAAATAAATCTTTTGTATTATTACTTTAATGTATTCTTGCTAATTAAAAATAAATAAATCTTACTTACCCCAATCTTTTTAACAGTAGTGTATGTCAAAACTAATATTTATCTAATTTTAAAAATGTCAAAACCATTAACACCGCAATCTAAATTATTTAATGTCCACTACATTGTTTTTACATAGCATTATAAAATATTGACATCAAATTTTAAATTTACTACTTACACGTACTTGGGAAAAAAAAGTAACTCTAAATATATTTACACATGTTGGACAATTAAATTTTTTTTATGGATTATTAATACACGGCTTCGTGGAATACTCAATTCTGATTGGTCAGTCGCCACATTCCGAGTTTGTTATTCCCAGAACACAACCGGTAAAACTAATAACACACAGGCTCATCCGGGTACTACGCATCTTTTTGGCAGTTAGTACTTATATCACTTCGCTGTCGATTGATAGTTTGGTGCCGTCCTGTGGCTTAAAAATGCGGGAAAAGCAAAACCAGTGGATTTCAGCAGTGGATAGAAGATGACTCGACTGACTCCCTGGTTATAACAGATTTTTATTATTGTATTATATTATTTATTTATTGTTTTATTATTTACTTTTGGGGCAAGAAGCCGTGTAATAAAAAAGTGGGGGCGTGTTGTTATCAGCGTCGGGCTGCCGATAAGCCTGTCGGGCTTTATTCTGCGATAACCTGCTAGCTGTATATTATCCCTTACATGTACAATCAATGAGAAAGAACAACTGTGTAAAAAAATATTTCATTATTATGTATATTTTATCATTGTATATTGCAGTCCCACTTTTTACTGATGTGTGTGTACACTGTATATATAGGTCTATGTGTTTTTAACATGTATATGGAGTTCATTTGCAAAAACAAATAACTAAGTTTTTAACAACTCTCAAAAATCATGTTTTTTTTATTGTGGGTTCCAATTAATTTAAATCAAACTGCTGTTGTTGTTTTTTGACTAGGTTACAAAAATAACTAATAACAGCTAACTAACACAATAAAACACAATAAAAATCTGATAACATAATAAAAAAACATTATTTTTGAAAAAACAGAAATATCTGTTTTTGCAAATAAACTCTTCACATATACTTATACTACACAATATCTTTTTATAGTTAAAGCCTTGTACTTCATCTGATAAAACAGATCTCTTTTCCATCTATAGGCGGTGATGTCCAGCGACTTTGCAATTTCTAGATTTAAGTTCCTGAGAAAGCTCATTTTGGTGCATGGTCATTGGTGTTATGCTCGTTTGGCTAACATGATCCTCTATTTCTTCTACAAGAATGTGGTGAGTAATACACATACAGTATTTACACAGTTCCTCATTCAGTCTTATCTTTTGTATCAGTGCGGTCCTGATTGTTCCTCTTCTTTTCTTTTCTCATGTAGATGTACGTGAACCTTTTGTTCTGGTACCAGTTTTTCTGTGGATTTTCAGGCAGCACAATGACCAACTCGTGGGTTTTAATCTTCTTCAACCTGCTCTTCACCTCCGTCCCTCCAATCATATACGGTGTGCTGGACAAAGATGTGTCCAGCGAGACGCTCCTAGACCTGCCTGATCTCTACAAGTCTGGACAAAACTCGCAGGTGAACATCCTGTCTCACACTTCCTTCCATTTTGTTATTTTTGCAGTGTGTTATAACATGAATATAGTGATGGCTTATGTGTAGTTCTGTGATGCTTGATTTTCAGGCCTATCTTCCATCAACATTCTGGATGAATATTCTTGATGCTTTTTACCAAAGCCTAGTGTGTTTCTTCATACCTTACTTTGTAAGTTATTGTAAAGTTCTTCACTTTACTGAGTATCAAAATGTTTAATTGTCACTGCAGTTTTGGCATTTCTATTGTTTTATTTTTTTGTTATGAAGGCATATGCAGGGTCTGATATAGGGGTATTTTCCTTTGGCTCTCCAATAAATGGCTCCGCTCTCCTCATCATCCTCCTGCATCAGCTCATTGAGAGTCGCACAGTGGTGAGCCAATCACAGTTGCTCAGCTTCCATTTCAGACACAAAATGTATGGGAGGATAGTATTAAAATGAATCACACAAATCGATTTACTAATGTTTGTGCTTGTCAAATTACTGGTTTTTGCTCCAGCCCAAAAAAAGTCTTAAAAGCAGGCGCTAATTTGCACTGTTCTTGATAGATTGATTGGAAGTTTTGCCCCACCCATGGTAAATCCTGTTGGCCCAAGATACGGCTTCACAAACCTGTACATTAAAGATCAAATATCAGTCATTGCCTCTGACAGAAAATACCACAGTAACAACACAGTATTGAGTTATTCTTGTCACAAAATGTAACAGGATATTCAGTGTCTCTATTTATGGACGACTGTCTCTGTATCTTATGCTAATGCTGGTCTTATGTTATTTTTTTCAGACATGGATACATACTACATTGCTGCTCTTCAGTGCCTTGTTCTATTTCGCCTTTGTTCTGTTGTTCAGCCTTGCGTGTGTGACGTGCAATTCTCCCACAAACCCCTTGGGCATTGAGACAAAAATGATGTCTCAGCCACTCTACTACCTAGTATGTGGATTTACCACAGTCCTGGCCCTGCTACCTAGGTATTACACACACATTTGAATGAGCTCATTTACATGCCAGTCACAGTAATGGACTGTAACACTGACTACTTTTACATAATAATGTGATTATTATTAAGCAGTTTACATGTCACAAGCAAACCTGTTTACATGCAATTATTCCCTCAAACACACGCGCGCACACAATTCACAGCAACCGCGCTCCTCTCGGAGAGGCAAGAGACGACCATCTCGCGGCACGCGCGGTCGGATGTACCTAAAAGAAAGAAACATTTCCATTCCATAATAAATGCGTCGGTCTGTTTTAAAT
>JAUMHE010000062.1:8094366-8106826 GCA_032359235.1 Enteromius mattozi | reverse complement strand
AACTGATATTTCCAACTGACACGCTACCGCAAAAGATAGAAATAACCAACTTAAAACCATTTTTTGTTGCTGAAAATAATAGTGGACTAAGACTTTTGCACAGTACTGTACATGCACACACACACACACACACACATATTTGAAAGAGTACAATTGAAAGTCTGTTTATGTTGTCAACAGCTTGGCACTAAAGAGGGTTATCTGGTTAAACAAGGAGCAATCATCAAGGTATGGTTACACAGGTTACTATTTCGATATAGACTAATTAAAAAAAAAAATCAACCAGTGTTTGCAGTAAATGTCAGTTTCTAGCTAATAAGGTAACTGGTTCTAGAGCAAACCTAGACCTAGTTTTGCTGGCTGATGGTTTCATCTTTTTTTTTTTTTTTTCTGGGCAGAACTGGAAGCAGAGATGGTTCACACTGAATAGATATGAACTTAAATATTTTAAAGATAAAATGGTAGGTGTGTGTATTTTGTACGGTGAGATTTATAATTAGATAAGAATTAAAGTTGACTGTTTATCTCACAGAAAACTGTCTCAGTTTGTAGAGCCAATACGAACCCTGGATCTGACAGAGTGCTCTGCTGTGCAGTTTGATTACAGTCAGGAGAGGGTTAACTGCTTCTGGTGAGAGACTTATAATATGGTCGTAATTTTAAAAGCATTTTTATTTTTTGAGAAATTCACAATTTGAGAATATCAACTTCTTTAAATTGAAACTGTAATTACAGTTACAATACTTTATCCTGTTGGCTGCAGAGATAATTTAGTATCATTAGTATACAGTTGTAGTTTTTGTTATATTTTAAATGATTTTTTTATGTATATGAATATATTTTATTACATTTTTTCGTGTATTTTATTTTTGAGGTATTTTGTTGTTGTGATTAATATTATTTGTGATTAGATTTATTTGTTCTTTAAAATGTTTAAAATCTAAAAATGTTTTAGTTGTTTTAGTACTTAGATTTAAACTAAGTAGTAAAAGTTTAATTTTATATTTTGTCAAGTAATTAATGTTTTTTTACATGTTTTTGTTTAGTCAACTATAATAAGCCTGGTTTACTGCCATAGTTCAAATTCAGAATTATAATAAACAAGTTCATTTTTGAATGGCATTTTTTTTTATTTGACAAGGATGGCTACAGTTAAACTCATAATAGAGATTCCTCAAAATGTTTAATTCAATTACAAAATAAAAGGTAAAAAATTAAGACCCTTTTCTATTGTGCTAGACTATATATCCTGTTGTTTTTACATCTGAAGCTTTTGCTGTTGGCCAACCATGAAATTATTGTCTATTTTTGGCAACTGAAAATGAGCTTGTATATCTGAAGCATTCAAGTGTCTGACAGGTTAGTCCCTGTGCTCACCAATTCAGAATTATGCATGAATGAAAATTCACATTGTCTTAGCACAAACTATGTAATAATAATAGAAAGCAATTACAATTTTATGTCAAAATCCTAATATTCTGTTAATCTGATATTTTTCCTACATGTAGCGATTCTTAGTAATGAGGAAGTGTAATCAGAAACTCCTATACATGGACTTCCTCCTACCCACATATTTTCCAATGAACGCTCAATTATAGTATTTTTCTTCACAATACAACTCATTATTAAGATTTTTCATTTTTTGTCTTACCTATAGTCTGGTGTTCCCCGAGAGGACTTTTTATTTGTGTGCAAAATCTGGTGCTGAGGCAGATGAATGGATTAAAATACTACGATGGAAACTGGTAAGAGGAACCAAAGTTAACCATGAAAAGACAGTCACTATGAATAATCAATGTACGTAATAGTTAACAAGTCAAATAGAATGTATTACTTCTTTGTTCCAGTGGAAATAAATTCATCTGACCGCACTTTACCAGTCTAATCATACAGAAAATATATTTGTCTCTCTTTTGTCCCTATCTCTAATAATGACTACCCTACATTTCCAGTCACAGATAAAGAAAGGACGATGATGTTCAGCATGGATGGAAGCGGTGTTATATTTTATATTAGTAAATACAGAGGATTCATTAACTGCATCTGATGTTCTCATCACACCTAAAAAGGTTTTTACATCTAAGAGAAGCACAGTCCTAAGGCACCATGCCATTGTGCTTTATAAAGGTATCTGGACGCGGTGCACTACCAGTGTTGAGATTATAATTGACAAGTTTGTGTTTCCCCATATTGCGTTCTCTGTTGATTTTACAGTTATTCTCACTCTTTTCCAACCCAAGTTAAACAGCCTGTCTGCTGTTAAACATACTGTATGTACATTCCCTCTTTTATACATGTTTGCAATTTTGTTTGTTGAAACCTTTTGGATGCAATAAGCTTTTTCCAGAATAGAGAGCTGCTGTAATTACATATTTTTGTAGACCAACCTGGAAGCGTTTCCTAGCCCCGTTTCCCTCGACAAAAACCCAACAGGAATTTTCCATTGGATTTGTTCATCATAAGCTTCATAAATAATGTACAAACTTTAAATTTTAAATTTGACCACTGGAAATAAAAAGCTAAATGTTGGCTTAAACAAGCATCACCACTACTAAGCTTCTGACAACTCTTTACTTAATTTTTTCCCTTAAATTTAAAGCTAGAATATCTAACAGGAGTGAGATTATATACAACATGGCGAGCCTGAGAATTCAGACTAGTTATTAGATTAGAAAAAAAAAACAAAAAAAACCACAAACCTTATTCCAGGCATTTAACCAAAAACCCACTGACTTCATGATGATGGAACTGAAAGTGCTAAAATGCCAACTTGTAAGTGGTTTGCGTACTGGGTGCAGCACTCTAAAGATCACCAAAGTAAATTCAGAGTAAAATGATATATTCTCTAAGACGCAATGCTACTTCTAATGTGATTGTACTTGTTTTCAAACCAAGATGCCCTATTGTAAAAAAAAAATGTATTTAAAAAGTCAATAAAGAAAATTTATTTTTGTAAACCAAAGCTTTAGACAAATTTATTAATTAGGAGACAAATAGGGGCAGGTTACATTCATAAAAGACATACAGCATCAAGACCATCCAACATTATGTATGTACATATGTGTGTGTATGAACTAGAACATCCGACTCTCTCATCCTCATCCAAATGTCTGAAGGTGCTGAGATGAATAACTACTAAGCTACTTCCACCACCTGCCTTAGTTCTTCAATCAGAGGAACGAGTTCCTTCTCAAGACTGAAGATCAAACCTAAATATGAAAAAAAGATAATTCAATTGTTATTATAATGAACGTACAATTTAAACATCTCAGTGTTTTTTTTTTGAAGACTCACCTGTGTTGGCATTACTACTTGCGATAAAACTTATGACTAATGGTAATCGATTAAATTGTATAATCTGTCAAGGAAATACATAACAGGACATATTAAAACCAGAAATTGAGAAACCTTAACAAGTAGTAAGTCAAATGTACTTTTGTGAAGAAAGTACCTGGTATGTGTTATAGTAACAAATGATGCTTTTATTTTTGGACAAGCCCAGCTTGCTGCCCTGGTCGGTTGCCAAAGCAAAGGTGGACAGGAAAGCTGGCCGCAGTGCATATTCAGGAGCATTGTCATTGGCAACTACAAAGGAAAACAAGCAAAATATCAGATAATGCGTCAAAAGATATATAAACAAACCTGGAAGTTACCTTTGATTACAGGGACTCCATCTCTATCCGTGACCACTATTGCATGGAGTCCTTCAACACTGATGATGGAGAGAAATGGTCCATTATTACTCCGAATGTAAAATTAAGAAAATGTGTGTAAAATACAAGACAAAACTTTTTACCTTGGAAGTTGTTTATACAAGTAACTCCTCAGATTCTGCAATAATCAAATCAAACGCATTATAACATTTCCGAGAGAAAAAAGCACTTAAGCAGATGCATTAGAAATATACTCACATCTGCCATATTCATTAGATTGACTATCTAGTTCTCCTGCTGAACCCTGTAGCAAAAAAAGTAAAGAACGACGAGGAAATTACACGAAATACTAACAGATGCCTCTCATTGTCTCGTTTGACAGCGTCGTACTGAATACTAACATTTCTAATCTAGCGGATTGTTAAAAATCGTAAACATAATATGCAAAATTACCTTATATTAAACCCAGTTTCATAAAAAGTTCTTGCCTTGTTTATGTGCGATCATCACATGACAGAGAACGCAAGCTTTTCCGTGTACGTAATATCCGTTCAAACGTCATGTCCAAGGAGAGTTGTGCAAACAAGGCCATCTAGTGTTTGATGCTGGAGTTGCCGTTTTTGTCAGTGAAGGTGTTTTTATGTGGTCCTTTTAGCTTTGAATTTTATTCCGAAATGACAAACATTAGAAAATATTTCTTTAAATTCTAAAAAAACTAAATCTTGCGTCCCTTTGTTCTTAGTAAAGAATGTTGTTTTAATAGTTAATAGTAAAATAAACAGATCACTAAGGTGTTACAGGTATTGAATGTTTGGTGAAAAATTATTCTTTATTGATTTCGTGACTCCATTGATGATTTTTGTCATCCATGGACCTTTCCATTGCACAAAATATTCTTTGTAGCGCAGAAATGTTACTCACAATAAGAAGAAAAAAAAGTTCTTTTAAGGACTTTTCACTGAAAGATTCTTTAAAGAAGCAAAAATGGTTATTCCATGGCATTGCTGCAAAATCCCCTTTAGAAAACTTGTGTGTTTTCAAACTGATTTTTCTGTTTTAGTCTATTTACGAACAAGCCAAATGTACTTATTTCTAGGTCGCTCAAGGTGACGAGCTCCACTTCATTTTAAACAAGCTGTTTAACCCAAACATGACATTCCTGAAATAGCAAAAATGCTGTAGGAAGTGTTTCATTCATCTGTGTCGCACACAATCCTGGTTCCTGGGGTCTCAAACTTTTCTCATCAGCTAAACGTGTGAATTTGCTTATCAATATATTAATTCACTCTTCTTGTTTCAAAAACTGAAATATGTTAATGACATGCACTCCACGTTCCAAGAAAGCTTTTCTGTTGCATGGAATGAAAAGCTTTCATGTGAGGATTAGTACAGAAACAACGGTTTCTTCAGTCCTCACAAACCAAGCAGAAAACATAATTAGGGAACATAATCCAGGCCAATGCTTTTCCAGCCCTTCGTTCCCACAATCACCCCGTAACCTTCTACATCCCCTAAGCACACACACACACAGTTTCATGATCTGCTTCTAGGTAGGAGAGAGTCTAGACTCTAAATTCTTTCAAGCCGCATGAATTTGTTTGAACAGATGTGAATGTTAGCCTGAGTGGTATATATATGATTATGTGTGACAAAGAGATGGCATCTGGACTCCTGAACGCTTCCACTGAGACTGTATATGGTGGAAAGAGCGCCTTCACACAGACTGAACACAATATTGTTGCTGCATACCTCATAACTGCAGGTAAAGAGCAGTGTGTGTGTGTGTGTAATTAGTGTTTTTGAGTTAGCCGTAAATATACACTTTGAAATAACTAATTTAATAATTATCAGGTTTTTCAGTTCAGTAAGCCAAATGTCCTTGAGGTCTATGATTAGATTCAGCACTGCTTTTAAGCATTCCTTGACATTTACAGATTCAGCTGAGCATGTGAGGTAACCAGCAGGGGTGTGTGTGTAAAATGGAAAACTGAAAAAGGGGAATGTATTTAATGGATGTGAAACATGTATGAGAAAATCTTTGTGTCTTAACCTTCCTCTCTCCCTGTCTGTGTCTTTCTCTCTGCTGGCAGGAGTGGTCAGTCTGTCTAGTAACATTGTGGTGCTGCTGATGTTTGTGAAGTTCAGAGAGTTGCGCACTGCTACGAATGCTATCATTATTAATCTGGCTTTCACTGACGTTGGCGTGGCCGGTATTGGTTATCCCATGTCGGCAGCCTCAGACCTGCACGGTAGCTGGAAATTTGGTTACACAGGCTGCCAGGTGCGCACAAACCAACACATCAGCAAACACAAAGCAATATTGTGAATGGGAACATAGCTAAAGGGCATCTTTTGGGGGTCACTGATGAGTAAAAGTGGTCAAAAAACACATTCTTAGTTCTTAGAAATGTATTTTTTGCACTCACTTTTTTATGGTTTTGAAAAACATTTTTTTAATTTTCTAAAACAGTATAACAGTAATATATACTCCAGTGTCATCTGGTGTTATGTAAAGTATATTTAGGCCTAAATATTTTAGGTTAAGATAGTATTATTTTAAAATGTTGATTTTCCCCCCTAAGAAATAACACAAAAAACAGTGCTAGATATTAAATATATTTGGAATAAAGTTTCATCAAAATTATTATTTTGTTATATTTTCTACTTTCGTACATGTAAATAGCAACAGAAATTGCTTCTTTTATAGATCTACGCTGCCTTGAATATATTCTTCGGAATGGCTAGTATTGGACTGCTCACCGTGGTTGCCATTGACCGATATCTCACCATATGTCGACCTGACATAGGTATGCTATCCATACAAATACCTGAATGAAATATGAACCACAAAGGACTGTGTTTAATGCTTTGCTCAAAGACAGGGGCCAAATGCATTAGGAAATCTATTAATGAGTATTTGCTACAGGACAGAAGCTGACAACACTATCATACACACTTCTCATTGTGGCTGCTTGGCTGAATGCTGTGTTTTGGTCATCTATGCCCATCGTTGGTTGGGCAGGATATGCTCCCGACCCCACAGGAGCCACCTGCACCATCAACTGGAGGAACAATGACACGTGAGTCAAGAATGATATTACAGGCTGTACGGACCCATTTTATTAGTTTACCACTCTTTTATCAGTTTTACCACCCTGTAAAGCTTTTCTTAAAGAGATTTTAAAGTGGAGTGGGGATTACAAGTGGGACTAATCCTGTTTTATTTCAGATCTTTTGTGTCCTACACAATGACTGTGGTCACTGTCAACTTCATCATTCCTCTGGCTATCATGTTCTACTGCTACTACAATGTCTCAGTTACTGTGAAGAGGTACAAAGCCAGTAACTGCCTAGACAGCATCAACATAGATTGGTCAGATCAGATGGACGTTACCAAGGTAGTACCATCATTATATTATATTATTTTTATTTTATTTCAGTTTATTGAAAAAAATCTTAAATAAAACATAAAAATTATGTATTAGAAAGATAAACTTCAAAAGGAAAAAAGGGAAAAACAACAACAGAATTAATTAATAATAATAATTTATTATACAAAATTAAAATTATACAAAAATTGTATTAGAAATGTTGACTTGGCAACTAAATAAATAAATTTTAAGTACTAAAATTATATCTAAAATAATTAAAAAATGTAAAAAGTGCATAACAAAAATTATTCAATAAATTAAAATTAAAATGAAAACCGAAAATATAAATAAAAAACTTTATTACAAATAATAATAATATATTACTAAAATAACCTTGCTTGACAGGTTTTGTGTTCAATGCATCTTTATTTTTTACAGATGTCCATTATAATGATAGTGATGTTCCTGGCTGCCTGGTCTCCATATTCAATCGTGTGTTTGTGGGCATCATTTGGTGACCCCCAAAAAATTCCAGCTCCAATGGCCATAATTGCCCCACTCTTTGCCAAGTCCTCCACCTTTTACAATCCTTGCATCTACGTTATCGCCAACAAGAAGTAAGGCTTCCATGTGCCATTTTGTTACACTGCTTTCTTTTCTCTTTTTTTCCCTAATAAGTTGTATTTGTTGACTACAGATTCAGGAGAGCCATCACTGGAATGTTACGATGTCAAACACGACAGAGGATCACTATTAGCAACCGGCTTCCAATGACGGCATCATCTGCACCACTCAACCCCTAAATAATGACACGATCAGATATTTAAACATTCATAAAACATCAGCGCTGGACGCTTTCTGTCTGCTTCAATGTTTAAACACAGCTAGGTCTCGATTACTTTGAAGTTGAAGTTCATACAAATGCAAAGTGTCCTTATACCATGAATGTCCTTCCTGCAACTGACACTGACTTCCTTTGACCTTGCTTTTCAGTATAGTCTGATAGTATTTAGTTTGATGCTTGTTACACTGTTATCAGTCAACTGCTAATCCGGTGAAACTGCTGTTGTTGATACTGTATTTATGTAAAATGTTTTCATTTGAATAAAAACAATGCCACTATGATTTATCTTAAAGATTGCTATAGTTTATAAAAGGCAGGAGGGCACTACATGACTTTCTAAAACAGAACAGCCATCACACACTTACCGACATTAATGCATTAAATGCACTAAATGCATACATACACAAACTCTTGCAGAAATATCATGATCAATGAAAATATTGTTGCAAAATATTAAACACGTTTGACATCTTCTGAGTCAACATAATCAAAGTCTGAAGCTAAAAACGGTGCCTGTCACATACTATGAAATATTCTATGAAATGTGACTTTGCAAACTGACTTTGGGCAAATTTGGCCAAATTGCGGCAAAAATCTGTGCAAACGCAGTTATGTGGTGTATTCCAATATATATATATATATATATATATATATATATATAAAGAAAGAGAGACAGAGAGAGGGAGAGAGAGAACATTATTTTATTGAAGAACCTAAAATAAATGTGTCATAACACGTGTGAGGCATGTAAGCATCCTTTATGACATTTATTTCACATTTACACATTTTACAAATAATTAATATAATGTATAATGAACACATTAAATAATGTACAGTGCCTCAAACTTGTAATGCCTAGCTCCAAGGAAAATATTTGTTTATTTAACTGTCATGCCAGCAGAATCCAAGATTTTATAATAAGAGTGTTTTTTATTATGGCTCTTAACCCAAAAACTATTTTTTCAAGCTGCCCTGAGCACTTCATTGACTTGTGAAAACAAATTTAGTGGGGGTTGGGAAAATTGTTCTGATGCTGGCCCGTTACAGCACTAGTCCTACACCACATTGTTAACCAGCCAGAGCTCGATCTCATCCAGATTCCGCTTCATCCATTCAATATTGTTCTTCACAGTCTCTATTGCCTGCTTCCTAGGCATCTCACCTGCTCCTGCATTCGGATAAAGGGCAAAAAAGTGCTCCATCTGAAAAGAAAACAACATATTACTCTTTGCTTGATTAAGCAGATAAAAGTTTAACCATCATACACAAAAAAATAACTAAATAAATAATAATTACAAAGTTCCGAACTCAGCCTTTGCTTCTTACCTTCCACAGCTGCATAGGAGTATTGTATGAACTAGTAATTCTGGAGGGCAGGCGGCCCAAGTTTCTGTCATTAATGGTATATCTAAAACAGACACAACATCATAAATACCACTGTTATTCTCAAAGAGAAGGCTGATCTCTTTCAGCTGTTAGATGAACTAACCTGTTCACTAGGTAATCCCAGTTGAGCGTGACCCAGTCCCAAGCCATGGTTTTGCCATATGGGTTTCGAGATACATACTGCACTAAAGTAAAAACATCTTGACTCCTCACAATGCTTTCATTTTTAGCAGCTTCAAGCAACCTATTAAAAAAGCAAAACATTTGAATAAACAAATATGTTGAGTGCTAGTTTACTTCCACAAAGTGCTTATCATTCAGCAGACCCTTTTATCCAAAGCAACTACAAATAGAGCTTCAAATGTTTTCTTTTTTAATTTTATTTTAATTTTTATTATTAAATAATAAGGCTTTTAGAAAGTCGAGTGTTCTTGTTAGTGAGAGCTGTATCAGTATCCATAGACAAGTCTTTTCTTTTGTGTCATGATGTAAATATGAGAAAAATGAATGATCAAAAACTTTATATATAATTCAGAAAAAAATGTGGATGTGGAAACTGTTGTTGATTGGATTTTGAGAATCTGAACTTGCCATGATTTATGGATAGATGGGTTTTAATAACTGGACAAATCTGGCAAGTCCACCAAAAGACTAATGACATTTTGATTAAACATTACAAGGTCAAAATGAATCATATACATGGATGGATCATTACTCTTAATGTTAATAAGACAGGCTGAACTGGGAGGAGGTAGTTTACCTATGAAGGAGAGCGATATTTTCTACAGAAGCCAGGCCGTAGAGCAGCTTGTCTTTCTCCTGAGCAAGAGTGGCAGAGATATACTTGCGGAACATGGTTTCCCAGCTCTGGACTGATCCTGACCTCTTCATGCCGTATCGATACACCAGCAACCGTAAATTAACAGGCACACTGCTGCTCCCCAATCAGATAAAGAGCTTTGTTAATACACATTCTGATTGGACCGCTGGAGGTATTTATGTATGACTGTAATTACCTAATTGTTCCATCGATCCATTTACTGAAAATGTCAGAGGCTTGGTCGAGAGCTTCCTGGTCATTCATCTGACATGCAATGCCCAAAACGGTCTCTCTCAGTAGCCTGTACATGGGAAAAAAAGGAAATCAAAATATTAAAAATAACAATAATTAAAAATACTACTTTTTTAATATATATGTTATTTTTTTTAATTAAATTAATAGAGAATCCAAAATAGAAATTCTTTTAGTGGGC
This sequence comes from Enteromius mattozi, assembly GCA_032359235.1. Taxonomy (NCBI): domain Eukaryota; kingdom Metazoa; phylum Chordata; class Actinopteri; order Cypriniformes; family Cyprinidae; genus Enteromius; species Enteromius mattozi. The sequence continues at coordinate 8,096,319 of JAUMHE010000062.1, read as the reverse complement.
AAACACATGCAAACTATTCAGCACATTAATATATAGGCCTATATGCAACATTTTAAAACTGATGTATCTGGTTTACATGAATGACAAATTCAAAAATTTATTCTTGGCCTGCTGTAGGAAATTTTTTTTTTTAGTTATTTCTGCCAAAAAGATTTCTCACCGCTGTGTTTGCGTCCCCTCATCGTTCCACCCAAGTTTTTTGGATATCTTCTGCACATGGTCACCGAAGAGTTTCTAAACAGATGTGAAACAAAAATATCAGCTATAACTCTCACACTGGGAATAAGATCACATTTTAACTTTGTATATGATTTTTCATAAAATTGATTATTTTCTTGCATTAAGGTATATTGAATACTTTGGGATCCAACCTGGAATTTGCGATACAGCTCTGTTTGATCAGCCAGCATTTCTCTCACATAGGATATAGAAGTAGATACTCTATCCCACACAATATACTCAGTTTCATTGGCCAAATATCTTGTTAAGTTGAAGGCATGTCCATAGTCGACAATATCGGCCCTGTTAGTGCAAAACAAAAGGCAGCATTTCAAGCATGATGTCATTATCCTCACTTTATGACCTCCACTGTAACCAAAAAAAGCTGTGCTATGAAAAAAAGTTCAGATTTACTTTTGTGCCTGTCATCAAGTCAAGATTGAAAGCATAAGCTTTTTGCAGCTGGAAGATGTTTGTACTAACTCACCGTCCAAATGCAAATATATCATCAATGTAGCCGCTTCGGTCAGTTGCATCATACACCTAAAAAAAGAATAAGCATTGTGTTAGTCATATTATGAATTATTACAATACTTGATCCCGATAGGTCAAACTATTTTTTTGCGATAAAATATTTATTCCTGCTTGGTCAATCTCGATATTACTCTATCGTCGATGGTAAGTGTCATTTATCATTATTCAAACCCCAAATGTAATTAGCATCACCCAATATACAATTCTATAACATTGCAGTATATTTTTAATACACTGCATCTGCATATATGTGTTTTTCACAGCAGAATAGATGCAGCGATGGCATAAAGTGAGAAAAGTGGTTCAACGATTCAGCTGTGAATGGAAGTCCTGTCCTGTTAGTCCTGTTAGTTCTGACAGAGAAATTAATATAAATAATAATACCTGATGATTTACAGAGAGTTGCTCAGCAATATCACTCCACACATGGTCATAGTGATTTACTCTGTAAAAGCCCATATGGTCTTTGTTGACTTTGATGAGACCATCAGTAGCAGGGGAGTATCCAGTAATTACTGCCTCTAATTAAACACAGGCCAATAACAGATTACACAGCAGAATACCTCAGTTAAAACAACCTATTCCTTAATGCAAAAAATAAAAAAAGAAGAAAAAAGTCAGAGCATGTTGTTTACCTGTTTGTCCCTTGTCAAACAGGAAAGAGGCGTTATTGGAGTCAAGTGTGCTCCATTTCACAGGAATGGTCCATTTGTAGCTGTGGGACAACAGTTAAAACATCTAAGTGAACTAAATACAAACCAGAGGTCAGTTCATTATCAGTGTTCCTTCCTGTGAAGAATAATCAGGGGAAGTATTATTTGTGATCATGCTGTTGAACTTAGTTGGGTTAGAAAAAGCATACAAGAGCAGTGCTTTTCAACTGGTGGGTAGTGAGTGAAAGATGGGTCTCAGATCTGTTCTGATTGCAGACAGTAAGGATAAACCAACCGTAGAATTATGAAGAATTCAGAAAGCAAAATAAACTGACTTATCTACTTTTTAAAAGGAGGACAAAAGCATGTTTTGTATGTTTTGTTCTTGGCGTCAAAAGCTGTGCATGTGATTAAACAATATTTGGACAGTATTTTTACAGTATTTGGACCAATATATGCATTTTCCTAATGTGTGCATGTCATGTTTTTATTTGTGACCCTGGACCACAATACCATATATAGTCATAAGAAGCATGGGTGTATACAT
>JAUMHE010000062.1:8063343-8094266 GCA_032359235.1 Enteromius mattozi | reverse complement strand
ATTTTCCTTTTATTCCAAAAATCATAAAAATTGTAAAAATCATGTTCCATTAGGATATTTTCTACATTTCCTGCGATAAATCTATCAAAACTTAATTTTTGATAAGTAATATGCCTTGCTAAGAACTTCATTTGGACAATTTTAAAGGCGATTTTCTCAATATTTTTGAACCCTCAGGTTCCAGATTTTCAAATAGTTGCATCTTGGTCAAATATTGTCCTAACAAACTATACATGAATGGAAAGCTGATTTATTTAGCTTTCAGATGATGTATAAATCTCAATAAAAAAAAACAAAAAAAAATACCCTTATGACTGGTTTTGTGGTCCAGGGTGATATTTTTGCTAAATGTTGGGCCTATTTGGTTCATGGTAAAATGACTGAATTTCAGTGTTTGATTAGATTGATGTTTTTATTGCGTGGCACAATCAGGCTCACCCCAGGGGAGTGCTGGGCTGGCTGGGGTCAGCATTGGGATCCAGAAGGAACCTGGTCTGACTGAGTTTAGCTTCAGTGTTTGTGCTGGTCAGAGTCAGCAAAGGATAACCCATCTGCTTGGTCCATGTGTCCATGATGTCTGCCACAGCTACCCCACTCTCCTATGACCCAAGAGAGATGTATAATGTCACAGTTCAGAATATTTAAGATTGATACATTACTGTTTAAACGTTTGGGGTAATATGATTATTTTCAGAAATTAGTAAAAAAGGAATTAACACTTTTATTCAGCAAGGTTGATAGTGACTGTAAAAAAATGATGTTATAATGTTAAATATAAAAATACTCTTTCAGATAAATCATGTAATTTTGAACTTTATATTAATCAAAGAATGCTTTGTATACAAAATACTGTAATACCAAGCAAAAATTGTTTTTAGCATTGATAATAATAAGAACCCTTATTAATAATTGAGCAACAATAATAACTTATAATAATAGAGAACCAAATCAGCATATTAGAATCATTTCTGAAGTATCATGTGACATAGAAGACTGGAGTAATGATGCTAAAAAATTCAGCTTTAATAATTAAAAAATAATAATTATAGTTAATACATTATTGATCAAACCTGGACAAAACATTAAAATGCCAATTTCTGGTCGATAAAAGATATTTACATGAGCCAAGGCTTGCCAAAAGTCTGCAGTCTTCGCATTCTGGAATGGGTAGCTTTTTAGATATCGCTGTGGTGAAAAAGAAAGGGGTATTATTTTCACTGCATCACATGTTTAAAATATAACTTTGGAATATTATTTGTAAAAAGCAAGACATCTTACTCGACATCCATCCCTAAATGTGTCACGGCCAAGCAAGTCCTCCAGCATTCGCAAAATAGAAGCGCCCTACAATAGAACAACATCACAGTTATAAATTCACAGACAATAACACTGACAGATTAACAGCATCACTGACTTAACCATACCTTGTTATATGAGATTGCATCAAACACAGATGTGATCTCAGCGGGGCTGGACACATCCACGATAATAGGATGGGACGAGAGAAGAGCATCATCAACCATGACAGGAAATACATCATTGATAAGCATGATGTCCCGCTGAAAACACACAAGATCAATTGGCATAAACATGACATCCAGCCTCAGTGTAACTGAATGGTTTGAAAGAGATATTGCCTATTTAGGAATATATTTGAAAGACTCAGGCATGTGCTCACCATTCCCCAGTCAGACTCGGCTTCTTCCACTCCCACATACTCAAAAAAGCTGGCAAAGCCCTCGTTCAACCACAGGTCGTCCCACCAGTCCATAGTCACAATATTTCCAAACCACTGCAAATGAAAGACAAAACAGTTCCTTAAACGGTAGACCCCAAATACCTCATGCTCATTCAGCCCTATATACTGTTCCAGTATATTGTTCCTTTCATAAAATGTGTTAGTTCTAGGAAAAAGGCATTTGTACATACTGCACTACGTTTGTAGCAAAGTCACAATTTGGCCAAATATAAAATAAATAAATAAAATAATTCAATACATGAACTACGCAACCAAGGTTGGCAGCATCAGCAGCAAATACTTTGCCCTGAGTAAATGTCTTTACAAGGAAAGCAGTTACAAATTATCTAATTACATCATGATTTTAGACCATCTATAAAAGTTTTCTGCAGTTCTGTTATATCATCATATAATATTGTTAGCCCTGTGTAACTTCGGATTGCTTTTTGGAATTAAACTGTGTCCAACAACCTTGGACCTATAGCCATAAAAAGATAATCTTATCAGTGTACAATGTGACTGCAGTCATTATCCCAAAAAACATCACTGTATTGGATGCTTATGAGAGAGTGTAATATGTAACTGTGTGATAGTAATCTTTATGGTAATCATATTTTTCTCTGTCGGCCTTGTTGCTGTAAATGGATCTGATAAATTCACCCTCTTTGATTGAAAATGCAGTTACAGGAAACAGTAAAATGAGCTGCATGCTCAGCACAGGGTGTTCTGCCAATTTGTATCTGACGTATGACTGATGATGTACTGTATACTTGATGGTCCTCGCTCTGCGTAGTGTCCTGGACAGAGCACTTGTAGTGTGCTTTTAAGCCCTGTTGTGTGCTATGAATGATATCTAAGCTGCAGTCTGGAAATAGTAGCTACATGAGATAAAACTTGTCATAACTTCACTAATCAGATATGTGATAGGGTTAGTAACCTGGTGAACAAGCTCATGCGCAATGACACTGGCCACTCGCTGTTTGTTGACCGAGGAGGACTCGTTCTCATCGAACAGCAGGTTGGTTTCTCTGTAAGTAATCAAGCCCCAGTTCTCCATTGCTCCTGTCCCAAAGTCTGGGATTGCTATCTTATCTACAACAGAGACAGAATATATACTATGTTCTTTTGTCACAATAATCATTGCACAGACAGACAAGATATGAATCAGTTGATAAGATATGATAAAAATCATGAATCAGTGTCTTTTTTTTAATGAGATGAAAAGTGTTTTTTAAAAATCTACTTTAAAACATCATATTTTCTTTAAACCCCACATGTAAAAAGACACACATTAAAAATTTCTAATTTTTAAAAAAATATATTTTCAAGGTAAAAAACATATATATATACACACATAATATGTAATAAATTTTTTTTTTTTTTAAATAAAAACGTGTGTGTGTGATGATTTACCAAGTTTCTCTATGGAATATTCCATGTCAAAATACTCCTCAAAGTAATCAAATATTCTCTTGGTGACATTTGCAGCATATTCAGCGGTCGAGATCTGCAAAGGCTGAGCATAGATCCGCAACTGTCAGGAGGAAGAGAAGAAATTAATGATGAAAATCCACAGAGGCTTTATGATACTGCTTGTCAAGAACTATTTCAGCAAATTATGGATTCAGTAGAACACACAATGAAAAAAGTGCTTACTGGTATATTTCTTTGCGAGGTCCGCTCCACATATTGGAACTGGTGAACTGCAAAACATACCAGATAGGTACTCATCTTTACTGACTTTTTAAAGGATGTTTTTGTCTTTTGGTTCAACATTTTTTCTGTTCTCTGTGAAAGAGAAGTTTAGGAGTTATAGTTAACATCTATTAACTGAATAGAAAGCAAGCATAAGAATACAACAAGAACTGCAAGTAAAACCACACATAACACATACAAGCAGACTGATGGTTCAAGACTTGGTGTAAAAGTTTAAGCTACACTTTGAAAGGTTCAGTAATTGTTTTGAAGGCTCAAGCAACAAGCGAATGTACCTCCACAGGCATGTTGGACAGCGCTTGATAAGCACTGTCATGGGTGATTGAGATTGTGTAGGTGGCCTTTTTGTTGGGCTCATCAAAACAGGGAAAAGATTTACGAGCGTCTGTGGGTTCATGGTCTGTTGCAGCGATTTTCCTGTAAAAGATCAGAGAAGGGTTCATAAAACTCAGCTAGTGGTTTATGTTTACCTCAGTAACCTCATGTGGGGAAAGTCCAACCACATTTTCATTAACATCTAATCAAGTTTGATTACAACTAAATTAAACTCACTGTCAGCAACATGTGTGTGCAACAAAATTGATTTAGGTGGCCTCTGAAATTTTGCCCAAGTGCTTTAAAACAAAGTATATATAATTGAAATATTACATCAATAAACAGAATCTATTCCTATGTGGTGTGAGTCATAGGTTTTGCAATTCATCATGAATAATAAAGACTGTTTGTTAATTCTATGTGATATAGTATTGTGCGGTCGTTTAGCTGTTAGTTTTTCTCTGATCTGAACCTGAAACACAACAGAATAGAGCAGTAACAGAGCTTAAATCCAAGTTACTTCATGAATAAATAAGCTCTAGCAGATGTAGAACTCATTCTTGGCATCTCACAGCTTTCGTTCCAAGAAATGAGGGTACGTGTCAGTTCAGTGCATTTGCTAAATTTTCACACCAATCCCAAATCATATATAATGGCCTCATCAATGGCTAGTATCCCACATCCACAAAAATACTACATCCTAGGGACTGCATTTGAGTATGTTGCATAAGAATCAGTTGCACTTAATGAAATAAAAGGGAACAGCTTGGCAATACTCAAGCTCCGAAAATAAATGTAGAAAACGTAGCACTGTTAAATACTTAACATTGTAAACTCATTGGGATTTTCCACCATTTTGATATCTCCCTCAGAGACTATAATTCAATTCTCTGTGTAGCAAAGGTCTCAGATCATCTTATACAAACTGTGGGCTACGTTCAGATAGTCATGTCCCCTGTTCCCTGTCAAATCAGAGGAGTTTAGCTGTAATGGTTTGATATTGAGATAAAAAGACTAATGCAAGACATTTCTGGGACATGTTGTAATATGGTAAAAGGTCATTTGCATTAGTCAGTTCTGTCTCTTGAAGCTAAAAATCAAGTACATTTTGGGAAGTTTATCCTCTGATACATTAACTTGGTTAATATCTGAAATGATGAGTGCAACCGTAAAAGGTCACTTGTAGTTCAGATAGATAACATCTACTAGTCATAGTGGTCAACGTATTTGTAACCAGACCAGGTCACCAAAAGTTTAGGGCAACAAAGTTTTGTAGTACAAGAGCGATGATTGTCCTGATGAAGAGTTTACTATTTAGGGTTGCCTGATGGTCCTGAAATGGTAATGGACGGCAAGCTCTGGAACTGTAATAAACTTATCTGAGTGCCTAGTTATAATAACCTAGATATTAAAAAAAATATACATCTCATCAGATCATCTATTAAGTACTGGGCAGGGTTATGAAATAATGTAATAACAGTAATTTATCACTATGTGCTTAAGTCATTTGTGGAATTTGTTACTTGTTTCTTGAAAATGATAACTATAATAATAGTTTTATATTGAGGAAATTATACTTTTCTTCTCCTTAAAATTTAATTTAGACCTTCAAAATGCCAAACACTTTTTGCATGTCATCAGAACCTAAATCTGTCCTGAATTTTTCTCAATTTTACTGAGCTTACAATCATTGTCAAAACTTTTACAGCCAATGACATCCACTTCAGTGTAAACTATATTTTGAAATTGTGTGCGTCTATATTGAATAAAACTATTAAAGACATTTATAATATCCACAAAAATATTAAGCACCACAAAGTTTTCAACACTGATAATATTAAGAAATGTTTCTTGAGCATCAAATCAGTAGCAACATGTTAGGTGTTATGGCTAAATACTGTAATTTACTTAACTGATATAATGTTAATATACCAACCTTTTGAAGTACTGAAATATGTTTTGTACATTTGTAATACACTGATAACCAGCAAAAGCAGGTGGTGATGAGAAAGTCACATGATGAACCAAAGCTCATCACAAGCAGCTTTTAAATATGAACATATATACATGAAACTGCGATAATGCAACAAACATTAATTTAACAACACTAGATGTAACATCAAATTTGAAATGTAAGGCAGGGAATTCTGGGAATGTCAATTTACGGTTATTGACTGTAAATTACACAGTCTTTTCACTTCCAAAAACAATATGCTACTGTAAAATACAGTTTTTCACCGTTAACTATTTAACAGGTTTTTACTGTAGCATTTTACAGTTTTTTACAGTTAAATTTACTCTCATTTTTTACAGTGTACAATATAGATGTCTTGACGCTTACCTGGTAACTTCATTCTCCTGATACGTGGTCCTGTAGAAACCGACCAGAGAGCCGTTGAGCCAGCCCTGGAAGTGCAGAGTGAGGATATAGTGTTCATCTGTGCCAGTGACGCTCAGCTGCTCGGCTGCCTCCACCACCACATACTCCTGTGGCTTGTACTCAAAGCATTCCTTCACCTGGACAGGGGTCAAGCCGGACGGGCCACTGTGCTGCAGAGAGGGCACTGCGGTGACAAACGTCTCTCGGATGTGGAGCCACAGGTGCTGACTGGGCTGCGTCAGGGTCAGATGGATGGATACGGTCCCGGTGTAGATGTCTGTGTCGAGGTCGGGCTCCAGGTGCAGGTCATAATGGAAAGGTACCATGTAGTCAGGTAAGCGAAAGTTGTTCCAGCCTCCATTTGTGTTGTCGGAAGGTTTACAGGGGCCCAGGTCATCTGGCGGAGTTGGTGTTGTGGGTAACGGTGTTGTCGGTAATGGTGTTGATTTGGGTTCCTCTACGGATGAAGAGGTCTTCTGGCTCAAACCAACTCCGAGCCCCACAGCAATACCTGTCACGATGACGACGGCGCAGATGATAGCAGCATGCTTGCCTCGGATAAAGTACCGCTTTTCCTTCTTTTCGAACTCCAGGCTTTCCATGGCGAGAGTTAGAATGTGTACAAACACTCAAAGTTCAGAAAGTCAGAACACTTTCTTCCTGTGACACACACAAACACACACACACACACACTCTCTATCCTTACTCTTTCTTTTGCCTCCAAAGAGAGAAAACAGCTGTGTCTGGATTCCCAAATGTGTGGACATATGCAGACCCGCACACGCTCACGCAGGGCAGCCTGTGGGAGGCACAGAGGTTAAGGCAGGAGTTCAGTTTCACCACAGTCCAAAAAGTTTGCTCTGATCTCTGTAAGGTCAGAGCCACGCGGCTGTCAAAATGTCTACGCTGGGAGGTGATCCTCTAGCTGTAGTGTGGCAAGTCCTCACTCACCAAATCTTATCCTGACAGCAGTGATACATAGGGGACAGCGGCTCAATTTGCACCGCCTTTCAGTTAGACATAAATCACAATATGTTAATCAGCAGTCAAAGAGGAATGATCACAAACAAGCATACGCGAGAGAAGCATGGGGGAGGGAGGCATAGGAAAGCAGAGTAAAAATGGAAAGAGTTATTATGGGAAGAGGATGGGGCTTATGGGAGTGATCTGGAGAATGTTATGAAACTGTCGTAGTTTTAAGTGGATAAAGAAATTTTATCCAGGACTGAAACTATAAATTATGAACAGTTTTGTCAGACATTAGGCTACAGCAACTTTAAGTGGGCTGAAAATATAATACTATATCTATTATATCCAACCATATGTATATATATTAAAATTAATTAACTTCTCAAATTTCACATTTCAAAGCAAACACACAAAAAAACAAACACCTAAATTAGAAATAATTATATGCTTCTGACATGTTTTTTTCTGCCTTTTCGTCATTAGGCATAACAGGCCAATACAAAGAGCATCCCAGGCCAACCATGGGATCTGTTCTTTAGAATAGATCAGAACTGAACCATAAAGACTAAAAGACTAACTAGAATGACTTAACGCATGTCTTTTTCTTAAATCCACTTCAAAGTAAGTAAATATTTGGATAATTATATGTGGTAATTGGAGCTAGATGTTACTGTTTAGTCTGATGACAATAAGATTTGAGTTTGAGAGGCCTTTTCTAAAAACCTATCACAAAAACTGACTGTTGCAATGGTGCAGAGTGTTTTGGGGCTGATCAGCCCAAATTCTTAATAAACCCTCAGATTAATATTTTACAGGAGTCATCAGGATTTTTTTATGGGGGTGCTGCAAGGTACTTTAGTTTAAAACAGTTATCATCAAATTGTTAGTTATCACAATCATAAATCATTTATCAGTTTGTGTGAAACATTACTGGTAAATGCAAAATAATAAGGAGTGGTAACAATGGTACTGTAAATGCTTTATCTGGGTGTATGATAAAAGAAAGATGGGAAGATGTTACATGCTGTTAAGATGAATAATCACTCACTGAATTTCATCACTCTATTTGACTATAAATGGCCTAGCAAAAGAAATTAGGTCAGCAAAATGGATGACAAGATGACTTGGACCTTCTTTGGCCTTTACGGTGACACTCAGCGTTTTCTTAAAATATATTAAGTTTCTACAATTTTGTAGAATATTGTAGAAACATATTGTAGAAACTTAATTTCCTGTAAAGTTGCATGCTTTGCAATGATTTGTTTCGTAAGAAGCTGCTACACAAATAAACTTGAATTGAATTATTCAACAGCTGCAGTTCACTTGGATCTATCAGGCATAAATGGCCAGCCACACACTAAAAAAGATTAAAAAGTATTTTTATAAACCATTCATTTTCTGTAATACTCGATGTAGGAGGAAAGGAAAAAGGAAAGGACATGACATGTGGCCAGGTATGGTTTCCCTCTGCATTTAACCCATCCAAGTGCACACACAGCAGTGAGAAGTGAACAACCACACACACACACACCGTGAACACACACCCGGAGCAGTGGGCAGCCATTGCTGTGGCGCCCGGGGAGCAGTTGGGGGAATGGTGCCTTGCTCAAGGGTCTCACCTCAGTCATGGTATTGAAGGTGGAGAGAGCTCTGGTTATTCACTCCCTCCCCACTCACCCACCCACTCACTCGCTCGAACCCGCGACCTTTGGGTTACAAGTCCAACTCCCTATCCATTAAGCCACGACTGCCCCCTAATGTAGCCTTTGTCAATACAGTATATGGATGACAATAGGTCATCTATAAGCCTTGTATGTGACCTTTATTAGACTATTGATATTACTAGTGGTTCATGTGAGGGAACATCAATTTTGACACTTTTCAAAAGTACATTTTCAGTTCACTAGCTCCTTTGGTCCTGAGGTGTCTTTAGCTCAGAGCTGCCATCTGGTGGCCATAGCTGAGTAAATAAAAAATAAAAAAACTCACTTGAGGAAATAAACACAAGATTATGGTCATGAAACTTCCTGAAATTATACATATATAACTAGAATGTTTCAGGTGTGAATTGACATGGAAACATGAGGTTTTTGTCTTCTTGGCAGTGGGTTGTCAGAAGCGTGTCTCTGTGGTAGCTTCTGTACGGCTGTTCTGTCTCTTTTCATTTTGTCTCTGCTGGTTTTGGGGATTTTCATGACTCTCTTTGGAGGGGAGAGCGGTCTAGTCATGTTCCGACGTAACAAAGAAGGTATCACCTTAGATTTCTGGTTGGGTTTCCTCTTTGTATTGTTTAATTTTGCAGCTGTTTGCTGTTGGTCAGAGTTTTTAGAGTCTGCATATTCAGCCATTACCCCGACCACATTCAGACTGACAATGGCCTCTGATATCCCTGCCATGTTTTGTGCTCTGCAGCGGTACTCCCCCGCATCGCTATACGATATTCCATTCAGACTGACTGCTGACCAGCGGATTCCCACACGTGGAGACTCTTGTACATCTGCAGGCAGTTAAGTGATTATGTGATCAGACATTAAATCAAAAGAATGAAGATAACTCTCACTTAAGTGACGGTTTACGAGCTCATAAATGTAAAACATTTGCACCAGTGTGCTTTGTAAGATAATATTTAAACACAAAAGGTTTAAAACCAAGTACACTACAACTAAAAAAGTTAATTATTTTAAGTGTGCGAAGTTCTAATGGTAACTTACAGCCAGAAAGTTTTCTGGGCAATCGTTCAGTGTCCATGCTGCTTTGCATCTGCTTACAACAACCTTAAAATAAAGGAACATATACTGTACACTGGAGACCAGAATTCTGAGATTATGAGTAAAATTATCAGTAATTTACTTATTTAATTTCTTTTGTATTTATATCAGCGTAACAATTTAGTTAAAAGCTGAAAAATACATTTTAGAAGGTATTCAATTTTATTTTCACATTTGAAGTCTTTATAATAAAATAAGAAATGTGATATATATACAGAAAGAGACAACATTATGTATTAGTGCTTTTTTCATATTATTTATATACTATTATACAGCATATTTTTTATATTTGAAATTAGCTTTTATATTTTGATTTATTATTTTAATTATAGTTATTTCATTTTTAAAAGACTTTTAATTCTTTTAAATTAGCTTTTAGATTTAGATAGTTAGATTTTTATTTAGTTTTAACAACCTACATTTTATTTAAAATCAGTTTGTCAAAGCAACATTTCAAAATATTCATTTAATATATATTTAATTTATTTCAGCTATATTTCAGCTAACAAAAAATATTTAAATAACATTATTTTTATTTAACAATAATTATTTATTTACTATTAATATTATCTACCTTCATTGTAAATTATTTATTATATTTTGAGTTTTAATTTCGGTCATTTTGTTATGTGCTTTTGTTTTTTAATTAGTTTTAGTTACTGTATATGTTTCTAATTATAGAAAACTAAATTTCTCATGTTTTAATAATAATTTAAATTAACAAAAACAAATAAAAATATACAACATGAGTGTAGAATGAAGATTACCTTGTTTAATAAGGTTGGGTATGGCAGATTTGATCCACATAAGTGTTGGGGTTGGGTGTCCTGTAGCTTCACAGCGAAGTAGGATATTGCTACCCAGTAGAGCTGTGATCTTGGTGGCAGAGGTCACCACATAGGGCCTGCGGCAGCGAGTGAGCTCCACGCTCTGAAAGGGAACTCCAGCAAGATTTGGCGGTTCACTACAGGTCAGGAATCGATCCAACAGGACCAGAGAAGTTTCTGGGGCTTTACTAATGTCAAGCAAAGTGGAAAGCCTACAGTCACACACCCAGGGGTTATCCTGAAGACCTGCAGAAGGGATGAAATGGGTGAGAGAGGTTGATGACACATTTGGTCTAAAGAGGTGTGCACTGATTACATAACCTGTTCTCTCCAGCATGACTAGATTAATCAGAGTACAGGGCTTTGGTTTCCACTGGAGGAACGCAGTGAGCCAACAAAAGGCTAAAGACTCTCAGATTGCACTTAGATATCACATTGGGTAAATATTTAATGGCCATGAGACATTAATGACTTAATTTGGTTTTGTTGGCAGTGTCTGTGTGCATGTGTGTGTCTTGTAGTTTTTGGAGAGCCAATCAGGGTGTGTTACGGGATTGTTATGTGCTAAAGACATTTTCTTATTTATCTTGGCTCACTAAAAACACCAGGATCCAAATGTCAGAAACCACACAGAAAATCTGGTATTACAATTCTAATTTAAAAGGATCGACTTTCTTTCATTTGTGGAATAGAAGATATTTTGAAAAGAAAGAGGGTTTTTGTCCATACAACGGATGCTGGTGATCACTGAAACTGTCCAGTTACCAACATTTTTAAAAATATCTTGTTCTGAGGAAACAAGAAAGTCAGACAAGTTTGGAATGACACAAGGATGAGCACATTTTTGGGTGAACTATCCCTTTAAATAAATGGTTTTAGGATATTGTAAATGTTAAAATCAAAGAAACATGAGGTAAAATGAATGAGAAACAGTCACAAATCTATTTAAATTAAACACACTTAAATTTGGTAACACTTTATTCTGATGTTCCCTTTTGAGCATTCTGTTGACAATAAGTAACTTTGCACCTACTAACTCTCATTAGAATATTATCAGACTGTCTGATGAATATCTGTTAACTCTTTATTGTGATGGTCTCCCAACAGACATTCTCCTAAGTAACTTTGCAAGTACATGGCAACTTATTCGAACCCTAAGCCTACCAATCTACTAATACTCTACTAACACTCTAATGAGAGTTGGTAGACATGTAACAGAAATATTATTTACGGTCAACAGAATGTGTTAAATGGACCATCAAAATAAAGTGAAACCCTAAATTTGAATGTTTTTGAATTTTTATTTTTTTATTATTAATTTTAAGTAGTATACTAATAATATGTTTCACTACAAAATACTTAGAGTCTTAGTTGATATAATTTTGAACCCAACTGTATATTTACAGTACCTTGTATTGTTGCCAGTACCATATGCTATATGCAGATCACTGACAAGCAGTAGGATATCTAGTTATCAGACATTTGCTTTCTTCATTTCAGTTATCATCCTACAGCCAAACAACTGATCTACAGTGTGGTGTTTCACCTAAAACCACAGAGCCTTGGGTCTGCGAGCTGTCACTGAGTGGCCAGAGAGCAGTCAGATCATTGGGCAGGGTGCTCAGCCTGTTGCTCGAGAGATCCAGATAAGTCACATTGGTAAGGTAACGAGCAGCCAGGGGTGGGATTCGTGCCAGGCGGTTATTGTGCAGTCCAAGTGTTCGGAGGCGGGGCACATCCCTGAGTCCCTCCCAGGGGAAGGAGGACAGGAGGTTCCCGTCCAATCGTAACTCATGAAGGAAAGACAGGTTTGTGAAACTCCTTGGATGCAGAACAGTGATGGAGTTATATGTAAGCCACAAATAAAGCAGTTCTGGCATGCCAGAAAAAGCACCTCTGAAGATCCTGGAAACAGAGGTGCGCTCAAGACGAAACTTGATTGCATCACTTGGCAGATCCACTGGAATGGCAGTCAATGCTGGGTTTTTACATAGCACAGTTCTAAAGGGAAAAACAAATTTAATGGTTAATGCTCATTGTATTGTTATATACAAACAAAACAGTCCTTCAAAATAGAGCTCAATATACTGTTAATATATAAAGGAACTTACTGTATAGATTTTTCATAGTGCTAGTGCAGTTAAAACTCCACAACTTACAAATTACAGGAGCACAGATTGACCAGGCAAAAAAAGATAATAGAAATACCCATTTGACTGTACCTGAGTCCCTCGGCATTGCTGCGGCCATGGAGCACACAGGTGCACAGAGATGGACATGATGGACTCTGTGCACAGACCACCAAAGCCAAGCACAAAGTGAGGTGTGCATACAGAAGTGGATGCATCGCTTTAGAGACACATAAAGCATCTCACACACTACTGACCCTAGAAAGAAGTACCAGTCTCTGTCTGAGCAGGACTGTGACTTTCCCAAACACTGCCGTAGATTAAGACAAACACTAAAAGGATTAGTTCAGATTACTGTGGTAAGGAGTAGATCAGCACCTAGTCAGTGTAGTAAAGAGAAACATGCCCTGGGACTGATGCTTTACAATAATAATAGACGTACAGTGGAAGATTTAATAAAATACATTTCACAGAGACAGTAGCAAACTGGATTTAGCTACACAAAATTTGGATTTTTTGGCCTGTGATGAGCTCTATTGAAAGTCTGCTTCATGAAGATTCAAAACATGACTCTTTTGTTTCAAACCTGTGCGTCAAATCACATGATTAAAAAAAAAACAAAAAGAAAAACTGGTTTGATTATCTCATAATGGACAGAATTTTGTTGGACTGAAATAAAATACAATATATATATATATATATGTTCATGTAAATCACAAAGAAAATATGTATGTATATATATATATATATCTATATTAGTGCTGTCAAACGATTAATCGCAATTAATTGCATCTGAAATAAAAGGGTTTTTTTACATAATATATGTGTTTATGCTGTGTTTATTTATTATGTTTATATTAAACACACGCATACAGTATACATTTTGAAAGTATTTACATGTAAATGTATTTATATATTTATATTCTTATATTTGATATTATATCTTTAATATATAACCATAACATATTTTCATTAAATATATACATGCATGTGTTTGTATTTATATATACTTACTAAATATACACAGTACATACAAATATATAATGTAAAAAAAAAGTTTTATTTTGGATGCGATTAATCGTTTGACAGCACTAATATATATATATATTTATTTATTATTTTGCCCCAGTAAGATATGCATAGGCTTGAAAATTTTAAGGAACTCTGAAGATTTATTTGCCTCTAAGACCAATCTATGGTCTAACGAAATATAACGCTAATAATATAGCCTACTGCACTGATCAGTTGAACCTATAAATGAGTGTCTATCTAATGGTTTCTCAGCTCAGTTTTATAATGCACGTTATAATTTTTATTAATGTCTGTTACATATCTGTAATATGGTTTGTGTAGCCCATAATAACGTTACACATACAAAAAGGAGAAAGCTGCTTTCGTTGCACGTACACCATTTTGCCGCTATTCTGTGGTCTTTCGATTCCTAGAAACAGTAAGTCATTTTGATAAACAATGGCTTAAACTGATTGAGAAAGATTCATTTATCTCAAAACTACCCAAGTGCCTGCACCGAAAAGTTTAAGTTTCCGCGTTCCCGTACTGCTCAGAGCTGGGTTTCTCTCTGGAGAAGTCAAAAACCCGAAGTGGATCCACGGCGGAGTGATCAGAATCAGAATCGAAGAACTCTGTCTGCCGCTCCGATCAACTTATACACAGAGCTCCACCCCGGCTTTCGGTCTGCGTTGCTTGGTTACTACTTTGATGCTTTGGCTTCTTGTGGAACTTTTACGTTAGTCGAACTAACTCTCTAATTTCGTCTGCTCAATAATTGGGGATACAACAAGGTAAATTAAATAGATAGATAAATAAATACTCCATCTTGTCATGATTCACAAGGTGGTGTTGGAGTCCCTCCCTCTGCTCTCAGATGACTGCAGCAGCAGACAGCAGCGCTCTCTCTCTCTCTCTCTGACCGACAGCAGCAGAAGCATGGCGGCGATGGAGACACGGGAGTGCGAGACGGAAGGCTGCCGCAGCGAAGCTAAGCTCCAGTGTCCCACCTGCATCAAACTCGGAATTCAAGGCTCATACTTTTGCTCTCAGGTGAAGCTCTGACACTTTGCTTTAAGAAAGAAGCGAAGCTCTCGGGTTTTCTCGCTCATGTCACGCTGCCGGCCTACGGGACTGAGCTCAGCGTTAGCTAGCTAGCTCTCCTAACCCTAAAAAAAATACCAAACAGGCACTTTAAACCTTACTCTGAGCTTTGACGTTTACATCAAAGTTTTGCGCGTGATGATTTTCAGCATGGCAGATTTGTCTGAGATGTTTAACCGTAAACACGGAGTGCAAATGTAATTTGCGAGCTGTTTCTTTGCTCAGCGTGCTTTAAATGACTTCAGCTCAACGTGGCTCGCGTGCTGTTCAGTTGTCAAATCATCACATCATCAACCCTTTAGTTATTTTATTTCTAAAGATTTTGAACAAAAGGATGCATAGATGATCGGTGCAACCTGTATGAAAATGTACCTCTTACCCTGCCTCATTTCATTCTCGTATGATTTTGCTGGGCACTCCTAGCCTGGGCTGTGTCTCAAACCCTAATGAACTGCACTGATCTAGACAGCATTGTGGGCATCATAAGTGTTTTATGAGTTACTTGCCCATGAAGTTCAAAAATGCTATCTAGGTTGAGACAAAACCTAGAAGTGCCCAGAAAATTGAAATTTCTACATAGCATTTTTTGGGGAATAATGTTTTTTTAAGACATATGCTCAAAAATGCTGTCTAGGTAGACAGCTCATTACATTTTGAGACACCTCCCTAGACTCAAGCACCTGTTGCAGGGCAGATCTGCTGTGTTGCTTGCCCAGTTTAGAGGCTGATATGATGACAGGGTGCTGCCAAGCCCAATGTATCTGATTTGACATTTACACCAATTCCATCTGATTCAGACTTTTGCCCTAATAAGATGAGCCACTGTAACTCACCCTCATGTAACTCTAAACCGGTATGAATTTCTGTCTTCTGTAGAACATTATATAAATTGTAAGTCAGTTAGTGCTTGGTCACCGACATTCTTGAGAATATCCTGTTTTATGTACCACAGATACATGGTAATTTTTATTTAGTGTAATTATTTATTTTTATTAGTTTAGTTGATTTATGGCTCGTTTATTGTAAGTGCTTAGTGTTATTTAAGTAGAGTTTGCAAGATCATCACTTTTCATCAACATATTTAATCTGTTTCTTCGAAGAGACTGTTACATTTTAAATGAAGTATTAGTAGATGCTAAAATTTACAAATTTACACATTTTTGGAGAAGTCCCTTATGCTCACCAAGGCTACATTTATTTGATTAAAAAATACAATAAACACAATAATATAATGTTATTATAATTAAGAAAACTTTTCTCTTTTATTATATGTTCAAATATAATTTATTCCTGTGATGGCAAAGCTAAAGTGGTTACTTCAGTGTCACATGATCATTTATTATAATATGCTGTTCTTTTGCTCAAAAACATTTATTATTATCAGTGTTAAATTGCTGTGCTGCTTAATATTTTTGTGTAGAATCTGTGCTTTCTTTTCAGGATTCTTTGAAAAGTTCTAAAGAATAATGTTTATTTGAAATAGAAATCTTTGTAACTTAATGCAATTATTGTCTGTTGCCTCAGTTAAGTGCTTCCTTGTTGCATCAAGTAATAAAAAAAACAACCGCTTTTGAACAGTAGTGTAATTTTGTACACTAACATATAAATGTCTGAAAGCTAACATACATTACGTTTTATGTGCTCTTTAAGAAGCGAGTAATAACTTGAGTTTTGTATGTATTTAGGAATGTTTTAAAGGCAGCTGGGCCACCCACAAACTGCTCCACAAAAAAGCAAGTATGTATGTTTGATTCACTCTCAGTGTTGAGTGATGTTCAGTTGTGCATTTGCATTTTGTATGTGGAATACAAATCATGTCTTGCACAATGCTATCATTAATATCTGGCTTTTCACTTGCAGAAGAGGACAAAATAAAAGATGATGGAAAGAACTGTGTGGAGAAAGAAATCAATACAGACCCATGGCCTGGGTACAGATACACTGGGAAACTGCGACCCCACTATCCACTGGTAAGGGCGCATGATAAATGACATCATGATAATTACAGAACACACATGTTAAGCACAGAACAAAACAAATGTATCCATTCAAACATTTACTTTCATCTCTTTTTCTTGGTTGTTTTAGACTCCCATGCGGCTTGTTCCTAGCAACATCCAGAGACCAGACTATGCAGATCATCCTTTGGGTAAGATCACAAATCCCTTCACACATAATTTAGACCTCATTCTGTAAACCATGCACTACAAAACTCAGATCAACCTCTATCATCAGGACCGGCTTTCTTGCTCCATGCCCTTTAGCTGAAGCATTGCACTTTTCTAACAGACTGCCCTGCTCGTTATTATGCCTGTGTGAAGTTTCAACTTTTGACCCTTGAAACGGCCCACTGACAAACAAGCTTTTAAACTAATGGCCTCCATCTCATCAGCTGAAGTGTCGTTCGATTTTTAAATGGAAGAGCGTTTGGTGCAGTAGCACACGTCTGATCAGATTAACCACAGTTTCATGTAAATGTGCATCAAGATGTGCAAGAATAACCTCTGTTTACAGAAAACTCTAACTTTGTTTTTTGTTTGGTATTTTGTTGGTGCATCGTTATATGGAATGTAATGCTCTCATAATCATTTGATTATGAAAGAAGGCCTTTATAGGGTGTTTCAGTTTAGTTGATCTTATTTTATTTATTTGGTTAGTTGGATGGATACGCATCAAGACTAAAAAGGTTTCATATGGTGTTACATATGTGGCCCTAGGAACTATACGGACACATGATCCACACCTACTGTATGATTTTCACAAGCCCTTTTTAAATAGGACAACATTTAATTTCAGAAGGTTTGGTAATTTGTTAGAAAAAAGTGTTTTTTGGTCCTTAAAGTCTTAAATAACTTTTCCTGATAAAAGGCCTTAAAAAGTCTTAAAATGTGTTAAATTCAGATGGGTCTTAAATATTTTCGGTCACATTACAGCTAAAATATACTGAATGTTTACAATCATTGGACAGACAGTTTTTTTTCCCTCCCCCACGAGAATACAGAATACAGGTTGAACAACCTTCTTATGTTCTCAATAAAAATAATATAGGATGAGCTACAGCTGATTAGCCTTCTAGCTAGTTTAAAAAGTTAATTTTTTCATTGCCCGATTGGGCAAATAGCCTAATAAAAAGATAAGCATCAAAATGCGAGAATGATTCTTCTAATTTTAATAGCTTACATTCAACATAAACAATGACTGATAATGGTCACATGATTCCTCAGAAGTCATTCTAATATGATTATTTGCTACTCAATCAATTCTTTATTATGATCAATGCTGTAAACGGTAATCCTTAATAGTTTTGTGGAAACAGATACTGTTTTTTTTTTTTTTTTAATAGATGTTCAAATGAACACTGAATCTGATGCAAAAATCTTCTCTTACTTAATGTCATTGTCATTTTACTCTAATTTAATGCATCTTTACTGAATAAAAGTATTAATTTCTTTTTTAAAAAATCTTACTGACTACTTTAAACATTAGTGTATAAATTATTATTTTTTTTTAAAAGACAGATTATCACTAACCTGCTAGTTTCTCTGCTAGTGTATCTCTGAACTGTGAAAAATGTGAAGCTCTTAGAGAAGCTGAAATGCATGTTTAAGTGTGACTTGAGTGTCCAAATACTTTTTGGGGGCCCTGGAAATGACACTCATGATGGAAGGATATATTTCAAATGTTAATATACATGTCTTTGTATAGAATAGAGATTACACAAACATGTTTTTCTTTCTTATAGTATAGAAACATCTCTCATGAATCACTGTTTTGTGAATAAATGCTTATTTGTCCTCCATTAACGGATGCTGCAGAGACTTCCCGTAAGTAACCATTATGGTGGTGATTAGTTGCTATTAGGCTCCTGTAGTTACAGCCTTTCATTCCTTTGTTATTAACTCATCCTTGATTTCCAGGCCCCAGCTTTCAAACAGTAGAATAGTGATGAATTGAAAAAGCCTAATGTCTTCAAAAGCATCCAATGGTTAGGTCAGGAGTGTGTGCCTATCTTTAGGACTTCTTTGTGAGAGCGTGTGTGTGATGGTCCTGAAGTCACCTTATACACGTTTCCATTTACCTCCGTGTGTGTGTGTGGGGGGTGGGCTGCTGCAGTGTGTGTCTGAAGCTCTTCTCTCGCTCTCTGCAGCTGCAGAGGTTGGGTTGTTGGCAGGTACGAAGTCCCGCCGCTTCCCATGTGTGTCCGGCCGGTGATGTCCTCTTGTTGTAACAATATTACAGGGAGCGGTTTGCTCCGCAGTGGGTGTATGAGTGTATTTTTGTGAGCAAGAGTGTGTCTGTGTAGTAGCATGGCTCTGTCTGTTTCTGCATGGCTGATATCATTAATCAGCTGGGGCTAGAGGTGGGTGATATGACCATTGTTGTATTTGTATCAGTAGTTATTTTGCTGGGAATTCAATGGAGAATAGTTAAATTTTTCTTTTTATTGATTCAGTTTTTTTGCACATCCTGCTTTGTCCTTTTGCATTACTCCAAATTCCTTTGTTGATTTCATGTAAATAAAGCAGCTGTGCAAGTTAATAACAATGCAAATGTATCCACCTTGGTGCAAATGGTATACTACAGATCAAAAGTTTGGAATAATTAAGATATTTTGATGTTTTTGAATGTTTACCAAGGCTTTAAATGTTCAATATTATATACATTTAAAATAACTGTTATCTGCTAGCATCATTAGAAGAATCATACCCTCATCATAAGAGACTTATCGTCTGTTGTATTATAAAATATAATTTATTCCTGAGCTGAAATTTCAGCATCGTTACAGTCTTCAGTGTCACATGATCCTTCAGAAATCACTCTAATATGCTGATTTGGTGTTGTGCCGCCTTATCATTTTAAGGAAACTGTGACAAATTTAGCATCCTTGCTAAATGGTAGTATTAATTTCTTAAAATTTTAACGCCAGATTTTTCAGTGGTAGTGCATGATGATTTCCATAAAAAATATTAAGCAGCTAAAACGGTTTTCAACATTGATAATAAGAAATGTTTATGAAGCAAATCAGCATATTATAAGATTTTCTGAAGGATCATGTGACACCAAAGACTGGAGTAATGATTGCTAAAAATACAGCTCCA
The DNA here is from genome assembly GCA_032359235.1 of Enteromius mattozi. Classification (NCBI taxonomy): domain Eukaryota; kingdom Metazoa; phylum Chordata; class Actinopteri; order Cypriniformes; family Cyprinidae; genus Enteromius; species Enteromius mattozi. Next base: position 8,074,213 of record JAUMHE010000062.1, on the reverse strand, counting down.
GAATAAATTACATTTTATAATATAATTGAAAATAAGTCTCTTACGAGGAGGGTGTAAGTCTTATTTCAATAACATAAACAAATGTTAATTATCCAAGCCTTTGATCGGTACAGTATATAATCTCTTTATCTTCATTGCCACATGATATATATAGTGTCATATCGCCCAGCCCTAGCAGGAACTGTCCGTGATTACGTCATTGCCAAACTGTCATGTCCCAGACCTCACTGGATCAGCGACTGTGTGTGTGCGTGTGTGTGTTTATCTGTAAGAAGTGGTTGTGTTGTCTTCATTAGCTGACTGGAGACCGTGCTGTTGAGATTCTGTTGTGGTAAAGGTCAGTAGGCAGAGCTAGTCCATATATTTGAGTGGTAGTAAGATGCTTTTGTGGGTAGATGGGTATCTGTGTATTTTACTGCTCACCAATTCACCAAATCATCACTGCTTGCAGGAATGTCAGAGTCAGAGCAGACCATGAAAGGGACGTCTCAGATTAAGATCCTCAATGCTGAAGAGATTGAGGGCATGAGAGTTGTCTGCAAGGTAAACCAACATCATATGATACCTTTGTATAAACAATAAAAACTGAAATGCAACAGTTGAAATTTTGGGTGGTGTGAAAGGCATTTTCTGCCTCTGTATAAACACTAGTTTCTAATTTCAATTTTTCCAGAAAAACACTGTTTAGTGAATGAGACCCATTGTTTGTTTTCTTTCAGCTGGCTCGAGAAGTCCTTGACATTGCTGCCATGATGGTGAAACCTGGAGTGACAACTGAAGAGATCGACCATGCTGTGCATTTGGTAAAATTTCACAATCTTTTTTTCTTTTTCTAATCTAAATTTTACAAAGCAGTAGTCTGATAAGAGCAGAACATTTTAAATACATGTAAAATTTCTCATGCATTCAGATTTTTTTTCTCATGTCGGTTCTTGACTGCAAGGCCCACTTTGTCCAAGAGGCCCTCCTATTTAAGCTGTACATTTGGTACTGTTGTTAAAGTAAAAATGAAAAACTCAAAACAGCATTTTAATTATGTTAATACATAAATCTAAATAATTTTAAGACATATTGGAGTCCTTTTGTGGACCCATGGTTGAGAACCACTGCTGTAAACATCATGCTTCATGCTGGAGTTTCCTTCTGGAAATGCATAACTTTTTACAGTTGTTTGACAGTTGTTTTAGACAGCATGCATAATTAACACATTGAATATATATATGTATATGTATTTAATTTTTAATAAATTTTTTTTTTTTTTTTTGTGAATTCTACTGACATTTGAGTTGGATAGCCTATATGTTGATGCTAATGCCAAACGATTTGTTGGTTAAGGCATGTACAGCGAGGAACTGCTACCCCTCACCTCTGAACTACTACAACTTCCCCAAGTCCTGCTGCACCTCTGTCAATGAAGTCATCTGTCATGGGATCCCTGACCGCCGCCCCCTTCAGGAGGTGGACATACTGAACAGTATGTATCAACATACATTTGAACATATAGTATATAAATGCATCTTCCTTGCTTTATTTTTGAGGGCTGTTTTACAGGAACCACCCTCCCTCGAAAATGACATTGTACTTCATATTTCAGTTAGTCCAGATGTCAGATAAACATTCACTGGACGTTCGAGATTTGTGCATGACTGATTTTCCACATGTTCACATTTGTCTGAATGCATTAGCTTGTTCTTGCAGAACTCTGTCCAGACTAAAGTTTTTCCTTCTGCTCATTTTCAGTCCCATTGTCAAAATGCCATATTATTAAAGCTGTTTATTCTTGTTAATGCATAAGTAAACGAAACAAATGACCAGTGACATGTAGATCTCTTTATTTCTAGCTACACGTTTTGTCATTTGTTACCTCAATTTAAGTATCATAGGCTATAGCACAGAGAACTGCTTCTATTTACATTTAATGCCAAATTTACACTGAACAGACCTCACACTGAAGGCACTATCTAGAGCCAGATGGAATCTGCAGCTTTCTTTTTTTCTTTGCACAGAGTGTGAAAGTCTGTGGAATGGATTTCTGTTAAATGCAGAGTACTCATAGTAGAAGCTGAAAGCATAATCATATCATTTTGTCAGTTTGAGTGGTTTTCTACAGAGTTCTGTGTAACACATGCAGAGAAAAATTTCAGACTTAATGTAAATTGCACTAAATGTACATGTTCACTTGGCCAATCATATGTTTTTTTCCCTGCAGTTGACATAACAGTTTACCACAATGGTTACCATGGAGATTTGAATGAAACCTTTTTTGTGGGTGAAGTGGATGAGGGAGCCAAGAGATTGGTTCAGACCACTTATGAATGTCTTATGCAAGCCATTGACTCTGGTGAGTATGAAAACACGTGCAAACAATACTAGCAATTCCACGGACCCTATGTTATGCGAGTTTGACATGATTTGGCCTACATGATATAGTACAGTACGTTTGTCTGATATGATGTGCATAAATGACCTTTAGAGGGTGCACTTGCACAGAGGGATATCTGTGTTGTGATCTGAAGAAGCTTGTTTCTGTCTTGTGTCTAGTGAAGCCTGGTATCCGTTATCGTGAGCTGGGAAACATCATCCAGAAACACGCGCAGGCTAACGGTTTCTCTGTGGTACGGAGCTACTGTGGCCATGGCATTCACAAACTGTTCCACACGGCACCAAACGTACCGCACTATGCGAGTGAGTAACAGAATGATACAAGCATTGCACATTGTGATGTAAACTGCTGACAGTGCAAACACTACAGCTGGAACTGCCCTTGTTTTATGTATTTCTACAGAGAATAAAGCAGTAGGAGTGATGAAACCTGGTCATGTGTTTACTATTGAGCCCATGATCTGTGAAGGTAAGAGACAAATCACAAAATTATATTCTTATGTGTTTTCATTTGTGCACTTATTGTTCAAAATTATTTTTTCTTTTAAAAAAAAAGGATCTAAGAAATTGTGCTGTTAAAATTAATGCATTCAAATATGTGATTGGTTGTCTCATTTGGCTGCATGATATATCGTTTCAGCATTGATATAGCGATGTACGCATCCACGATAGTCACCCCCCCCCCACACACACACACACAGTGTCTACACCAGACTTACACAGCTGTACATAGATACCCATTTTAAATAAATTTAGCAGCAGAGCTACTGCAAGCGATTTTCAGTGCTGAAAATTCATTCATCCTTTGAAACTTCCACATTGTCGCAAAGAGCGCAGGTCACGGTTGCTTAGCAATGGCAGATGCCGTGAAAGCTCCCAAGGGCTTTGGAAAGGAGAAAGCAGTGCCCATTTTCCACAAACGTTTTTAGGTGCGACATGTGAACAGCCCTAAAGTCTGTCTACACTGGACACAACAAAGCAACCGTTGCCCATCATTTGAACTTTGTGTCAGTTATCATAAATAGAATGAGGTATCAGTTTACTGGCAGGGATTTGTCATGTGCCGAACCGCATCTAGTGGAGAGAGCATCACTGATTATAACCGGTTCTATTTTACTTTGCAGTGTTGTGCTACTCCGCTCATGTCCATATCGTGCATCTGAGTTTTGATGTGATAAATTATTGTAATTAATTGCTTATTTAAGAGTCTTTGCTCTGTGCAGGTGGCTGGCAGGATGAGACATGGCCAGATGGTTGGACTGCAGTCACTCGTGACGGTAAACGCTCAGCCCAGTTTGAGCACACGCTTCTCGTGACAGAGACAGGCTGTGAAATCCTCACGCGTCGCCTGGAAGATAATGGCCGTGCTCACTTCCTGTCCCAAATGTAGAATGGTGGGGTCATATCTATCAGCCCTATTCTGCAGTGGAGGATACAACAGCTCCGCCCCATATCACCAATCAGCCAATCACACAGTGGTTCTCTGTTGGGCAGGAAATGATTGGCCACGTGGCCGTGACAGTGGATTTGGGCAGGAGATGGAGATTTGTTAACTTCTGAATGTGTCACCTGACAGTCACATTAATCAGCTTGGATCTGAGTAAATTCAAAGGCGCTGTCCTTTAACCTGGTTACACGGCAGAGGTGTCTGTGTGAGTGGTTTTGTGTGTGCGCATGTGTGTTTGAGAGAGCGCGTCTGCTGTTTGAGGTCTGCTGTCTCGGCCTGCTTCAGTGTGTATGTATGCCTGGCTCATTGCAGTGTACCATGTTTGTTTTGTTGGGGTTCGAGATGCAGCGAGTGTATGTGATAAAACACTGGAGTCTCTCCAAATCTTCTCAAATCATGATTGATATGTAAACTCTTTACAGCTGAAAGAGTGCCTCGTAACGTTATTGAACATTGTACAAATGTTTTTCATGAACTTCTACCAGCGTTCATAAGGTCCAATTAAATCAATCTTGTTTAAGTGACTGTGTCTATGAACATCTAGGAAACAATAGGTTAAGTACAATGGTTTAATTATGTTTCACCTGTTTGATGGCCTTTCTGAAATGTCTTTTTACTGCAGTCATCTTTAGTCAATGAAAAGATGATTTTTGTTTGTCTTTGGTTGTTTAATGCCACTTAAAGAGCAGTGTGAAAGTCTGAAAAGCAGTTGCAGGCCTCCTTGTCTGTTTGACACATCTCTTGAAATCCGTTTCAGTGTTCAGTATTCAAGCTGAATTAAAGTATATTTTCTCCTTTATTTTCAGTTTTTTTGTGTATGTGTGAGGTGTGTGTACAACAAATGCCAAACATCTGTCAATCATTACACAAATGAAATTTAAAAAATGATTTATGAAAGCAGCTGAAAAGATCATCCAAGAGATTCATCTGTGTTGAATTGTTTTACCAAAAAGCAACAATAATATAATTTTTAGCCAGGCAGAAGATTAATTCCATCACTTCAGCTCTTTCTACACTTTTCAGAAAAAGTTACAGTACTTTAAACTAGTACTGAGTGTGTTTGCAGTAAGTCCGAGCGATCTCTTCCCATCTGATTGTCTCAAACTCTGACGTAGAAGTGGAAATGAGACTGTTCTCATTTGGATATAGTGAGGATGCACCGAATGCTGTAAGATGGGGGAAAAAAAAGTTTAAACTTTTTTCTTTATAGGGTTAACCCGAACTTAGAAAAAAAAAAAAAAAGAGAAATGCACCATTGTACAGTTTTCATGAGGTTGACGACATCATTGATCTGCTCCAGATCCATTTTGTGGGTTATGAACTCGTCAAGCATTATTTTGCCAGTCATGTAGTCATCAACCAGTTTTGGAAGAGAATCCTTGATCTTAACACCTTTTTCACATAAAGAAATGTAAATGCACAGACATGTGCTCCCAAAGCTATAGAAAGTATTAATTGACCATTGGTTTACCTCCAAATAGGGTTCCCTTCCAGGTTTTCCCAGATATAAGCTGAATTGGTTGCTCACACAGAAGCATTGCAGGTACTAAAAGCTTTAAAACAAGTAAATACATGCACTCTGCATGTCAGCTGAGGCTTACGGATACTTCAGTGTTGCCCACACACTCGAGTGAGAAATCCACTCCTCCATTGGTAAGTTCTGCCAGCACTTCAGAGATGGGTTTATTGTATGCCTTCGGATTCAGAAAATCAGTGGCACCAAAGACCTTTGCCTTCTCAAACTTCTGCTCATTAATATCCACAGCAAAGATACGGGAGGCTCCGGCGTTTTTACAGCCCATGACTGCAGCCAGTCCTACTGCACCCAGTCCAAACACTGCACACACTGAGCCTGGTGTGACCTTCACACAAACACAAATCATTTTCTAGTGTAAAGCACCTTACTGTTCAAACTACAACTATGCGGCTATGCAGCAAGACCCATATGCGGCTGTTGCCGGAAGTCAGTTATTTAGGTTATGATTTTAAAATTAGAAATATTTTCATTACAAAAACCCATCGATCTGCTTCAGAGGACATGTGATAACCGCTCAGAGGTTAAAATTTAAGTTACAAACTAAAGTGCAAACTCACACTATTAAAAATCAAATTATTTCCTTCAATAAGTGACATCTGCACTTTTAATTTCTTTCCAGAAAAAAAATTATAGTCTCAACATATGCTTTTCAATAATTTGCATACAGTACTAACCTCTGCCTCCAGATGACAGTGTCAGTTTGTCAAAGAGTTTGAATAGAGCAATTATTACAAGAAGGTTTAGAAAATATTAAGATAATATTACTATTAAATTTAGTAACCACACAGTATTGGTTATTGTTGACAAAATTGTTATTAATAATTTTTTTTTTATATGCAACATGGAGACATTATATTAGATGGGCAATTCAGAATCTTGTTATAAGTAGTCATCAAGGCTTCTCTGTCCCATCCTTTCAGAACAATTCCATTCTCCCTCCTGCGGGGAAGAGGAGAAGGAATTTTAATGTGAAATGGGCTTGTGTGGTCAGTTCAAAGGCCAGTGTGTGTGGGGAAATGGCCTATGTTCCTCTGAAAATTAATTTTCCAAAGAATTTTCTCTCCCTCCACCTATGAGGTTTGTTCTGAGGGAGGAAGGACAAAAGTTCATAATCATCCCATCACAAATAAAATTAGAAATGAGATACAGACTTCAACTGGCTGTAAAACCTCCTCTGTTCAATGGAGTGGTAATCTTAGTGGCCCATGGGGAAACAGCTCAGGTTTTAGAGGAAGAAATATTCTCTTAAATGAGAAAAAGATTGATAGGAGTGATTAATAAAGCCACAGCTAAGTAAGCCTGCTTACAGGAAATATCTGAGTTTTGATTATCAAGACACAGCATATGAAAATACCCTTCGGCCTTGCTATGGTTCCCAGGGTTTTCAGCAAATGTGTGGAAATGTGTGGAACTACTAATTAATGACTGATTATGTGGAGCAGCAGGACCCTCCTGTCATTAAGTGTGACACATGTTCCAGGAATAATGAACAGGGGAGTGGATTTACTGTCCAGAGGGAACCCTCTGTAAAGGGAGTGGAGACTCCACCCCTAAATGATCATCATGGTGTGGCAGAGATTTGGCCATACTGGCCGGCGAGACTCTGGGTTGTGGAGATTGCACAACTGCTCTAGACTTAATGTGTTTCTCATAGACTTGTTTGGAACTGTTTTCATTGACAGAGCAAAAATATGTCAAGTACTGTAAGTCCAAATGCTTCTTGAGCATCTATATGCACCCCAGCTGTGTTGACAGCAGCTCCATAACCGGTAGTGATGCCGCAACCGAGGAGACACACATGCTCGAGTGAGGCATCATCATGAATCTTGACCACATAAATCTGCTTGATGACGATGTACTCAGAGAAGGTACCGGTGCTTGCGAACTGTAGGATGGGCTGACCACGGCAAGTGAAACGTGTTGTGGGATATGACATCAAATCGACATGACAATTTTGCCTGACCAAAAATTTTTTAAAAACAATATAAATAAATAAAAACATGAATCAAATATGTGAAAAATTGTGTTGTTTGTATCTCTAACCAGTTGCGGTCACACAAGTTTGTTTTTGGACTCTTGCAGAACCTGCATTCTCCACACTGAGCAACCGCGACTGGAATGACCTTATCACCTGTTCACCACAATACACAGATGTATTTTTGTTGTTGTTGTTTCACCAGAATATATTTACACTAATTATAGAGAATTAAAACAAATCTGTCATCATTTACTCACCCTTATGTTGTTCCAAACCATAGGCTTACTTAGCTATTTCTTTTATTAATTTTCAGCTGTGATTTTAATTTTACAATTTAGTAGTTTGTTTGTTGTTTTTTTCTTTCTATTTTTATTTAGCTTTGATTCAGTTTTAGTTTTAGTAATTTTAGTACTTATTTAACTTATTTAAGCTAGTTGCCGGGGCAACATTTAAAAAAAAAAAATTGTAACAATGTATTATTTACACTTATATGGGTAATTAAGCTTTCAAGTTTCAAAATGTATATTATAGAATAATCTAAAGCTTTATGTGAGAATGTATGAAAGTCCGTTTCCGCCACCTTGAGAAAAAATATAATTCTGTAAGTCATAATAATGAGAAACTTTCTCATAATAATGACTTAGTATCTTATAATAATGAGAAGCTTTCTCATAATTATGAGTTAATATATGATAATATTCACGGGGGAAAAAATATTTATAACGAGAAACTTTCTCATAATAATAACTTCTCCTAATAATGAGAAATTTTCTCATAATAATGACTTATTTTCTCATAATAATGACTTATCTCGTAATAGTGAGAAACTTTCTCATAATAATGACTTAATTTCTCGCAATAATGAGAAACTTTCTCATAATAATTACTTAACATCTCATAATAATGAGAAACTTTCTCATAATAATGACTTAATTTCTCGTAATAATGAGAAACTTTCTCATAATAATTACTTATCTCGTAATAGTGAGAAACTTTCTCATAATAATGACTTATCTCGTAATAGTGAGAAACTTTCTCATAATAATGACTTAATTTCTCGCAATAATGAGAAACTTTCTCATAATAATTACTTAACATCTCATAATAATGAGAAACTTTCTCATAATAATGACTTAATTTCTCGTAATAATGAGAAATTTTCTCATAATAATGACTTATTTTCACGTAATAATGACTTATTTTCTCGTAATAATGACTTAATTTCTCGTAATAATGAGAAATTTTCTCATAATAATGACTTATTTTCTCGTAATAGTGAGAAATTTTCCCATAATAATGACTTATTATTATGACTTATAGAATTATATTTTTTCTTAAGGTGGTGGAAACGGGCTTCCATAAGAAAGAGACCAAAGTTGTGAAATGCTAAGATGCATTACTGATTATGACCAAATCAGATTCATGAATCAGCTGATTCAGTTAAAGGATGTGACTCCAAATAAGTTGATTAATTTATAAATGTACTAGCCAAGAAGGCTTTGGTTCATTTCCCTGACTTAGTGATCTAGTTAAATGAGGTAAATAACAATTTTGGCGTTTTTCACTCAAATGTCTTCAGAAAATGTCATATGTGTGATATATGGATGTCATACACTCTCATAAATAAAGGTACAAAAGCTGTCACTGGGGCGGTACCTTTTCAAAAGGTACATGTTTGTACCTAGAGTCCATTTTGGTACCTCAAAGGTACATATTAGTACTTAAAGTGTGCATATTTGAACCTAATAAGTACAAAAGTGTACCTTTTTAAAAGGTACTATCCCAGTGACAACTTTTGTACCTTTATTTCTGAGAGTGTATGTACTACCTTCATGGTGTGTGTGTGTGTGTGTGTGTGTTTTAAATTGTATGTAAAATAGCTAGTATATAACTACATAGTTTCTCTTTTTCTGTCCACAGAAGAAAGTATGTGAGTCATACAGGTTTAATTTCCTGCTGAACTATGCTTTTTAAAGTAGAAATATTTTTAATTTTTTTATTTTGTGACCTGGTTTGAACTCAGTGACTCCAGGTCCCACACTCTCCACCACACCAGCGCCCTCATGTCCCAGGATAGTGGGAAAACCTTTCTTGTCCTTCCCTTCAAACAGGTGGTAAAGGTCGGTGTGACACAGACTTGCAGCTACAATCTATAAAATGGGGAAAATCCTTGTTTACCAAAACAAGTTAATAGTGTTGTATGCTTTAACAACTGATTTTCAGTTATTTAGGTTTGTGACAACTTTCATGGGACATTTCCCACCTTAATACGTATTTCTTCTTCTTGAGGTGGGCCGACTTCTATTTCCTCTATTGTCAGAGGTGCATCGGGCTCCCAGGCAACAGCAGCCCGACATTTAATCACCTTTAGCACACAGAACAACTTGATTCATTATGTTTTATAGACATTTAATGGTTGACTACAGATATAAATGCTGCGCTTGAGTGGTTCCACGATCTTTGCTCTCTAACCGTAATTGGAGGATGTCCAGCCAATGAAATTGTGATTTCTGTGATTTCACCATCACTAAAGATAAATATTAACTCAATGAAACTGTATATGTACTATCAATTTGATGGAAAACTAGGAGAATTACAAATAGAACCTCAAAAATTTTTGTTTTTTTTAAATTAGACAAATGTCACTTTGCACTTTTACATGTATCATCCAGACCACTTTATGTAGTCTTTATATATTATTTAGTCTGTATATGAACAGTTATTCTCATTTACATAAGCATGTAATACAAGACATTGATCTTTTTTCATCACTTTAACAAGTGTTTGCATGATTATAGTGGCTAGCTCAAAGCATTCATAACAGTCTTATTAATTTAGCATTAAGTTGATTAGATGTAATAAAAATTAATGATAGTTGCCTTGTAAATTGTTTCCTTATGCGATCAATAGGTCAATGTAAATGAACGTATATGGGATTGGAGTCATATTAAAAATGCATTAACTGCTCTGCATCACAAATGAAAAGAGACCAAAAGTCAAGTTTACGAACCTTCCCTGCAGTGGCCATTTCCCAGTGTAGTCGTATTGCTGAGACGATTGCAAAGGAGCACAGAGATTCTGTGGAGCCTGTTCTTATACTCTGGTTTTAGATGAAGCAATCTCTCTCTCTCTCTCTCTCTCTCTCTCTCTCTCTAACATTCCAACTCTATATTGAACTTTCGTAGATACCAGCTTTCCAACACGCCGCAAGTAAAAACTGGCTCAACTTACCCTGCTTTCCCTTATAATTAGTCTAAACAGATGTACATTGATCAATGCAAATGCAGGCTATAGAATAATAAAAAAAATAAAAAAAATTGTATCAGTTTTTTGCAATAATTATTAGAAATTATTTGTAGAAAATTATGACAGAATTCTCTCATGGTGCATTGCTATTTTTGCTGTGATGAAGGTTAAATTGCACCACTGCAATTTTATGATAAAAACTTTGCTAACAAGTCCAAGTTGAACTCAAATGTTGGCAGCTCTGGTGTACAGTATGTTTGTCTGATGTGATGCACACTAA
>JAUMHE010000062.1:7953582-8053743 GCA_032359235.1 Enteromius mattozi | reverse complement strand
TCCTAACTTGCTATTTTTGTTTGTAATTGTTCAGACACATTTTAAATGCAGTTACCAGTTATTCCATGGCCTCTCTCCATCACAGTGTGAATAAAATTGATAACTCTTTAGATATTTGTGGTGACATCACCAATTTTGGTTAAGGTTGCCAAGGGGTGGCTCAATTTCCAAATAAGCTCACACCGCTCTCCCCTGTTTCCCATTCATGTTGATGTTATGTTAATCAATGCATTTCTGCAAATGTATCAGGCATTTATATGAGGGATGAGGGATTTAAATTTCACTCCCAAAACTTTGCTGTGTTTAGATTATGTGGACATTGGTCATCTTAGCAGCAAAAACAACAAGTTTTTATTCCATTTGATTTCTGAATAGATTATATGTAGCCTAGAGAGGGCACAAAAATGCTTCCTTTTGACATAAAACAGTCACTAATTTAAGTTCATCGCAATCTCACAAAGTTCCATTTTAATCATCTTTTTACTGCACAATTAGTCTTTTATTGACATCATGTCTATACTTTCTTTGTTACAATGTTATGGTTGCAATGGCTAATCAGAGGTGTGCAAGAAATCTATGTCTGTGATTGGCTACACTGCTCAATACTATGAAACGTTGCCAGAGGCAGACAAAGTACACAAATCCATAACTTGAGTGAAAGTATAGATACTACTGGTCAAATATTACTCTATTTCAAGTGAAAATTGTCAACACAATTTTTTACTTAAGTGAAAGTATAGAAGTACTTGCTTTTAAAAGTACTTAAGTATTATGAGTAAATTTCTGGTCAATGCATAGTTTCATTATTGTTGCATTGTTTTATGTTATACTGCAATACCTTATAAATATGAAGCAACTTACTGAACACACTGACTAGTTTGTAATATCTGTGTACTAAAGAGCTTTTAAGGATGTAAAAAACAAAACAATAGAAATCAAACAACTGAACATATTTTGGGAAAAATGACTTTGGGACTTTGGGAGTAAAATATCTCAGAAGTATATTTCCATTGTTATTCACAAAATTGAGCACTCCAGGGTGATTATGAACATGAAATTATTCAGCCCTGACTTCCTGTTTCACGTAAATATAAATAGGAGGGAAAACAAGAACAAAATTCTCTTAATCATCCATCACAATGAGAAAAACCAAAGAATATATTTCTGATGTGAAGCAAAAGATAATTGATCTTCACAAATTAGTAAAGTGGCTTTAACACTCCTACCCTGCAGTGAAGCGTATTCACTCATCCACATTTAAGTGTACAGTCTTTATTCAGAAAAAAATAAAATAAAATATTACTGCATATAATATATAACTGCACAACAGCAACACTGCTTTACATGTAGGCAAAACATTTTGTTTTGAAACCAATGATACTGTCTCTTACAGGTCACTAATAGGCTGTCTATCACATGTAAAAACACCGATCACATTTAGAGAAGAAACAAATAAATCACCCACTGTCTTTAAAGCTGCTACATAGAAATGACTTTCTACTTTGGGGACCTTGGTTGAAATGTAGTGGAGTGAAAAGTATATTTGTGTTTCAAATGTAGCGAAGTTAAAGTCATAAGTTTCCAGAAAAAAACAAAACTCAAGTAAAGTACAGATACTCAGAAAGTGTACTTAAGAACAATACTCAAGTAAATGTACTTCACTACTGTCCGCCTCTGAATGTTGCAAATAACTTCTGATGGTCTCTAGAGTGCAAACACAAATGGGCACTGGGGAAGCTGCCAAATGTGTTTAAACAGAGTGCTCTTGATTTCATTTTAATGAGAAAATGTTCATGTGAGTGTGAGAACAGGGTCTCAGCCTCTGAATGCTTGAGAGTCCACAGCCTTCATTGTACACTGTGTACATCACCCAGCCCAAGTATAATGTCAATTTCACATCACATGTGGTCTATTGAATTTTTGAATTTCGTTTTTGCTTGCATGTGCTTTAATTCTCACGACATTGAGAATTGCTCTGAATCTTCTCTCACACTATAAAATTCATTCATATCTCTATGGATTTTAATTGTGCTCAAAAGTTTATCTACTTTTATTATAGTGTCCTCAATTAAACAAATATTTAATAGAGTTGGAATATAATGTACCATCAATTCACATAGGTCTGGTTAAGATGTATATTCTGCAAATTAATTTAACAAAATTTGCTCTAATTCTGCAAAATGATGAATAAAGAATTTGCATCAGCTGTGTGTTTTGTTTTTATGTTTTATTGAGTTTATCAAGCACCGTTAAGTACTCATGTGATATGCTCGCTTTAACATGTCTTAACAGAAAACTGGCTGAACTCACACTGCTCTCCCCTATAATTTATTTAAACAGATGTGCATTAAGCAATGCAAATGCAAGGTATAGAGCAATAGATTTTTTTTTTATTTTTCATATCAGTTATTTGCAATAACTACTAGAAATTATTTGTAAAAATGATTATTATTTGCTAGCTTCGCTGTGGGGAAAGTGCTTTGCACCACTGCAATAAAAACACAGTCCTAGTTGAAATACTAGAGTATGTCCAGATGTCAGACAAAACTCTGCTAACAAGTCCAAGTTGAACTCAAATGTTGGCAGCTCTGGTGTACAGTATGTTTGTCTGATGTGATGCACACTAATGATCTTTAGAGGGTGCACTTGCACAGAGGGATATCTGTGTTGTGATCTGAAGAAGCTTGTTTCTATCTTGTCTCTAATGAAGCCTGGTATCTGCTATCGTGAGCTGGGAAACATCATCCAGAAACACACGGTTTCTCTGTGGTACAGAGCTACTGTGGCCACGGCATTCACAAACTGTTCCTCACGGCACCAAACGTACCGCTCTATGCCAGCGGGTATAACATCTTGTCAAAAAGACACAGTCTGAATGATACAAGCATTGCACGCTGTGATGTAATTGAAACTGCAGAGAGTGCAAAAACTTAAAGCTTGTGCTGTGCTTGTTTTATGTATTTCTACAGAGTATAAAGTAGTAGCCTAATAGGCCATTCTAGAAATGTAATTATGTGGTGTAACATAAGGACTATGAGGGTTGGCAACACAATGGCCTAACAAACACAATGATTTCCATGAATATGTGACCACAACATAATCATCTTAAAAATATGATTAAATATGAATGGAAATATCAAGCATGTCGGCTGTGTGAGGTCTGCGGTTTTGGTCTGCTTCGCTGTGTTTGTATGCCTGGCTCACTGCAGTGTACAGTGTTTGTTTGGTACAAACTCTCTAAATCTTATTAAATAAAAACCGAAAGATGAAAAGTCTTCACAGATAAAAGAGTGCCTCGTAAGATTATTTCACATTGTACAAATGTTTTTCATGAACTTCTTCCAGCGTTTATAAGGTTCAATTAAATTGATCTTGTTTGAGAGAGAATGTGTCTGTGAACACCTAAGGGAAACATTAGGTTAAGTAGGCTACAAATGGTTTAATTATTTTCCGATCATTGCCACTTAAAGAGCAATGTGAAAGGCTGATAAGTTACAGACATTGTCACTGGTGCTCTTTGCTGGTTCAATGCATCTCATAAAATAGATGTTTTTTATTTTACATTTTGCAAGCTAATTTTAAGTATAATTTCTGCTTTATATTGGCCTATTGGGCCTATTTTCTGCAGTCATCCAAGAGGTTCATCTGTACTGAATTATTTCTGCTGCTTTTCACGTCATTTATCTTTTAGCAAGACAGAACTGGAGTAAGATTCATACCTTTAGTTTTATCTACACCTTTCAGAAATAGTTTCAGCATTTTAAACTGGCATTGAATATGTCTGCATTAGGGCTGAGCAATCTATTTCCATCAGTTCATCTTAAAATTTTTTTACGAGTGTCTGGAAAAACGGTTTCTGCAAGTTGAGGCCGAACTGATCAGCCAAAACAGACAGATATGAAGAAAGCATTTGAGAAAGACAAAATGTAAAGTGTTTAGTGTGTTTATCAGCTTCTGGTTTCAAGCTGCAGCTGCAAATTTTGTAGTGCTTCCCAACATTCCCATGATGGTTATGTAAGCAAGACAAATGCTGGAGAGTCTGGCTCAGAAGAGAGAAATAAACTATGTTGACGGCATCATAAATTGGTTATACAGAACCACTTGAAATGATTTACATGCTTGTCTATCTTTTTATTTGGCAGAGATAGCATTTTCTTGCAAAACTTTTCAGAAGCATTTTGCCTTGAAGATGAATAGAACCCTTTTTTATGTTAAACATTAACGTTTACATGCACTTGTGAATCACTTAATAAAGCAGAGGGCACTCAGCTGCTACTGAAATACTGCAAAAAAGGGAGTACCCTGAATATAACTGGCCTAGAAACTGGCTGGGTGAAGACAATTGCTTCTTATTTGGATATATTCAGGATGCATCGAATGCTGTAAATAGGAAACAACGATTAGGACTTTATTATTTACAATATTGACCTCAAATACAGTTGTAAATGTGATTGAAAAATATACCAGTCTCCAGTCTTCATGAGGCTGATGGCATCGTTGACCTGCTCCAGACTCATTTTGTGGGTTATGAACTCATCAAGCTTTATTTTGCCGGTCATGTAGTCACAAACAAGGTTTGGAACAGAGTCCTTGCTTTTAAAACCTGTACGCAACCAGAAATCAATGTACTGTATGCACAAGCATGTTCTCAAGTTCCTTGAAAGCATTAACTGACAGCTTGATTACCTCCAAACAGAGATCCTTTCCAGGTTTTCCCAGCTATGAGCTGAATTGGCTTTGCAGAGAATTCCTTCACATCAGTCCAGCCAACCAAAACACTCACACCCCAGCCTTTAACACATGACTCAAGTGCAGTCCTCTGAGGTCAAAGATGCATTAATTCACACACATTTTAAGTACTGAAAGCTTTTAAACGAGTTAGTAAATAAATACACCTTTCACAATTGTGTCAGGCAGGTCTTACCATTACTTCAGTGTTGCCCACACACTCGAGTGAGAAATCCACTCCTCCATTGGTAAGTTCTGCCAGCACTTCAGAGATGGGTTTATTGTATGCCTTCGGATTCAGAAAATCAGTGGCACCAAAGACCTTTGCCTTCTCAAACTTCTGCTCATTAATATCCACAGCAAAGATACGGGAGGCTCCGGCGTTTTTACAGCCCATGACTGCAGCCAGTCCTACTGCACCCAGTCCAAACACTGCACACACTGAGCCTGGTGTGACCTTCACACAAACACATGAATTACTAATGTAAAGCATTTTAACGTTCACCTTTCAAACCACAAAAACTAGTTGGACATTTATTCATATACAAATAGTATATATCCACTCAATGACATTCACAGAGTTGTCTATAAGCCACTCTTGCTGCGTGCTTAGGGTCATTGTCCTGTTGAAAGGTGAACCTTCTGCTCAGTCTGAGCTTCTGAATGCTCTAAACTAGTTTTTCATATATCTATATTTTGCTGCACTGAGTGTTCCTTCTACTCTGACGAATCCCGCAGTCCCTGCCACTGAAAAACAGCCCTACAGCATGAGGCTGACACCAGGACACTTTACTTCTGGAATGCTACTCTGCAGGTGATGAGCAGAGCTGGTTTGCTTCAAATATGATGCTTAGAATTAAGATTCACCAGACCAGAGAATCTTGTTTCTCAAAATTTGAGGGTCCTTTTGGTCCTTAAATTCCAAGAGTGTTTTCCTGTGTCTTAACCAATTAAGTCTTTAAGGTTTGCCCTTCTGTAGATTTATCCTATCTCCACTTATGATCACGGAGCTCAACTAAAATGACCATCAGCTTCTTGGTCACCACAGTAACCAAAGCCCTTCTCCATCAGTTGCTCAGTTTGGCCAGGAGACCAAGGGCCTCATTTATAAAATGTTGCGCAGAAACTATCCTAAAGTTGATCTTATGATCATTTCTCGAATAAGCGTACATTTGATTCATAGAATGAACGTACAGACAGAAAATGCATGTATGCCATTCTTTCACATGTAAAATCTATGAATCGCAAATGATTGTAATTAATAGTTTTCTATTCCTATTAATAGACTCCTAATTAATGTCACTGACATAAAAATTGACAATAAAAAGTGTGTACGTCTGCTCAGACCCTGATGTGACACTAAGCATTTTTCCACGTCAAAAACAGTTTTTATAAATATGAGTGCTGGATATAAATATCGTACTCACACTCTTAAATCAAATCTGTGCGTATGCAGGCTTTATTAATGAGGCCCCAGCTCTAGGAAGACTCCTCTTGGTTTCACACGTCTTCTATTAAGAGTAACAGAGACTACATGCTTCTGTGACCCTTCAGTGAAGCAGAATTTGTTTTCTGGACTTCTCCACAGATGTGTGGTTTGGCACTAACCTGTTTCTGAGCTCTACAGGCAGTTCCTTTGACCTCAGTGCTTGGTTTTTGCTCTGATATGCATTATCATCTGCTAGACCTTTTATTAAGACAAGTGTGCCTTTCCAAATCCTACCCATTCAATTGAATTTGCAACAGGATAACTTCATTTGAAGTGTAGTAACATCTACAAGCAATATGAATGCTCCTGAGCTAAATTTCAACTGTCTCAGTTGAATCTTAATCAATTTAGCTATTTATATTTAATAAATTTGCAAGACGTCAAAATCCTGTTTTTTTTGCTTTACAATTACGGTGTATGAAGTGTAAACTGATGTGGAAAAAAGTTTTAAAAAGTTCTTCAGATGTTAAAGGTTTAGACAAAAAGGTTCTTCTATGGCATCGTGAAGCACCTTTTTTTTTTAAAGAGTGTAGGTATGAATACTTTTGCAAGGCACTGTGTCTAAATAGTCCAAAAGTCCAAAATATGTGACCTGCTGAGGCCATTGCCTTTGAAATGATACTTTTATAAAGAGAAATGAGAAATGTCTATAAATGAGCCAGTGAATTATTCACCTAAACTAAATTGTTTGAACACACTGATTCCTTCGATAAGACACTGGGGTTTGCAAGCGTCAGGGGGTTATGAAATTAAAAAACACTTACTAAAAAGTTAAATACTTAATTTGTTTACCTGCATGTCTTGTAACCATTAACTGATATTAAAGCACCATGCCCTGGAATGCATTGTTAAATTATTGAAATAGGAACTGAAAGTCTAAAGTAAATATTTAATTTTTTGTTTATTCATAAGCTGTATAGCACAGCTGAGATAAACATTAAACCTTTAATTTTGTCAAATGTTTTCTTAAAGTGTCCTTGTGCTCTCTTTCTTTAAAATGAATGGCCCTTGATTCATCATTTTGTTATATGAAGCAAAAACATTCATTCAAGTGTGGCTTAAGTGTCCAGATACTTCTTGAGTGCACACAACATCTATACACACCCCAGCTGTGTTGACAGCAGCTCCATAACCGGTAGAGATGCCGCAGCCGAGCAGACACACACGCTCGAGTGGGGCATTATCATGAACCTTGGCCACAGCAATCTGGTTGATGACAGTGTACTCAGAGAAGGTACTGGTGGCCATGAACTGTAGAATGGGCTGACCACGGCAGGTGAAACGTGTTGTAGGATCAGACATAATGTCATGATATTTGCTTGACCTGCAAGAAAAAAGGTACATTCCCAAAAAGCAAGTGAATGTAATATAACGTAAAAAAGTTGTTATGTTGTTTGCATTTATTACCAGTTGCGGTCACACAGGTTTGTTTTTGGACACTTGCAGAACCTGCATTCTCCACACTGAGAGAGGAAGAGTGGAATGACCTTATCACCTGTTCAGCAGAACAAATACACTTATTTTTAACATAGTGTTTTATTCATGAACAAATCAGATAGGTACCAAATAACAAGATTCATGAAAAGATTCAATTCAGAAGACATGAGAGTGAGCCATGATTTTTTCTTTTTGAGCGAACTATGATTTTCAGAGAGAAATAAAGACTTGGAGATACATATGAATATGTAGTTTTATTTTGTGACCTGGTTTGAACTCAGTGACTCCAGGTCCCACACTCTCCACCACACCAGCGCCCTCATGTCCCAGGACAGTGGGAAAACCCCGCTTGTCCTTCCCTTCAAACAGGTGGTAAAGGTCGGTGTGACAAACACCTGTAGCTACAACCTTGAAAACAAGTGAAAAACACGTCAACCAGTAACGGTTAACAACATGGCATTCGATTTGACAACTTTCATGGTACATTGACCACCTTAATTCGTATTTCTCCTTCCTGAGGTGGGGCGACTTCTATTTCCTCCATCATCAGGGGCGCATTGGGCTCCCAGGCAACAGCAGCCCGACATTTAATCACCTTTAGCACACAGAACAACTTGGTTCAGTATGTTTTATAGATATTTAATGGTTGACTACAGATGTTTATATAACCACAGTGCTCGAGCGGTCGCATGATCTACACTCTCTAACTGTAGTTGGAGGTTGTCCAGCTGTTTGGCTTAAGCCAATGGAAACATTAAACATCTGTTTTTAGAGCCACAATATCTGTGATTTCACAATCAAGGGTAAATATTAACTTGATG
This sequence comes from Enteromius mattozi, assembly GCA_032359235.1. NCBI lineage: Eukaryota > Metazoa > Chordata > Actinopteri > Cypriniformes > Cyprinidae > Enteromius > Enteromius mattozi. The sequence goes on along the minus strand of JAUMHE010000062.1, from coordinate 8,045,268 downwards.
AAATTGCCAGAACACTTTTGTTTGTAGTTGTAGCTTAATAGTTTCCATTTGGCTGTAAACTGGCAGAATGACCAATAAAAACAACAGAAAAATGTTTTTTAAAAAACATATAATTTTCACTTGCATTAGCTACAATTAGAGGTGCATAAGTCATTTGTGCATTGCAATAATTACATACGCATCTGATACAAGACATTTATTTTGCATGTTTTTCTTAAGCTTAAGCTTTTTAGCTTATGTTTTTTAAGCATAAGTTATATTGGATGGCTTCAAGCATCATTTCATAACATTCTTATGAGAGTTTCTTTAAAATGTTAGCATTACATTGCTCAGATAAAATTTTTTGCACTGTAAACTGTTCCTCATCAATAGATCAATTGAAATAAGCTTAAATGTATAAAAGGATTGGAGTCATATTAAAAATGCATTAACTGCTCTGCAGCACAAATAAAGAGACCAATAGACAAGTTTACAAACCTTTCCTGCAGTGGCCATTTCCCAATGTAGTCGTATTGCTGTGATGAATGCAAAGAGAGGCAGAGATTCTGTGGTGCTGGTTTTTATACTCTGGTATAATGTGGATGTAGCAATCTCCCTCCTCTCTCTCTCTCTCTACTCTCTCTTTCTTTTACTGCAATTAGACTGCAACTTAATATAGCAAATACATATTGAGAGTATTAAGGATTTAGTATTTTAAGGATTTCTATGCATGTCTTCTTTACATTTCATTTAGGGTTATACAGGAAATGCTTTCAAAGAGACTGTATGTAATGTTTTATAAAACAAGTATATATCAGGAACCCCTTGCCAGTGCTGCATTTTCTGAAAGCATTTTTAAGTAGATCATATATATGAGGTTTCTATGATCTATAGGTTTACAATGCTTTTAGGAGATACAACCCCAGTTCTGTGAAATAACTGCGTAACAACAAATTATTTAAAACAATGATAGTTTTTATTATGATAACCCAGTTCAAATACATTGCAGAATGATTTAAAATATAAATTCTTTCAAAATAAATTAATCAATCTGACAACCCACCACCACCCAAAAATAAAGCATTGTGGCATACAGAAAAAGATCATTTGGTAAAATGAATTTATGGCATATATTAACACTGAAAGTTTTGGCATTGTACCCGCAGTTATGAATAATAAATTGTAATATTACATACCAAATAAAGTTTTTAAATCAGTACCAAAAAATAATCACAATCAAATGTAATTTGTGTGAATATGAAGTGATGTCATCTTGCAAAGATATTCACAGTCACAGCTTAACCTTGCTTAAAAAGTTAGAGTTTGTTCAATAATTTTCAAATGTATTAATTCATAAAGAAAACAGTTAAGTGCAATAAAAACAGGCCTTTTCATACTTATTATCCTGAATATGTGTCATAACGCATTCTATTGTAGCAAAATTTGCATACTGAATGTTTCCCTGTTACGAAATTATCCTTTGATTTCATTAATGCTGATATTGCAACATGAATCTTGGAAAAGAACAGACAACATGAGCAGATTACAATAAAATCAACTAATAAAAAACAAAAAAAAGCACATAATGCAGGTCTTTTATCACAAAAGGTTTGATTTTTAATACAGTGTCTTCCTCTTCTCTTATTAGAGCATTTTATTTAATTCATACTTGCAATCCAGCAGCCCCAAAACATTCACATGCAGTAGTATAAACACATTCAAGTTTTAACACACAATGATTATTATTCCCTGGTATGTTTCCCAAGACATGATAAGGGGGAAAATGAGGAAGGTTGCCCTCTAGTGCAATTGTGTGGAGAATGCAAGACTGATACCTGGGCGAATAAGAGTAATACATTCAACAACGGCAATGACCGTATAACTGATATGTACAGCTGTCATTAGAATCTGGTTGTGCACCCATTTTGTCAATGCAGATATTGAATGGAAACATGCTTTTCACAAGTACCTTTCACAGCTACCATACAGTTCGCACAGACCAAAGGAATCATTCCAGTAGTAAATCCTCTGATTATCTTCATTAACTCACCCTCTTGTACCCACTCATATTAAAAGGCAAATGACACAGACCCAAATATACGGATCAGGTTAAACTTTCAAACGACATTCACAAAGCTCATCTGTTATAGAAAGGAGTCTCTTCTATCTTTCACTGGCACTGGCTGTGGGTGGCAAATGAACCTTCATCTGTCTGTCTCTGTCTACCTTCACGTCTGTTATTTTTGGATATAAATGATAATAATGCACAGAGTTCCCACGAGACCAAGGGCTTGGATACCCAGGAACCAGAGCAGCATCCAAAACACCAGCACGACCACAGGCTCCACGATCTTCTCTCCGAAGTAAAGCTGAGTAAAACCGATGCCCCTCAAACACTTATTGACTTCCCCAAAAAGAGTGCCCAGCCTCTCACAGTCATCCACCAATGGAGCCTCTGGCTGTGGCTCTGCTACAGAGTGACTGTGTGGTCTTTCTCTTCCCCTGAAATCATTCTGAGAGCAAAGACAGTTCGGCTACATCACAAAATGCTTTTTTTAAGGCATAGAAAAATACTGTACAAGATGACACCACATGACCGTGGCGTGAGAGTATGTGTGGGAGTTTGATTATATGTATGCATGTACTCATGCTAAAAATAGGCAGGCAAAGAAACAGTTTGGTATACTTGGGTTTCATTATTTAGCTAAAGTAAGCTAAAGAGAGATATTGTTGAGGTTTAACAGATTACACTGAATGCCATGAATATCATGTTACAGCTAATGAATGTGACAACACAGTTCTATTCATAGAGCAAGGCTGCTGTTTGATGTAGAAATCTCTTGACAAAGAAAGGAAGAGTATGAAGTTCTAGATAAAACTAAACGAGTGTTGCGCCATTTCCGAGCAAAGAGTGAAAGAAATGACGTCAAATACTCTCATGGAACTGGTTTTTGTTATTATATTTAAATATTAAATTAAAAAAAGCTAAATGTTCTGTAGAGCTGTGACACTCTTACCTGTTCGTTGTGTGCGGGTCTGACAGGAGCCTCATGTTGGCAACGACATCCGCTTCGTTCTCTCGTTCCGTTTAAGGCATCGCGATGACGTACCTCCGAATCATTTACAATCCGATTAGTTCTTGACATATTTTTCTTTTTTTAAACACAAAATGGTTAGTGCTGACCTGAGATAGGGCCGAAGGGCTGAGAGCCAGATGGCTGCTGGCGATACTTCCGGTCTTGGCTGTCAACAGAAGGGACATCTTGACGTCATGAGTCACAGTGCAGTCAAAATAAAAGATTTATCATCCAAAATAGTAGGAATAATATGCTTATGATAACCTTCATAATGGGAAAACATGATTGAATTAACAGACTGAACGATATATATCGATTACGTAGCGCTGATAGCCGTAAACAAAACATTTCCTTTATTTAAGCGAGATTTAATTTTCTAGCCTGTTTCACAGTATAATTATTCATTTATAAATATGCACTGGAAATGTATACAGTTATTAAAGCGCACGGCTGTGTGTCAAAACCTAATGAGCTACCTACAGTCAACATTTGGGGGCGTCAATTCCGCGAATCGATTCTTTTGAACCGGTCAAAATAAACGATTCAGTAATCACATTTCGGTCTGCCATACTCAAAATGCTCAAAACTTATGTTTGCTTATTAATTTTATGTTTATTATAATTTTATTGAGCCGACTTGGTATCATTTAGCTAATAAAAAAACATGAATATAATTATCAACATTAAAGTACTAAAATTAATATACATCGAAATTAAATTATAAAATATATAGAATTTAGATTTAATTAATTTAGGTTTTTTACTACACCTTTTGTAGATGCAGTCTGTGATTCAATCATATCAATCATAAAAATTCAACATATTTCAAAGAGTCGGTGAGAACTGTTGTTGTTGTTCGTTAATAAGATTCAAAAGAATGATTCATTTACGCATCGGTCACAGCTAAACAGTTCGAATCTTTTCTGGTAGGCGTTTCGCTGTAAAGTTGAGACGCAGCTTGTGATTCGCTCTCGGCACTGCGTCAGCCAATCAGAGGGCAGCACTGAAGAGAAGCGTGAAGTCCCTTATGAGGCCTGTGAACGACTCACGTAAAATGGCGGCGGCGGCGGCAGAGCCGGTGAGTCAATAAACTTCTCAAAGATTATTTTACACTTCCCAGTCCTTCAGCGCTACGCTACAAACTACTTGTCCCTAATAATACGTTTATATTTCTTTTTAATGCTAAAATTAAGTTTAAATGTCGTCCTCTGTGAACTTTCAAAAAGTTTTTCGGCATGTTTGAATGGGGTGGCTCAACAAGTTTGGCTGAAAGTTGACGAGGCTTGTTCCAGTCGCGTAGGGCACTTGATTACTTTTCCAGATGTCTACTCGTCACCACTACCCTATATGCATTCAGTCACACTTTCGGGAACAAAGCGTCCCCATCACAACATAGCTGTCAAAAACTAAGACAGCGAATGAAGAAAGTGAAGTGAATTGTAACGACACCAAGCTGGATCAAAATATGAAAGCTGTGACAGACCATAGTTTATTCACAGCTGCTACAATCTACGATTAAGCTTAAGATTGACACGTTAAATTAATTATAAGTGTATAAATTTGTATCTACATTTTTCTAAACTGCTCACTTGAAAGACCGACGCGCTAATAATAATGAATGACCGTAAACACTCGGAGCTCTCACACAAAACTCGTGTTAGGATACAACACAATCACATTAAACTGCCAGGTATTGCACTGGTCCCAGCTGCTGAATTAGGTCTATTTTGGATGCTTAAATAAATGAGGACAATAAAGGAACATTGCCTACAGTCTCTCTTCTGTCAGCACTCTGTGTGTGTGTGTGTGTCTGTGTCTGCTGTGATGTGAACTTGGATGTATTGGGTTTAAACTAATCTTTTAAAGGTTTTTGTGCAGGAATTAAACTCAATTTCTTGTAAGAGTGAAGAGGAGAACTCAGAAGAGACCAATCAGGAGATTGTCAGCCCTGAGAGCTACATCAAACACCCCCTACAGAACAGGTCGAGTGAATGAATGCACTTGTTTTCAAACAATGTGCTAGCTTTTAAATGTACTTTTTGGTTTCTTTAGATGTTGTCTTTATTTATTTTTTCTTAAAGATGGTCTTTATGGTTCTTCAAAAACGACAAGAGTAAAACATGGCAGGCCAATCTCAGACTGATCTCCAAATTTGACACAGTAGAGGATTTCTGGGCGTAAGATTTTTTTTTTTTAGAGAGATATAAATATATTAAAACAGATTCCCCCCCCCCCCCTAAATTAATTGACTAGTCTGATTGATTTTATGAATCTCTTTATAGGCTTTATAACCACATTCAGTTCTCCAGTAATTTGATTTCAGGATGTGACTACTCACTTTTCAAGGTAGGCTTTCATCATAACTGCTGGCATTTTATGTATTTAAAGGGTTAACCCAAACAGTTCACATCAAAATTAATAATTCGGTCATCATCATTAAAGCTCAACGAGATTTTACCCAATTAACACATATTACCATGACTTTAAGACTGAATGGACCCTGAGCAAAGATGCTCAAAATCATTACTGACCAATCATACTGAAGCATTTTCCATATTATCAGATAAGCTGTTGCTCTTTTTTTAATGTACGTCAGTGTGTTAAAACTAATTATACAGAAATGATCCACAAAAATGGTGAGAGGTTAATAGTAGATACAAGAACATATGACTTGTTATTCCTAATCATTAATTCTGATAACCCACATAATAATATAATATTAGCATTTACCTTTTTATTACTTTGTGTACTGTTTAGAGAAATCTCCAGTGGGTTGTTATAAAGGAGGGTAGAGTAGCGTAGGATCATTTGCCAAAAGAGTAGCATTTATACACATTTGCATTTGTGTATTTCTTTTTCGGTAGTTTGTTTATGCTTGTTTACTGTCGCTTGCTGCTTTTTAGAGGTAGTGTACGAGCTTCTCCAGATTACCGTGGACTTTGGTTTGTGCTTGGGTTGCAGGATGGTATTGAGCCTATGTGGGAGGATGAGAGGAATAAAAGAGGAGGCCGCTGGCTCATCACTCTCAACAAGCAGCAGAGGAAGTATGACCTGGACCGCTTTTGGTTGGAAACTGTAAGAGTTCTGAGTTAGTCACTAAACGCCCCCTCAACATACACGCAAGTAATTCATGTACTTCTGTAGCCCTGACTCTCTAATGTTCACCTGTGTCATACCTACAGCTGCTGTGCCTCATCGGTGAGGCCTTTGACGACTACAGTGATGATGTATGCGGGGCTGTAGTCAACGTCCGAACAAAAGGAGATAAAATCGCCGTCTGGACAACTGACTATGAAAACAGAGAGGCTATAACGCACATAGGGTTAGACTCTCATGCATTTATGCTACATGTAAATGAAAACATACTTGGCTGGTTACAATGTGTTATTGTGTTTGTTTGGCAGGAGGGTGTACAAGGAACGATTAGGCATCCCTATGAATATGACCATTGGATACCAATCTCATGCTGACACAGCCACTAAGAGTGGCTCCACCACTAAGAACAAGTTTGTGGTCTGAATATCTTCAAGGGCCTGGATCTTGTCTCCTCTCTCTATCTCGCTCTCACTCTCTCTCTCTCTCTCTCTCCTGTGTTTTTCTGTGCCTCTTAAAACCAAAGCAACAACAAAAAAACAAACCAGACTGGACTGAACTGCCATGAAAGCCCCCCTGAAAGTACACTTTTCCCAAAAGCCCTACACAAACACACTCCTGGACTTCAACTTGCACAACCAATGAGGTTTGCAGCACAGACATAATTTGAAAATAACAGTATCTCTGCTGCTTGTTACATTCACACACATTTAAGGTATTACTTCTGTATCATGCTACACTACACCGTTTTCACCCTGAGAAAAAAAAAGAACATGCGCATAATGAAGTCAATGTTTACCCCTGGCAAGTCTTGTTCAGAGATTGTAAAGTATTTAATATAGTTTTTTTTTTGTTTTGTTGTTTTTTTTTTGAAAGAAATTGTCAATTTATTTAATGGCAGAGGAAAGGAAATGTTTGGAAGTGTTCTTTTATCCAGCAGCTTTGCTGCTTCAGTGCCTAATGAACATAAACATTTTAATTTATTCAGATTAATCATCAACAGTTCATTGAGATGGTATCTGGCCATTGAGTGAATGTAATCAAGCTAATCTTCATAGAGCTGCCTTACGTCTTTAAGCATTAACTTGATTAAATTTGGGGGTTTGCAATTAAAGATAAGTGTTTTTATATTGTGAATTTTTGATGCATCATAAGTTTACATTCCTTGTTAGAATAGTAAACTGGGATTTGTTTTGCAGTGCTGTAACAGATGTGCTTGTCTGGATGTCATTGGCTTGAGTTGGCTCTTCAGTAAGATAGCAGCGTTATCAAATAGGCCCTGAAAATAAAATAGATTTATGTTGATTCAATTTATTTTTACTGAAAAGGGGAAAAGGCATCTCTGTATTCATCACCACAGTGTTGCAGGATGTTAATGGGCAATTAATTATTCAGAACATAAAATCTCACCATTGTAGATCAAAGAGGTGGCATACATATCTTGACTGAGAAGAAGCAGGAAAACATATGTTTATTAATAAAGTTAATGTATTTTCAGGAGGAATCAGAAGTTTATCCACAATTTTCTGCAATTTGTGACACCTGACATACTAAACTTATTGTAGCTCACACCATCTTTAGCAATACTGATTTGAAAACTCACATTCAATAAGTGAGTCACCATTGAGTTCCTTGTTTGCAGTGTCTCTGAATGAAGGTTTGCAGTACACTGTATTCCATACTCATCACACCTCAGTCTAGTGTCAGGGCAAAACCTGATTGTGCTCACAGAGCCACATTATTTTCTAAATCCAATAATAGTATCTATTTAACTAAATTCAAAGAGCTCAGAATAAGTTAAAGGTATCATGCAGTAGACTTTGAACAGTGCTGTACTATGATACCGCACCAGAATGTCGCCTGATACTGGCTGCTAGAGCAAGGACGAAGGGTTACTGCAAGCACATGAAAAGAAAATAAATAATGATTTATTAGAGAGGACTTTGTTCAGAATCAAACCTTTTCTATTCATCTCAAGGACACCTGATCAATACAGGCAGTTTTGTTGTTCTGTGCTTTCCAACCCCCTAAGATTGAGAAAAAGGCATTTATTTGGTCAGAAATACATTTTATAATATTACAATAATTTTTATAATAATATTTTATTGATGCATTACTTATTAATTTAATGATTCTTTTTCAAATAAGTAATACCAGTTACTTTGTTTGCCATGTCAGGACAGGCTCTTGCATTGCGATGTTGAGAGAAATCGGGAGTAAGTGCAGAGGCGTTGTGAGCTGTGTGAACATTATGCTTATTTTAGTTCTAGACTAAATATGAACATTTATTTACTCATCTTGCCTACAAATTAAGTATTAAAATGAATAAAAACAGTAAAATGCAAACTCAGAATATTATAAAACACTGGAAAAATTTTTTTTATATTAATATATAATAAAATGTATTTAAGGTAAGTGGTTGCAATCAATTTATTTTAGCTGTATAACTGACTGCATAACTTTTTATTTTTTTAAATGTACCTAAAATAAATAGTTTGCAACCACTTACCTTCACATTTTTTTTTTAGTGAACCTGCAATAACTAAATATGTTAAACAAGACAAATATAATTTATGTATTTAATTCTGTTAACCAAAAATAAAGTAATGCATTACTTTGCATAAATGTTAACTGTGTAACATATTACTTTTATAGGGAGTAACACAGTATTGTAATGTAAAAGTAACTTTCCTCAACATTGTTGATCAGTGAATGAACAGATGCTTTAATAGTTAAACAACATGGGAGGAGCCGTGAAAAATTTTCAACTTTCATGACTACAAATCTCATTTTACCATAAAAGACTATTCTTACTAATTTAATGGCTGAGATCCAGGGTCAATAATAACAGCAAAAAGTGATGCATGCAAGTGTCAATAGTCTTTAATATAATTTTGATGTACTCTGGTTGTTTATGTGGTACTGGACATCAGGATAATGAGACGACAGTCTGATGTGCTGTTTGAGCTTCCTCGATTCACACCTCTAGCATCTCTAATGAGAGACCCTTGAATCAGTCTTAGTGACCCTCACAAAACTAACGAGGAGCACGCAGTTTGCTCACCAATTACCGGTCTCAAGCAGATGGAGATATGCAGTGCTGAAATCTTAATTTAGATGTCTGTTTTGCATGTAGTGTGAATACTTGTTATGTGTGCCTAGATACATAATCTGAGATGAAAGTTTGGTCTTTGAAAATGGAGGACTCATTGGAAGGAAAAGCTAATAACAGTCAGACCTCTGAACTGAGATGAGACTAAGATGGGCAGTGAGGGTATTATACAACCGCTCTAAAAAGGAAAAGAGCCACTAGGCATATCTTTGACATTAAACCCCGTCCGACCTCTGAATACCATAGTATAAATGGTTATTCACTAGGCAGGATGCTCTTAGGCTAAGTCATGTCTTATTACTTTACATGTTTGTTCTTGCCTCTAGCTACCAGAGAGCACGGAAGCATCTTTATTGTTGCTGCAGTCATGGCATGTGGCTTGGGGTTTTTGCCAAACACTTTCAGTATTTCGACACTGGATGCCAGTGATATTAGCATGTATGGAGAGTATGTATATTACCACCATAACAATTACTTTCAGAATTTCTCTGAATGTGTTATCAAAAGTAGCCTATAATATGTGATTTTAGGTGAAATACAGGCAAAGGTTTATATCTTTGGTATTGTTACTTGATCTTTTGGCCTTAGTGCATTTCAAATGGTCCTGTGTCAAATTAATTTTTAAAAGTATAAATATTTCATGTTGCTCAATTAATATGAACTCATAAAAGATGCAAGCAAAGTGATTATTCCTAAAGTGGCAGGATACCTTTGAAAATAGTTTTAGATGGATTTTAGCATGCAGTGGGTGTATTTATATATAATTTGTTTATATATATTTTATGTAATGTATACAGTATGTTTCTTCTGAATCTTTATGAGTGTGTGCACACATATGCATTCATATATTACCGTTCAAAAGTTTGGAATCAGTAAGAGGTTTCAGCATTTTCTTTTTAAATGAAATCTCCTATGCTCACTAAATTTGAAGTTATTTGATCAAAATTACAGTAAAGAGATTAATACTGTGAAAAATTGCTTGTTTTTTAATATATTTAAAAATGTAATTTATTCCAGTGATGCAGCATTATTACTCATTACATCAGTCTTCAGTGCCATGTAATCTTTCATAAATCAATCTAATATACTGATTTGCTGCTGTAGAAAGATTTATTATTGTCAGTTGAAACGGCTGTGATGGATTAAGTTTTTTTTTACAATTCTTTGATGTTTTTTTGAAGAATGCAGCATTTAGAAATCTTTTCTAACATTATAAATCTCTTAATTAGCAATTGTATACAAAAATAAAGTACTGACTCCAAACTTTTGAACAGTAGTGTGTGTGTGTGTACGCACACACCCTATCTTAATATAAGATTTTGATTGCATAATGTTTAGATTTAGTGGTCTCCTCATTTACATGCTTCGATAATTGTCACTTACACAATATTCACTTTCCTGTGCAGCATTTACATATGCCAATAACCTAAATGTGAAAGTAATATACTTGAGCATTTGGGAGGGAAGATTGTGAGATACACATCTATGAATATTATGATTAATGGCCACAAGATGGAGACTCAACCTTCACTTTGTCTCTGGCAATTAGTCACCCCCTCACTGACTTGAAGAGCTGAGGCCTGAGATCACTGCCACTGAGTTCACATGACTTTGGGGAATTGTATTTTTCTGTTCTATTTACTTTTAATGGTGAAATTTAGCACAGCATCTGCTTGCAGTAAAATAAATGTTAAAATGTTATGCACACATTTATTTTTAAATGAATTCAGCATGCTGTGTTCAGTTATAACATGCCATCCCTATTTATAAATGTTACATAAATCACAGTCCTAGGTCTCACCAAAGGCTGATTCATGTACAGATTTGTATCTATTTGCCTTGTTCTTTAGATTTATATTTGTACTGCCCAATAATTATTCCATTTTCTAAAATGTCTCGCTCAATATCCGAGCACAGCATGACCCCTAAATGCTTTCCCGGCCGTTATTAGACTGCTGACAGATGAGTTTCTATTTCTTTTATGAGGCAAGGGGTGAGAAACCGAATTGTCCACATCTTGGAAACGGCACTCTGTCACACACACTGTTAAGTGTGTTTCAGCGGATAGGATTGCTCGTGGCAGGAGTCCCTCGAGGGCTCGTTTTGATGTGCTCTGATGGTTTCCCATAGCAACCGACTGGCCAGTGAACGGCTACATATGGAGTGTGTGTGAGAGTTGAGGAAATGTGTTCTGTTCACACTTAAACTCTGACACACAATGCTGCACGATTCTCACTGGCGCTTCTTTTTTGCACAGCAGATGTGTGAAGACACATTAATGAATGTATCTCACTCTGGGCTCCTTTTTTAATGTCAAAAAGAGCCGTTGTGTCTCTGCATCTCCGTGTGTTGCTTTCAAACAAAGACGATTGAAATGATCAAACATGCAAAGAAACATCAAAGCGTCTCCTGCATAATTAAATTGGTTGTTTTTACATTTGTTTACTTTAGAATGTTTCATTCTTTATTCATAACCAAGAAGTAAAACAATTGTCTCTTCAAATGTTGTCAGTTCAGAGCATCAAGCCTTTTTACTGGTGAATTCAGTCATGTTTGTTTGGGAACATGATAGGTGACATGTCATTTCTGTGCCTCAAGCAGAACAAACCAGAGTTATAAACAATATGTATGTAAGAGTGGAATGGGAAATATAGTTTTTGCTCTTGTTTCAAGCATTTACTATTGATTCAAGCAGAAGCCATTACGGGAGTGTTGTTTTGGGAGTGAATGCATTTAATGTTAATTTAAGTGTGAACAGGCTACAGGAGTCTGAGAATCTGGCTGCCCTAGTGAAAAATAAATATACTAAAATGTATTTGAAATACATTTATTTCATGCCTTTACACAAAGTAGTGCTAAAGTCCAACTAAAGGTACACTGAAGTATATTTGATTGTGTTGGAAGTATACTCTAGGTACACTTTAAATATCTTGCATTTAAAGACCGATATTGTTCAAAGATCCAATCATTAGTGACATTCAAACACATTTTAGGCTAAGTGGCTTTCCAAATAAAGTTTAATTACAATCTTTATGTCAGTAAGTATGTTAATAGATTTTCAGCTATACTAATTGTGAAATAAATGTATTTTAAGTATATTACTGGTTTACAAGGGTGCTAACAATAAACATGGATGATAACAGATTATTCTATTTGGCTATTTGGGACTGAAGTAATATTAGCAACCTGAGGAATCTCATCATTTGGAAAGTTTTTCTTTTCATTAAGCTGCTCTTTTTAAATGGCATGGTCTCTTTGGACAGTAATGGATCACCATTAGACCGCAGGGCTGTTAGAGAGAGACAGGTGGATGTCAAAATTTGTAAATAAGTCAAGACACGTACCTCAGTCTCTGTAATTTGCCAGCACTGCTCAAGGTGAAGGAAGACCCACATCGACGAGCTGTCAGTGTCCAAAAGAGAGAGAAGCATTACTGCATTAACAACTAGTCATTCAGTTTGGTTCTGTACACAGTATTCTGGTTTTATATTTATTTGGTTTAGTACCATATGCTGGTTAGGTATGTTTTAAAGCATGGTTTAAATTGCTCCTGAGCTGGTCCGATACAACGAGCTTACATAATTATCTTACAACCAGCTCAGGACCAACTAAGGACCAGGTTAAACAATATTGTTTGAATAAATTTGGTTGTAGATTGCAGTTATTTAAATTTAAAGTGTACAGAACTAGATTAAGTAGTCAAACTAGGAGTGACTCTGGATTAAGCTCCAGTGTGAACATAACGTTTCTTCATTACTTCACATGTGTTTGAATGTTTAAAAGTGAACACTTTTACAGACACCTAAAAGCAATAGACATTGCACTTTTGCTCGCACCAAACAGAATGCGATTTTCTTTTTGTATTACTGTAATGTGGTGGGATCTAGCCTGCCCAGGCTTCACTGTAATTGTCTCTGGGTGTATCCGGCTTTGCATGTGTGGGATTCCTGCTCCTGGAATGTGCAATCACAGAAGCTTTCATCTCTTTGATATCAGATCAGCATGACAGAATCAGATGATAGAGCTCTACAATTACAGCTGCACCTTTGAAAACACATTTGGCATTCGACAGAGCACATGCCGCATACATTGACGCCCCAGATACTGCCGACTAACTCGTTACTATCAGATCATATACATCAAGGCTTCATCTGTATGGCCGACGACCTCTTCAGTCAATTATTCTCTCGTTAGCGAGGCTTAAACCTGATGGGGAGTGGCTTAATTATAACACCCTCTACACTGTGCACAATTACTAGCTGTAGAGTCCTTTGTTTAGTATGTAGAATGAAGAGCCTGTCATAACTCCCAAAGGCAGATTGCCATCTACACCATGTTAATAGGAATTAGACATGGCATTTTGTGTTACCTAAAGTACCATCAGGGAATCTGCCCTCGCTTTGTCCCCTCAGTAGGGTTTCGTATTGAAGCTCACATTGCTGGACAAGCGAGCGCTTTGTAATCTTAGAAAAGGCGGCGGGTTTAAGGCATTTGGCTGCAGCTATTTTAATCTGAAGGCTGGAGCATTAAGTCAGACGCACGATAGAGCAGTAGAAGGGCCTCCCTGAGGGCTAGCCGGTTACACGAGTAAAGCTCAGGAGGAGAAAGCGAGAATATGTGCATGCAAATCAGCACGAGTCCCTCTTTTAGTGAAACGGTACTTCTTCTCTTTTATACCAAACTGAATCAAAAGTGTCGTGCGGTTTTTGTCGTAGGGCTTCACTAATGTCACTTCTTTCTTTTTGTCTCTATCTCATGTCATTCACCTTACACTCCCTTCATGGGCGAACATCTCCATGACGACCCCATCCTCTGTCTCTCCATCTCCGTTCTCTCTCTCTCTCTCTTTCTAGTGTGCGTCATGAAGATGAAAAGTGCCTAATCCCCTTGTGGAACTCAGTCTAACAGACACACATACAGAATCCCTGCTTTTGGGAAGACGTCACACACAAGCGCGTCACTCTCTCCGAGTGAGCGCGGCTTTACAGCGGGAAGCAGCGGCTAGAGAGGGAAGAAGAGAAAGAGGGAGGGTGGCGATAAACGCTTATTGTTCTTGAGGAGCCTGAACTGGAGGTGTGGCATCTGCCGGGCGTTGTCGTGGAGACAGAGTGCTGGCTGTTCCCTCTTCCTCTTAGCTGATCGCTCAGACTCTGATCACAGGAACGCTGATCCTTATGGCATCTAGAACAGCAGCCACAGGTAACCAGCAGCACGCATTGAGCACGTAAGCCTACCTACGCCGTAAGGTGTGCTTGCGATAGAGTTGAGACTATTTGAACTGTACTGCATGGAGGTAAAGGTAAAAGAAAGTGCCGCCTTGGTTTGAGACGCTCCGCATGTGGCAGGTAGGAACGGATCAGAGGTGTGTATGTGTGTGCATTGTGACTCATAAAGGGGAAAGTGGTGATGTATTCTGCCAGGGGTTTCAGCAAGTGCTGCTGCGAATTTCCACAGCCTGCGCTTTAGTGGAGAGGTGGGAAAAAGAGAGAGGCACAGGAGCGAGGGAGATATCACTGCGATATTTCATCAGCGCGGTGCACGTAAGTGTGTCACTAGTTCACTTTGTCTGTGACGGACGGTCAGGTGTCGTTAATGCGCTCGGTCTTAGCGGAGCTCCTTCGGCAGACGGCAGCCACTGTGATTCCCCCTTTAATGCTCGTGATTTCAGGCGCTGATAGACTAGAAGGTGCTCCGGACAGTGATGGATGCCGTTCATAGGTAAAGAGAGAAAAGTGTGGATTTCAGGGGGTGGAGAAGGACAGGTTTGGGGCTGTCAGACACAATCAAGGAGACCTGCCTTCGGGGAGAGACACACAGAGCTTTTGACTGGCTGACTGACTGAATAAGTAAGTAACTTACAGGATGAATGTGTCAGGGTGTGATTCACGGATTTGCATTTTCATCTAATCAAAGTGTGTCGTCACACGATTATTTGGTTTAAATCCCGTTAAGACAAAATATAAACTCAGCAGATCTCCGGGATGTGCAATTCCATTTTCACATTCATTAGGGGCTGAAGGAAGAGAGAGAAAAAAAAGAGGGATTGAGAAAATGGACCTGGCAAGTTGATACGAGGCTATTTAGAGGTGTATAGCGAGGTAAGCTTCTGTATTGTAGGAGCGATGTAGGGAACATTGGGTAATCTGTTCCCTTTTTAAAAAACTTTAACTTTTTGAACTTGCTACATCCAGGGATGCAATGATTATGTAGGCTGTAAGAGTATACTGTTTTTCAAAGTGTGGATTGGTGTTGTCTGGAGGAAAAGTTTGTAACACAGCTTTAACAGACTTGAGATGTCTTCATACATTCCATATCAAGAAGGCATGTGTAACTAAACCCTAAGATCATGTTGCTGTCTACACCCTAACACCTTCTGTTATATTATCTTTTATGTCCAACCTGATTAAATCACAGCGTCATGTGTCGCATCACCCCCCAGAGGAACAGCAATTCTTTACATTCAGAAAAAATGTGTTCTACCTCTTTAACATTTTAGCTCCTAATTAGGCTCTGGGGGAAATGTTCTTTAATGTGGTATATTACATGGTAATTACCATTTAATTATTATGTAACAAACGTAGCACAGATTTCATAGTGTTTAATAGGTTTAATCTCTTCTTTATTCTCCTTGTAAGCTACACCAACAGGTCCGTATTGACGTTATGTGCATTCTGCTTATTTTGCTGACACGTTGTACTAACTGGACCATGAAATAAAGTGTTTGTCCTTTTTTTTTTGTTAGCTACCTGAGAAGGTTTACCTAGATTAGTGCTGCCATATTTCTGGAAAGCCTCCAGACTGCTTTTACAGAAATGTACAAATGCTGCAACAACTGAATGGAATTTTAAACGATTGCTCAGTGAATTAAATCTTCTTTAAATGTAAATGTAAACACTGAAGACATAACATTCTGCTACTGTTTGAAATGCATTCATGAAGCATGCAGAAATGCATTTACATTAACATAAATCCATTTTTCTTGTATACTTTTTTGTGCACCATGTCTTACACTGCCGAAGTGACTTATTAGAATGTGCATATATTGTATTGTTAAAATTACTCTTCAGCAGTACGCAACAGACATGAATCAAGAATAAAGCCAGAGTGGCAATTTAGAAAGTGGCAACAAGAAAGTGGCACTGAAAATATAGTGCTCTCTGTAGAAATGGTTATCTATTTTAAATTTAGCTAATAGATGTGAATAATAATGAGTTTACTTATTTTTCTTGCTCTTTCTTATTTATTTATTTGTTTTACAGTTAATTGGATGTGTACTTTTTACACTGCTTAATAGGAGGTTTTGCTTTAATTGCCTGTTTCGCAATTTATCTCTTAATGATTCTTCAGTTGCTTAGATTTTTCGATTATAAGCAGTTCACTTCCACCATAGTCTTGGCTCAGTCTCAAGACAGGACACGACTGTGTTTGTTGTGTGACAACATGGTTGCAAACAAGTAAAAAGCCATCTAGCAAAAAACAGCCAACTAAAAGTAAAGATGTTTCTAGATGCAGAATGGTGGGCACCTCTTCCTGTAGAGAAACGCAGCTTAGTCACAGCAAACTAACACAGATGTACTAAGATATTGAAGCAATTGAGAACTAGTGGCAAGCAATGTAAACCCTACTTCCCCTGGGGATTTGTAAATCACAAGTCTGTTTCTCCAGAGCCTAATAAGTCTGACAGTTTAGCTGGGTTCATTAAAGAACTTTGAGGGAAGCCAACAGGGTTACAAATTAGACACACTAGTGTAACAATCTGTAGTATATACCAGGGGCATATGGGGAGGATATGCAAGAGATGTCTGTCAGAGCAGTATTTTTACTGAAGTAAACTAGATTTTACCTGGAGTTCTTTGTTTGTTTGTTTTTTAAGTTAAGAAAAATTGTGTTCTCTCTTAATCCAAGATCAGTCGAGTACAAGTACAATGCAGTTGCATGTCAGCAAGAATTCACCCTTAAAAATTTATATTAAACACTGTTAATAGACAATTAGCTGTCAGAAGAAAATGAAATTTGTTAAATATTACTGGAAAACAATTCTTAAGAACAAAAAAATCATTGAATGAAAATTTATTATTTTGAAAATTAACATTAAAGTGCCCCTATTATGGGTAATGAAAGGTTTCGGGAGTCCTCAACAACATAACAGGCTGATATGCATGCAAGGTCAAAAACACTTTCACTGTTGTATAATATGCATTTATGCTCACCTTACTTGCTCAATGACTCCCAAACATTTCGCTCGATTAATTTTTCTAAACCCTTCCTTTGCGTGACACTAATCTGCGCTAACTGGTTCGATTGGTCTAATTTTCATTTCATCATGCCTGTAATGCCTTACAAAGCAGCGTTTGTAAGCGCAGTGCTGCTTTGTGTAAAGTGTTACCAGGGAAACCGCTATTTTTACTGCTCCAAAAGCAGCACGTAGTGGCAAACAATGAATTAGTGTTTTCATTCAGACCATCGTGCTGGTTGGTTGACCGCCCACTTGTTGATTCTTGGGATTCGTTTTAAAAAAAGTTGTGTTACACACTGCTTAAATGGTAATTTTAAAAAGTCCATAATATGGGCTTTTTAACATACAGTATCCAAAAAAAGGTGAATATCAAAAAAAAAAAAAAAAATTTATATATATATGCTATCATATAAATGCTATTTTCCCTGGTTTCCCCTAAGCACTAAGGGGACAGTTACAGAATGCTTTGAGTGGAAAGAGATTAGATACAAGATTGATTTTGTGTTGGGCTAATTTGAGTTTGTTTTGTCAATATTATAGCATAAGGCCCACTGACCTAAATATTAGCCACCTGTCTCACTTGAGATATTATCTCTGTATATTGTGCTATAAGAATAGATTTATGAGAGATTCTAGAAGCCTTACAGAGCAGCTCACGTATACACGCTAAGCCAACTAATATTCACAATTAGACAGATTCATTATATTGTCAGAACTATGACACAAAGAAAAAATTTCCTGCTCTGAATCCTGTCTGACTAAGCAAGTGTTTTTGCGTTTTAATTAGGCTTCCTTTCAAAGTGCCAATTGCTCTGCGTCAACTGCACTGGCCCTGATGGCCTCCAGGAGCTTCCTGAGCGTCCTCTAGGGAGACAGCACACTGGCACATTTTTTTTTTTTTTTTACTAAATTTATTCCCTCCATTAATGCTATGAGTCATCTTTAAATAACTACAACTCCTTTCTTCCCTATTTCTAAAGAAATTTTCATATTCAGTAGTGGCCAGTTCCAGCGTATTTGCACCTGAATGAATTGTAACAAGGTTTTCTGTGGTTCAGTCTTACATCTGCATGCAGTTCACACCCTCGGTGCCACCAACTACTAGGGTAGTTCTCGCTGTTAATATATTTGTTTCTCTGACTGTTGTTGCTTAACGCAACGCTGCATGGGAGAATGAGGTCATATATTTGTTCCTCCAGCTCACTTGTTAGCTTGTTTGGGGACAAACAGTACTCAAAGAGCTGAAGCCCGATAACTATCTCAGTAATCTGCATTATGTGCATGAATTAGCATATATCAGGCAACAAACTAAATATGCATGTGGATGGATGTGTTGCTGTGTCAGTCATGTCTGTATGTGAGATTTTGTGAGCTTTTGGCAGTTCCATCAAGTTGCTGTGAAACTTATGCGGCCATTGCCAAAGTAATTTCACTTAGTGTCTCACTTCACTTATTTTAAATCAAATTGCTTGACCAGTGCTTCCCATTAAGTATGCTGCAGTTATATTGAAAAATTACTTGGGTGCAGCAATGATATTTAAGGGGAAGATATGTTTTTTTAATCAACTTGTATGCGAGTCAGCTTATGTGTTTTGCTGGTTGCAGTGGTTGTTACCAATTTTTGGGACCATTGTGGGGGAAAAACAAACAAGAACTTTCTCTAAATTGAAATTCAGTAAACTTCCAGTAATTGCAAATTCCAACTCAACGTCCTGTGGCCAGATCAATTCAAATTCAGTATTTCGCACAACCGTCTTAATAAACTACTTCTTCTTACCTCTTATATGCTTCTCACCGGTTCCTTTCTATTATATCTTTGGATTGCTTTTTTCTGTTGTATCTTCAACTATTTTCTCTTCTCTTACATAATAATATCTGTGTTCCCTCTGAGGGCGTTTTAAGCTTCTCTCTTAAAGGAAACAAAACAAAAGACAAAACTTGGCTTGACAGCATTGTTGAAACGTTTTTTTTCTTAAGGTCCCCAATAGAAATAAATACTTAATTTATATTTTTTAACTTATATGATATTAAATTCATGCAATAATGTTTTTTTTCAACCATGGTGGGCAAAAAGTAAATTCCACTTAAAATTCCAATTTAAATTCCAATTAAACTTTTTGTGAGGTGTGGTCAATTCAATTAAAATGTACAATTTTACACACTCCTGTTGCATGGACAACAATAACACTGCAAACCGTGTGACTTGTATGCTTTAAATCAACCAGATTTATGATTTTTTGGGAAAAATCGCTCACACAGAGTTTAGGGATTTGACTAGCGGTACGCAAACACCTAGCCACCACATCTATTTTCTGCAAGTAATGTAAAGTCTAGCTCTCTGTTGTTTTTGAAAATACCTAATTAAGCATAATTATTAAGTGATTAGATCACCTTTTAGATGAGATGGAAAATAATCCTAAAAGAAAATAGACGCGAAAGGAAATAACTCGGCAGCATCTAAGTACGCGGTTAGCATTGAGGTCCTGTGTGTGGGAGGGTGTGTGTGTGTTTATGTTTAAGGGTTAGTGTCTTGGTGGTGGATTTTGCCTGCAGGGTTAATTAACATTGCAGAAGCGATGTCTGGAGGCAGTCAGCTCATCAAATCTCGCCTTTTCTCCGTCTCTCGGATCCCTTTCTTTTTTGTGTGTGTGTAATTGTGTACACTGAGAATATTGTGTATGCCGAAGAGAAACCAACAAGAAAGCATAAATGATGCTTCCACTACACAGGATGGTGGTGATGAGCACACACAGAGACAAATGCCAAAGGGAGGAGGAAACCTGTTGGCCAAATAAACGTGACTGCACACACATTAATGTTATTACCCAGGAGCGCAGGTGGAAAGATGAATCAGTATGCCTGATTTCTTGTCTCGTTGTTTTTCTCTTATGCACTGCAACATGTTCCTCTTTCTAAATTACCTCTTCTTACCACTTATATTCTTCTCACCAGCTCCTGCCTATTGTATCTTTGGATTCTTTTTTCAGTTGTTTTCAATTGTTTTCTCTTTCCTTACATAATATTTGTGTTCCCTCTGAGGGCGTTTTGAGCTTCTCTCTTCAAGATTTACATTGTATTTTTATTTTTTGATAGTTTAGATATTACAAACTGTTAAAGAATTCTTTGAGCCGAAGATTTGTTTTAGTGAAGAAGCCTTTAAAGTGTGTATGTAGATGAATTTGGCCATTTGACATGATATAAGTCAGAGCAGTTTGATTTTAAACCGCATTTTTTTCAGTTCTTTCTTGTTTGTTATGCATAGTTGTGACATTATATTAATTATGAGAAAAATGCATGTAATGTTTACATTAAAACATTAGTTGGTTTGCGTTTTTATCACTTGTAAGCAGGCTTACCTTAAAGGCAGGGAATGCGATTTTTCGAAAATGCTTTAGAAAAAGAATTTGGCCCTTTAGTAAAACAAACTTGTAGCCAATCAGCAGTAATGGGCGTGTCTATTCGTGACGTGGAGAAGACAGAGATCAGTAAACAGCCGAGCAGAGCGACAGAAAGATAAAAAGCAAAAGAGTAAAATGTTTGTGGAACAATAAGGCAAGAAGTATGACCCGTGTAAATACTGTATCAGCTTTCCAGCGCTGGAGAGAACTCAAGGTCTGCGATCGGACGCCGAGGTTGTTTTGGTTCTTCTTGATTGGTGAGTTACACTGGACGTGATAAAGCAACCGTTGAAAATCATTTTAAATTCATGTAAGCGCGTCATAAATAGAACACGGCAACAGTTTTCTGTTGGAGATTTGTCTCGCCGCTCGCATCCTATGTAAGTTAGCATCACTGATTATAATGACTTCTATAGTATTTTGTCATGCCACTCGCGTCCCGTGTAGACGGTGTAACATTGGTACTGCTTTGTTTCACAGAACTCATTGACTGGGTTGCTTAAGCTACGTATGTGTGGGGCGGAGCTATCAAAGGGGCAAGGGCGTGTTTGTTTTGGTGATTTCAAATATCAACATTGGCTTTTAGAAATTGCATACCCTGCCTTTAATATTGATGCAACATATAATAATACAATAGCAATCATTAATAATAATAATATATTTTAATGTAATATATTAAATTATTACAATACATATATAATAATTTAACAAATATAACAGTTTATAATATGAATTACTTTAAAATATATTAGATTTATTATTTTTACTATTTTAAAATATACACATTAACTCTTATTATAGGCCTATGTCAAAAATGCAAAATGCTTCATGTTTCTTCAGGGCTGTTCTATGGTGTTTACAGCCCTGTATTTATTATAATTATATAGCGATTTTGAAAGTAACAAGGGGAAGGTAACAACTCTGATAATCAACCAAGTAGGCCTAACCCTAAGTCCTGTCAATTGAAGAACAAATGCTGACGGGCTTGACAAATGCATCCTAAATTAAGGCTTTAGCAGCTGAGCCCAGACACCCTACTGATTGTGTACTGAATGTCCGTTAAACATAAACACATTGCATCAGTGCTGCCAGTGAAACAGCAGCCAAAGACGTGCACAAACACACATAAACATGCTCATTTACACCAATAAGGATAGCTGACAGCATGCAAACATGCAGGAAATACCGAATTCCCCCATACTTCCTTCTCGCGAGGGAAACGGTCATCTTAAGCACAGAAACTCAAATGAGTAAAGCAACGTGCTCTGGCAAAACCATTTGGGTATTATTAAAGTATATTCAGTGGATTCTCACCTGAGCTCTAGGGATATAAAACATTCAGAGATAAGGGTTTGATTGATGGCTCGGTTGCCATGGGTGCAGAGCTACACGGGGTTTCAGTCTTGTGCAATGTGAGAGACGTGTGAAGAAGTGAATGTGTAATAACGCAGAGATCAATAGCAGGAGTCAATAGAGCTCCACTGGGCTGGATCAGAGCATTGTAGAGATACTACAGCATGCCGTCTGAAAGCGACATGCTGGGAACACACACAGCCCCTGGCACCTACATTTAGACACCTCTGTATGAAATGATCACCAAATGTAGTTCAAGCTCGTGCTGTAGCGCTGAATTAAACATGAGATCCAAAGACCTCGAAGGATCAAGGTCAGCAACACACGCTCTCTCTGCCGTATGCAAGCTGATATATGTACATATGCATGCTTCACAAACATTCCCAACAAACTTTCGCCTTTTCCCGTTCGGTCTCAAATAGCTCAGACACACAGCCTATACGCACATGCACCCGGTGGGAGATGGGACACTGCACTCTCAGTGGCTGTGGTGGTTTCATTCAATGAAAAATGGATGAGACTAAAATTAGATAAACTAAAATTAGACCGAGTTAATCTGCAGAATGTCCTCAAAGTAAGAGAAACCACAGGCTTCACAATCGCTGTCTGTGGAAGCGAGACGCTGATGTAGAGCAATGAGAAGACACGGCCGGATTATTTTCCACAGCTCACCTGCAAAGTATGAGGAAACACTCTGATCTTTACTTTGATACGCTAGAAGAGGGCAGAGAAGGTTTTTTGATACATTCTCACAACAGAAATCAGAGAGTGATACTATAGTGTAATCTCGGCACACCGCTATTGTTTGATGTCTGTATGGAGTGTTAGCTAAGGTTAAATTGGACGTGCTGGCATCTTTGATTTGAAACAAGAAAAAATGTTTTATCAGTTTGTCAATATATTCTATTTCTTTTATGTTCCAGGTGAGTAAACACTTTTCATCTGCATTACACTGCACAGCACTTACAAAAACAAATTTTAAGAAGGAAAATGCTCTGAAAAATTATTTGTTGTCCAGCCCAAAGCAGCGCTTTTTTAAATTTATCAATATTTATTTATATATTATAAAGAGATTATAATGTAAATATGTAAAAAAAAAAAAAAGTAAATAAAATAGTTGATCTGAATTTATTTGTCACTTTATATGTTATTAATCCATCATACTGTTAACTTGAAGCCAAACATAAAACTATGGCTTATCAATCGAATAACTAATATTTCTAAAAAAATTTTATTCTATTCTTTATTTTATTATTAATTAATTTATAGTTTTGATGAAGGGTTTTTTTTAGAGCCATCTTACCCTTTAAAAAGGTACACCTTTTTTTTTTTTTTTTTTTTTTTTTTTACCCCTAAAGGATGCATATTAGTAGACTATGGCTGCGTTCATACAGCAGCAGTGTCATGATTGCGGCGGAGACGTACGGATCCAGATGCAGTTCAAAGTAAACTGTCAGGGTTGGTAAACCGGCAAACATAAACAATGGAGGCAAGGCAGAATCGTGGTTGGGGTACACAGGCAGATGGTAGGCAGGCAGCAAACAATCACAGAAACGGGATCAAAGACAGAGATCAAAACTAGAAAACAAACACGGGAAATGAACGCTTAGTAGTGACGCCGGAGCAAATCAAGACTTCTCACAGAATTGTTTGTGAATGTGGTTTATATGCAGAAGGGAAGGGGTGTGGTGATGAGGAACAGCTGCTGGTTTGTGATTGCAGATTACAGACAGGTGTGAGTGAGTGATGTATGATGGGAAACTGAGTCCGTGTGAGTGTGAGTCCAGTACTGTGTGAATGGTGCAAAGGTGTATGGGAAATGGAGTCCAGATGACAATTAGAGAGTCCATGGTGAATCTGTGTTGGATGGGGTGCCCTCTGGCAGAGCTTGAGGGCACTTCAGCTGGTGACAAGCAGAATACGATATTACCATATTTACTTTACCGGTGTGAGTCTTGAAAATGTCTTGTTCACACAGCAGCTTACAGTTGTGTTTAGAATTCTGTCTGTATGAACGTGTAACGGGAGTCAAGCCCGTATTCCTTACCAGTAACCATAGCGACAGTGACGAAGTAATATCAAAGATGGCGTCCATAAACTGAAAGTCTTATCACTTTTTGACATGACAAGAGTCCAATTTAGCAGCTAGTTCTTTCTTAAAGTTGTCATTAACTGACTCTTTTACATTTGGGTGGAGAGAGGAGCATTTGAATTGCCCGGCGCACGCAAAACTCAAAACTGACAGGAGTGGATCTGGAAAACTGACGGAATAAAACTTTCAGATCACACGCAGCTTATTTCTCGGTCACTAGAAAGTTACCAAAAACACGCACTACACGTGTTTGTGCGGCCGAGCTGCTCTCTCTCACAGTGAATGATGTGAAAGACAACTGGTTGTCCAGTGACAGTCCTGTTCTGTTCACACAGCGCCTGTGTTCTGAGAATGCGGTTGTTAGTGCGGAAAATGTGTGTAAGTTTGGTTACAGAATGCGGTTGTCACACCCATAAATAACCGAACTGTGTGTGAACGTTACCGTATTGAAGACTCAAAAACAGGATTGACAACCGTATTCTGCTGCTGTGTGAATGCAGCCTATTAATACCTTCTGAAAAATGAGTTGAAGAATTTAACCATTTTTTTTTCTCATAGTATAAGGATTTGGAATCACCAGCAGATTGTAGGCTTCCCCTACCACCAAAAATCCCCATTTATTCCCTACGTGTAAGTGATGATCATTCAGCATACTTCTGAGTGTTAAAGCTCTGCTGCCTCGTCTGTGTGTCACAGAGAGAGCGACAGATTGCTTTTGTGAGTTAAAGATATTGTGAAAGACCAAGGAGAATCAGCTCCCCGCTGCGTGACAACATATCCTCTCAAATAATGGCTTATCTCCATTCCCAAAAAGAGGACTTTGTAATGATTAATTGATGAACTTTGCCTAGGAAATGCATCTCTAATCTAGACACCTTTAGCGAGAATTACATCAACGCTCATGCTCTCCCCTGCTGCTGATACTGTCATCAGATCGGCTGGGATGAATTGAATTATTAACTCATTAAAACTTAATAAACTTCTCCTGTCAGTGAGCTGCTCCCCATAACGAACCACAGGCTTAGCGCTGCCCCCTGATGTTCTACCCAGACGCGTCCTCTGTCTTCATTCTGACACTCACGCTGGCAGGCCAACACTTGACGTGTTGCGTCGCGACAAACCTGATGGAGTTGTGAATGAAACTGAGCACCGCCAAGGTTGAGAAATGCTTCTCTTGTGCAAGCAAGGACATTTGCAGTCACACTCCTTGAAAAGCAGCGCAAATGTGGCAGCAGATTTTGTACATGTATTGATATTGATTTGAAAGGAAAGCATAGACTGGCTCTTCCTAATCAGCTTTCGAATGAGGCAACCTATGCTCGTCACACAGGGTTTGAGTCATTTAGGCCAGTGTGAGGTGGAATAGATTTTTTAAGAAGTTGCACCTCGAACTTTGTCGAGTTAAATTCATTAGGTAGATTTTTTAAAAATGTGATTCGCATTAGGTTTATACAATATAAGTAAGGAAAATTGTTGTAAAAATGCATGGTAGATTATTATTGATGTAGTGAAGCCACGTCTAAATTATACATTAGAGGGAAACTAGGCACAAAGTTTATTTTGTGCATGCAGGTCAATCTGTTGCTATATTGGTTATGAGAGCACTCCATGGTGGCTTGTCAGTTCACTGAAAATTGTCTGCCCCATTTTTCAGCCCAAGATTATGACCATTTCTCTTTATGGTCATTTTAGAGCAATAATGGAAACAGATGCTTTTATGGTCCTGTTCTATTAATAATTAATTGAGAATACGTGCATGTAACCTTTCCACAAATTATGCCCTTTGATAATTATGTTTTCAAAGCAGCTACTACACTCATGTATCTTTCATAATAAAGAGAAACACATTATCTTGTAGTATGCAACAGTGTGCATCATGTCTAAAGGAGTATTTAAAATATTAAAGAACAGCCTAGAAGTGAGAAACATAAAGAGATGTATATAATCAGAGCTGCTGGGATCTTGTTAGATGTAATTATCCATTTCAAAGCCGACTTCAGATTTTACGATGGAGACATTCATTTTTAATTACAAGACTAAATGGAGGTAGTTTAGATGCAGGTTTAAATGATGCATTCTCATGCAAGATAGATATCACAGAAAATGTAAAAGCCCCCTTGCCGGTGATTCTTATCTGAGAGGCTGTCTGTTCGATTTTTATATTGTCTGAAATAATGGGTGTATTTCTACCCATTTCATGTTGGGAAGAAAGTCAATCAATAGATAATAACAAAAGATATCCAAAGGTAAATTGTCATTACATAAAAAAATATTTTTGTCTTTAATATTAGTGTGCCTTTTTTTTATTTAATATTGTATGCCTATTTTATAATCTTAGAGTTAATAGTGTACGCTCCCTCATCTTCCCTAATTACCTGGTGATTTCACTTAGACATAAAACATTTAGACAAACATGGTTAAAATCAGTCTTCATATATAATCTAAATGACATGTTTGTGATCTGAGTCTAACAGACCTGTGGAATGCCTGCCTTTTGCTTTCCTCCATTATTGATTTCGATTGGCAAAGCAAGACTTGTGCCAAGGGAGCATGGGGTTTCCATGGTTATGGCATGTTTGGAGATGTCTTTCTGAAAGCAGGTTTTGTGTGTGTGTGTGTGTGAGAGAGACAGAGAAAGAGACGATCGATGCACCACAGGGTTCCTATCAGCTAGAATCAGCAGAGGTCTTGCACAGAGGAGGTGTTGGGAAATTGGGATGGAACAAAGGACAAGACGTGCATGTATGTGCATTACAGGGGTCATTCTACAAAACACAGGATTATTTGTTTGCCTTAGAGTTATGAATATAGAAATATATGGCAACTTTTACTATCAAATGATTTTAGAAATGCATTAAAAAATATATTTTTGTGTTTTCATTTATGTATATTATAAAAGACTGTATCACTAGGTCAATGCATGAAGAAAATCTGTATGTTAACTGAAATTGTATTTTGTTAAAATTTAAAAAAAACAAAAAAACAAACTGAACTGTGCTTTGTATCACATCAACATACAGTTTCTAATAAATATATAAAAATAAATACATTTGAAAAGAAGCCATGGCTGATAATTTTAATTTAAAATGACTTTGTAGAATGACCAATTTTGTACAATGGTCTATAGTCTCAAGAGTATATGTATATGGCTGTTTACAGTACCTTGCGTGACTAACTATGCAGCCATCTCTCTCATCTATATCATATTTCTCTGTCTCTGTTTTCTCTCTGTAGGTGGCCATGCTGTTCTCTCCGTTCTCTTGTGCTCTGGGGCTCTCCCTCCTGCCACTCCTCCTGTTTCAGTGCCCCGCCCACGCCTGCCCTGCCCGTTGCGAGTGCTCTGTGCCCACGCGTTCTGTGTCATGCCATCGCAGGCGGTTAGTGCAGGTGCCTGAAGGCATCCCTATAGAGACAAGGGCATTGGACCTCAGTAAAAACCGGCTGCGCATTGTGACACCACAGAACTTCTCCTCGTTGCTGTTGCTGGAGGAGCTGGACCTCAGCAACAACCTGTTGTCATCTGTGGAACCTGGCAGCTTCCGTGCTCAGCCGCGGCTCCGCTCGCTCCGACTGCGCAGCAATCAGCTGACCTTGCTGCCGCGTGGAGCGCTGGCTGGCCTTAGCGAGCTCACTCTGCTGGATGTCAGTCAAAACCGTCTTGTTATTCTGCTGGACTACGGCTTTGAGGAGCAGCGGAGGCTGCGAGTACTAGAGCTGAGTGATAATGAGCTAGTGTTTATCGCCCCACGGGCCTTCAGTGGCCTGGCGTCCCTGCGCTCTCTAACGCTGCAGCGATGCAACCTGAGCACAGTGCCCACACATGCTCTCGCACATCTGCACGGTCTAACCAGCCTGCGATTGCGGGACTTGGGAATTGCGGAGCTTCAGGCACATGCATTTAAGGGTCTGCCACGACTGAAACACCTGGAAGTAGACCGCTGGCCTTTGTTAGAAGGGTTTCCGACCTCCGCTTTGCAGGGGTTGAACCTCAGCACACTCTCCATTACCCACACCAACTTGACGTCCGTGCCAGTGGTGACACATCTGTTGTATCTAATGCATCTCAACCTGTCTTACAGCCGTATACGTGTCCTGCCAGCAGGGTGGTTGAGGGGAATGGACCGGCTGGAAGTTGTACGTGTGCGACAGTCTAACCTGCTCAGTGTGGAACCTCAAACCTTTCAAGGAGCCTCCTCGCTACGCATTCTTGACCTTTGTTACAACCGTCTCTCCACGCTCGAGAGAAGTGTTTTTCCTGCTTCTGAGGCCCTGCAGACTCTTCTAATTGGCCAGAACCCCTTAGTGTGTGACTGTCGCCTACGCTGGCTCCTGGAGAGGACTCCACCTTTGCTGTATGGTGATGTTCAACCTGAATGTAGTGCTCCGGCTCCCTTGGCTGGGAAGCCTCTTAGGGACCTGGTGGAACCTCAAATCTCTCGCTACGTCATCTGCACCAAGCCCAGGGTTATCTCCATGGCAACGTACCCAGCACAGGCAGAAGAAGGACAGAGAGCTTGGCTATACTGCAGTGTGGACGGGGCTCCACCACCTTCTGTGTCATGGCTGACACCGCATAGGCGGCACATTACAACAAAGAGCACAGGAAGAATGGTGGTCCACACTAATGGCTCGCTGGAGTTTCGCATGGCAGAGCCTCAGGATAGCGGCATGTATGTGTGCGTGGCATCAAACCCAGCGGGCAATACCACTCTGTCCATCACTGTAGCTGTTAAAAGCTCGGGAATCAGGGATAGAGCCCTTTACGCCAACCGCAGCTTTCTGTTTGACTCCGACTACAACAGTTCCCTGATTAATGGCACGGAGGAGTACACCATCAGGGTGGTGCTGGACTTTACCACCATCCTGGTCTCCACAGCAATGGGCTGCCTCAGCTTCCTGGGTGTTGTCTTGTTTTGTTTCTTGTTGTTGTTTGCATGGAGCCGTGGCAAAGGGAAGCACAGAGGTAGCGTGGACATTCAGTATGTCCCACGAAAGCGGAAAGGCGCAAACTCAGAACTTACAGAAACAAGTGGGCCCAGACGAGTCAACATGAAGATGATTTAAACTTTTTATATGGTGGAGAATTTCACGGGTTGCATGGTTGCGTATGCGTATCTGTTGGGACTTTGTGAGTCTTTGGGTATATGTGCTGCAAAAGATGCAAAGGATGTATTTAATCACAAGAGTTTACATGTGGTATCCCAATGAAAAAAAGAAAGAAAACGAAAAACGGCAAACCATATAATGCGCGTCTTCTGCGATGCTTTGTCTGTGGAAAGCATTATTTGGACGGTGTAGACGTGATTAAGTTCAAGCTGTTGTATATATTTCATATTTGTGGGAAAGAATGGTATATTTCTATATATATATATGAATATATCTATTTACAGATACATTACAATTACCTTTCAAAACGCTGCAAAAACTCAAGTTGTCTTCCCCAATAAGCAAAGTATCTACTGGAAAAAGCCTCGGCAGTGCTGTGTTGTGAAGTGTTTGGTTTTGCTCAGAATTCCTGTTCTCCTGGGACATCCTCTTCTTAGCAGAACCTCCGGGGGAACCGGAGAGTTTCCTGCCATTTTGTTGTAAAGATGTTAAAAAGCAAGAAGCCGTTTGACATGGTGGGTTCCAGGGGCTGTATTTGTGACTCAGTGGAAGTCTGTGAAACTGTGTGAAAATGTTCATTTCTTTTCTTATGTTCTGTCAAATGCTGCTCAAATGTTTTTACATACTAAATATCTGGTTATATTTTCCAAAGAAAATAAATATAAATCGTACAGCTTGATACTGTCATCTCAAATCGAATTCTCATCTCAAGTGGCACAAAACACACTAAATAGATCTGAAGATACACCTATATATATATTATTTTTAATTTATAGAATTATAATATTATTATTATATAATTAACTTAATCTCTTTATGGTGGAAAGTCAACCAATTTTGCATGCAGGATATTTATGTTGCTAAATTTTCCAATAATCTCAATTATGGGACAGATTATTGCTGTGGTTACTTAGCAACAGGCATATAAAAATGTAAAATCTAAAAGCTCTATGCTGTTGGTCTGCTGAACTTGAAATTTCACACACACATATCCAGTTTCTCATGAAGCATAACTTTATGTTTTATATCTTTTTGTGAAATTCTGCATCTCACTGAATTGCAAAGGACAACTAAAAAGGATAGCTCAAGTAGTTGTGACTAAATTACTTAAACCAAACCTATAAATAGCAAATATTCCATCATAGTATAGAAGATGTCTTGGAAGTGACCTTTTTTAGGGCATGAAATGGACTTATATTTGTCCCGTCTGGCTGCTTCCTTTAACATCACAGCTCAGGATAGACACTAGTGAAGGGCTTGTGATTGTGCATGTACTTCTGGTATGATCAACAAATCAATGTTGTCATGATGTCATTTTCCAATTCCTCCAGGGTAAAAAAAAAAACTGGCTTAAAAATGGTATCCAGAGCTGAGTTCCCATGAGCAAGGATGGCAGACTTCAAATTGCATACTTCCAGGTGGTCACATGCCAGGGAAGCACCTGCCATTGAAATGAACAAGAATTATAAATTATAATTGATAGCTTTGATAGTTGATAGTATTATTGACCTCCTTGATTTAGGTGTACAAGCACAAAGCTGCTGAAGCTCTATTGATTTTTATGTAATACATTTAATCTAAATTGGTCAGACAGGAATACTTAGAATATTCTTGGAATATTTTACATTGATTCTCTGAGTGAGTTCATGTACATTAATTTCAAACAAATTATGGGTGAAACTCAAACTCATCTAATTATCTTTAGTACAATCATATTATATTTCTATTGCTGTACTGAATATAAGACTCCTAATCTTTTGATAAAATTGATTTCTTTTTAATACATAAAGGCCTAAGCTGTGTTGGTTTGATTTTCTCTTTTGTCATATGTGATATGATCCCTTGTTCTACAATGTCTTTAAAAGTGTCATTTTTAAAATCATTATTCCAAGTCTTTATGTCAGTTGTGTTACATCATTTAATTACCTACTTCTTGCTATTCAGGTTGGACCTCGTATATTGCAACTTGAAGCTATATTTATACTATATTTCTTCCTGACTCTATTTTAACTCAATTTTAAAAAGGAAAGACGGATGGCAAAAAATTGTATTTGATATAAGCACCGCACTGAATTAAATTTAGCCTATCCAAACATTATTATTATTTATTATTTTAAAGTCTTTCCTCCACTTAAACTGCTTTAGATTGATTGTGTTACACAAAAGTGCAAGGACAGAGTTTTCCATCAAGACAATGTGCCTCGGGTTACTACTTTTCATCCTTGGTGCCAAAAGTAGTCCAGCTGTATTAAAGAAACTGCAGGCCAAACCGTTAACCTCTATGTGCTACACTAGCAGTACCTAAAAATTTCCTGAAGGTTTGCTGGTCTTTATGAGCTTGTTTTGTTACACAATCAAAGCATCTAAATATACCTGAACTAATCATGTCCATGTCTATGACTCACAAACTGAAACAAAAGAAGTTGCTTTTATATGAGCGTGTGAGTGTGCGTCATTATCATACGACTATGGTGTTCTGTGTTGAGTGCTTGACCTTGCAGTGTTCTGTCAGGATGCGTTTGGGGTGAAAATATGAGCAGGGGCCACTTTTCTATGTGAATGAGTCTTCCTCAGAGACACATTAAAGTATCAGGAACTGATGCATAAAGCCTTGCTTCAAGATGGACCTGGGGAACTGCTTGCTACCCAAAAGAAAATGAAAGAGCGAGATAATATATTAGGACTTCAGCACATCAGGACACCCAAGAAGAATAATTAATAAAATAAAATATTACTACAAACATTTTAATTATTTAGACATACCGTGAATTAATTATGGCAAAATAAATCCTGTCGATAACCTATAACTGTGGTTAATAGAGTGTTAAAAATTATGGTTTGTTCATAACAAGTTAGGAAAACTAATGATATAAGTACTCAAATTCAATTCTGAATTGGGGATAACTTACCATATGTATTTTTCATGAAGCAACACAAGTGCACCGCTCACCACAGCAGTATTTCTTGTGCCATTTTTCAGTGGTGTCGCTTCTCATGCATTTCATGCTATCCGCTTGACAATTGAGAATACTATCTCAAGAGCTGTTTATGAGTGCTATTTATTTATAGCACTGTGTTTCTGATTCAGAATATCCCGGACATCAACATTTCAACAATAAACTTTAAAGATAAATCACTAAAACTGTTTGTTGTTTGCTTTTGTGATCTGGCAGAGCAGTGCTTCTCAACCCTGCTCCTGTGTCCCTAATCAAACACACCTGATTTAACCCATGAGCACATTAAAAGAACCTCCAGGACCTGAAATGGGTGTCAGATAAGGGAGACATACCAGGACCAGGATTGTGAAACACTAGGGCCTTTTGCACCGCTTTAGTTCCAGAACCAAATGTACAGTAATAAAGTACTTTGATGATTTTGCGCAAACTGTTTCCCCGTACCTAATAAAGGGTTGCATTCACACTGACAGTGGGCACTAAGAAGTGACGTAAACCAGTCCACAGCCACATCATTTGTATGCGGCGTTGAACAAAGGAAACAAAGAAGAAGGCCATAGAGACAATCTTCAGGTAAATGCAGTTTTTAAAAGAAATAAGTTGATACAATGTCTACACAGTATATGTTTACACAGGATTTTAAATCATGGCAGGTGAGGGCTCATACATGTTTACCAATGACCGTACACTTCACTGATAGTTCCTGGTACTTTTTTGAGATTGAGGTCTCTGCAGAGCAAAAGTGAGCATTTCTGGGCGCTTTCAAACTGCTGGGTATTTCTCAATCATGCAATCAAAATGATCCCCCTGACTTAACCCTACCCCTAAACCTACCCTCACTATAAAGTCAGCCAATCAGGTAACATGGTCTAAAAATGCCTCAATGTGGTAACTCCCATTATCTTTCTGCAGAGACCTATACTTGACTTTTTTAGACCATACTCTAAAGTAGGAGCTAATTTAGTTCCTCCAAATGGAGTTCATGGCAATAAATCGTTCCTTATTCCTGGGGTGTGAACACGCCAAAAAGTGGGTAGTTCCACAATTAGTTTGGGTACTACGAAATGGTTCCTACATGCGAAAGGCCCTACTGTGATAGAGCATTTGGACCTGGAAATGGTAAACCTTGATGTTACATATATCAAGCATTTAACAAAAATGCCAGGCAGTCTGATTCACAAGCATCATGAGCTGGCTGTTTTACTGAATCATTCTGTATGACTCACTCAGTAGTCTGAATCAGTCTGATGAATCCTTCACAGAATGAACTAAACAGATTCATCAGAGCAGCTACTAAATCAACAACTGACTCACCTACTGAACTAAATCATTACTCCACTAAAGCCATTAGGCTGCTCTTACATGCTGTGCCACCAGAAAAGCAAAAATATATTCATATTCATGTCTTTGTTGATAATTATCCCCATTTTTATAGTTTATGGTAATGCAATGAAATTCTCAGTTTACCAAATTCAATAGTATGACATAGAAAACAAAAAGCGAGAGCAAAATGAGAGAGCAAATGGGTCTTTTCCCTTCATATTTCACTATGAAATCTTTTTAGTGGTTCTTGAGAGTAATTATCCCTCCTTGGTATAGGGTCATAGCTTGAAAAAGTTTAGGAACCTTGCTGTGAACAGTCCTAGTTCCTTCACCCACTGGGTTCCCAGATAAACTC
Source organism: Enteromius mattozi (assembly GCA_032359235.1). Classification (NCBI taxonomy): domain Eukaryota; kingdom Metazoa; phylum Chordata; class Actinopteri; order Cypriniformes; family Cyprinidae; genus Enteromius; species Enteromius mattozi. The sequence continues at coordinate 8,011,191 of JAUMHE010000062.1, read as the reverse complement.
CAGGGAGGCTGTCCCTGCAGTTAGTGTACTTTAAATCACTTCAGATAAAAAGCACCTGCTAAATGACAAGGAATCAATATTTCCACAAGGTCCTGATTTTGAGGGAAAAAACCGCTCCGCTCAAAACACTTTCAGATCTTTACCCTGTGGATTAACGTTGCTGGAAAATGGATGTTGGCTAATGATTACAGAGATGGGGTTCATCTCCCCCATATATTTCACTCTGACTGATGGTGATGGAGGATGAGTTTAGACTAAAGGTTTGCCAGCGGTGCCTATCTGCCTGCCAAATAAGCAAAACAAGAAACAAAGGGGAACAACATGTCACCAGCTGAACCCCAGTCATAAATCTCTGAGCCTCTCTCATATTTTAAAGTGGCTTCAGTTACACCATCACACATCCCCCATGGGTTTGTTTGCCAGGTTTGTCCTTCTGTTCTGACTTTTTTTCAACTGAAAACATGCTCAATTTGAGCTTCAGCCTGCTAACATGGCGGTCATGTTGAGTATGCGATCTTTTCAGACCCATGGCATTAGTAGGACTGTTCTAGAAATAATAACCCATTACCCATCTCTGCGCGGGCTGGGGTGAGCAGGAGACATGCATCTCCACTCTTCCACACCACAGAATGATGGGATGAGGAATGGGGTAGAAGGAAATCACTCTGGCAGATGTAATGACTCTGTAAAGAGCAGACATGACAACTGCTAATCAGCCCAGCGAGCCCTAATCAGCGAAGAGAGCGTGTGAGCGCGAAGGTTAGATTTAGAAACGCACACACATACACACAAACTCATCAAGACTCGCTCATAATCAGCTTCTCATCACGCTAATACCAAAGCAGCACACTCATCCGTACTGAACTGCAAATAATTTGTTGCTATATTTCCAACACATTATGTAGCCAAGCAAATCAAGCAGAAGGCAACGGCTCTAACAAAAGCCTGTGCAAATGATTTCCTTCCCGTGCTGTCTTGTAACCTGGCCTTTGGATGCATGGATACGGTTGCTAGGCGCCGCCTAAAAGTGTTGCTAACGCTGCTTCTCACTATTGTTGCCATGGCAACCTGAAATGCCTCGTCTCTCTATGCTCTCTGCCATCACAATAAGTCAACGAGGTTTGTGGCATTGTAATGGAAAGCTGAGAGCACAATATATATCATCCAACAACAGTGGTTCGAGGCGGTGTGGGTCAAGTGGTGTATTTAACCACAAAATTGAGATCAGTGGAACAGTTCAGCGAGGCCCGATGGTGTGTATTACAAACTGAGAGGTAGACGGATCATGTGCCAATCAGGAGGTTAAGAGTGAGGGTGATACTGCAGCTGACCAGGAGTGACCACAAGAGACATTTCATCAGTACTTTTGGGAATTGAAGTCTAAGGTGATTTCACGTGTTCAATTTCATATCTGCGCTTAATTTTACATCCTAACGTTCACCTTCTCATTAGCCTCTTTCACACAGTGATACCAGTAAATTTCCGTAACATTACTAGAACGACTTTACTGGTAAATTCAAAACTGCACTGTTCACACAGGCACCAACATTCCGTCTTTTTTCCGGAAAAGCACCATTCACACATCCATTCCAAAATGCTGGTAATATCTGTGACATCATCATTACCCTCTGAACAGCTGTGCTTGTATTTGTAAATATGCAGGGTACAGTATATGCAGTCAGTCTTTTTGTTGATGGTTTCATTTTTGTTTCAAACTGTCACATTCATGCAGCTTTTGTTACAGAGACCTCGTATAAGACAACGTCTGTGATGGTCGCCTATTTTCAGATATTTGAGACGCAATGTTTTTAGTTTACTCATGACTTGACTTTTTGTCCTATGAATTCCTTGCTCTCTAAAGTCCATCACACACGGGACAAGAAGCGCAGCTGACGAACGTTCTGAGGTGTGCAATTATTTTTAGGGAAACGCACGGCGAACGTAGTTCCAGGCAGCTCTCTTGACCGCATTACAGTTCCATATAACTTCGCATAGTTATATCACTAGCGAGGTAATAACAGTGCTGCATCTTAAAGCAGACTTACAGTTTAGAGACAGTGCTTCAGAACACTGTTGAGGGACACACAGAGGTAGCCTAATTCATACAAGCTCTCTCTCTCTCTCTCTGTTTCTCTTTCTCTGTGTCTCTGTCTCTCTCGCTCTCTTTCTAATAACTTCATTATTAACTGCATTAGTCTGCTATCAACGGCTCAAGAATCCATTGCCAGCTTTAAAATGACGTTTTGGAACTAGCGAAAGAGTCGTTGGATGAGATGCGGAAGAAATAATTTGCATTATTTTTCTTATAATTCAACGGCCCGTCGTCAATTATTCCTTACTTACTGCATCACTAACAGTTCCTCTCAGGTGACGACAAATTTTTTCATCCACCCGGATAAGGAGAAGCGCTTTAATTTAATTGTCGTTCCAGATGGAAGACATTTCTTTTATTTTTGTAAACAGTGCGAAGTGAATGCGTCATCTGCATCAGAATGTTCTGATTGGCCCGGAGTAGATGTCTTACGTCACCGCGTTCTGAAGTCGTACGTGCGCATACCGGTAATTTACTGGTAATGTTACAACTTCTTATACTGGTAAATTGCCGGAACGAATTTTTAAAAAGAGCCTGGAAAAGTTTGTATGTGTGAAAGGGCTTATTGACCCTTAAAAAAAAGGATAACTTCTACATCTATACCACAACCCTTATACCAACTATAGAAAAAATTCTATAGTTAAACCACCGTAACCACAAAATAAGATAAATAAACTAACAAAATTAGTTTAACCATGGTATTGTAGTAAAAACTCTGTTTATACAAATGGAACAAAAATCGTGGCCTGTGCACTTAAACGCAGAGCACAAATTCCTGGCCACATGTCACGTCCTTTCCTTCCTTCCTACTACTCTTTTACTATAATATTTGAAGAGTTTTACTATAATATTTGAAGAGTTCAGATGCAAAAGCCTCTAAGTGCCATCTGAAATTTTCCTTTAAAATGAGCATTTTTATTAGGTTCCTGTGTTTGGGTTCAGTAATTTTACACTAATGGCAATTTACAGGCTCTTATCTATGGAATTAAAATGAAATAACTGAACCTAAACATATTTCATCATTTTAGATGAAAAACTCAGATGGCACTTCTGGCAACTCTTCCATACTGTACATGTATCAACCTCAAAGTTTAGTCTGCTGTTCTAGTAATACTAGGGTTATTGTATTTATGTACCGGTTGGAAAATGTCTTTACCTGCAGTGAGTCATTCACAAGCTGCTCTCCCAGATGTTTAACTTAATAAAGACGTCTGTCGATGTCAAACGATACAAGGCAAGGTTTGTTTCAGTGCAGGTGAAACCCCTCTTCATCTAATGTTCTTTTAGCTCTCTGTGTTGTTATAAAGTAAAAAGGGGTCCAAACGATTCAGTCCGCTTGATTGATTTAGTTTAAATGGCGGATTTGTTTAGTCTGAATGGCGAATCTGTTTGACTGACGCTGTAAAGCATACTATTACATTTACTGTGGAATATATGCTAGTGTCCTGAATTCAGTCGGATTCATTAAAAATGATCGAAAGTCATTCGCGAGTTATTAAATAACATATTGAAGTAAGCTATGAAACCCCACAGGTAGTGTCAGGGAATTATATAACGTTATATATATATAAAAAAATCAATTTAATATAATTGCAAATAGTCTGCAACACAGCTCGATACTATAATATAATAGCGATATCTTCCTGAATACAGCTCAAAGCCTAAAGTGATGGTTTGACAAAACGACTCGAGAGGTAATTGAATTTCTCCCTCGTCTCTCTGGTCTCGGGTAATCAAATTACTCCTTCAGCCGCCAGAGGGCGCTGTCATTCCCTGCGCTTCAGCAGCGCGCTTCTTCGCAGCCTTCAGCCTAATGACAGCAGGAAACCAGGAAAAGGCTTGACGAATGTATTGTTGTTTTGAGCCAAATCAGGTAGGATTCTGTATGTGTAACACACTGGCAACAAAAAGCCAATTTACCACGACTATTCGCGGTAATGTAGACGTGTCTTTTAAAATGAATGTCGAGGTGTAGCTCGATGTGTGTCATGTACACGAATCTCTGTTAAGGCTTTAACATATTTTGATATTTTGACACCAGTGATTAATTAATAGGTTGAAAATCTCACGATTTTTATAACAATACAATATTATAACGTTTTTATTTGTCCTGGTTTACGTGAAATGCCACTGTTTTCACTTTCTAGTCCACTCCACTGTGTTTTTTCTGTTCCTCTTCAACAGATTGCATGGGTGCAGTGTAACAGCAGGAGGATGTTGCAATCTGTTAGTCACCACTGACTTCTGCATTGTGAGACTGACAATAGAGTGACTGTGGGGCTGTGAGATTGGCTGTCATGTCTGCAGCCGGTCCTCCGCAGTCTCCTGGTGTGGCTAAGACTGAAGTGCTGGTTGAGGACTGGTGTCCCGTTCTGGCTGCAACCTTCGCTTACTGGGACAACATCCTAGGACCACGTGTACAGCACATCTGGGCGCCCAGAGGTCAGGGGTTGTCGCTGCTCAGTGATGGAGAGGTCACGTTTCTGGCCAATCACACGCTGAACGGCGAGATTTTGCGAAGCGCGGAGAGTGGGGCAGTGGATGTGAAGTTCTTCGTCTTGGCAGAAAAGGGAGTCATCATAGTCTCACTGATTTTTGACGGAGAACTCAAGGGTGATAAGAACACTTGCGCACTGTCAATCATCCTGCCACAGTCGGAGCTAAGCTTTTACCTGCCACTGCACAGTGTGTGTGTGGAGAGACTCAAACACATCATCCGCAAGGGACGCATCTGCATGCAGAAGGTCTTTGCTCAGAGTTGTGCATCTTTTACTTGTGATCCAGCCATCATTTGTTAGTTTTCGTAATGTGTGATGTGTGTGTTTTGTCATGTAGGGTTACAACATAATCTCGGTGTTGTCATCTGAGGTTGTTCCCATAATGGAGCTTCTTACATCCATGAAGAAACACAGTGTACCAGAGGAAGTGGATGTGAGTATTTTGACATTTTTGGGGGCTTCTGGACGCTTTTTGTTTGCGGTGGGAATTTAGAGTAGATAGGAAATGATGTGGAGAGAAAAGGAGATTTATATGTGAGCCAAACTCAAACTTGCTTCTGTCATATTTATAATGAAATAACTAACAAAATAAAATAGAATAATACAGATCCAATAAAACAATACTATTACAACATTTCTTGAAAATATTGTAGGACTAATGTAATAAATGAAGTAAAACGGGACTAGTACAATAGTCTTAAATAAATAACAGGACTAATGAAATAAATAAAACAAACATTAGCTTACTAATTCAATAATTAATATAATAAGACAAATGATGAATACAAGGAAATAAAATAAATGTATTTATTTAAAAAAATAAAGCAGGACATTTTTTTGTTGTTTTTCTGCATGTTGGTTAAACAACATGACTATTAAGCAAGATTATGCCAAACTACTTAATATTTTATTTAAGTATTTAAATTAATGAATTAGGTTTTATTATAAAATCAGGAAAGTTTTTTGCCCCCCAAAAATGACAATTAATTTTAATTCAGAAAAAATAAAGTCATGCATCATAGCATAGAATTAATGTTTTCAAGTTATTGTATGTATATAGGGTATTTTTAATATATTTTTGAACATATTAATAGATCCAGAACCAAAAATACAACAGCAATATGTCATTGACCTATTAATGAACATTGTAAATACTTATGTGTAATATTTATTCATTATGACGTACTATATTAATTTTAATTAGTGCTGTCAAACTATTAATGGTTTTTGTTTACATAATGTATGTGTCGAGCATATATGACAATATTGAAATATTTGGAATGTTTTTCTCTCACTGAAGCACATAAATACTTTTCCTCGTTACAGCTAAAGGACACTGTGCTCAATGATGATGATATTGGAGACAGCTGTCACGAAGACTTTTTACACAAGTAAGACATATCACATCTTTAGTAGAAGTCGATGATCTGAATTGGGTTGCTTGTTTTCAGTGTTTAGGTCGTGATGTTTGTCGTTCTTCTCTATCATAGGGCTATCAGCTCTCATCTTCAGACCTGCGGCTGTTCAATGGTGGTTGGCAGCAATCCTGAGAAAGTCAATAAGGTGCAAATTCCCACATGTAGATTCTTAACATTCATAACTGAGTATGAAAGTCTAATAACAATGTTTCTTTTTGTAGATCGTACTCACGCTGTGCCTCTTCCTCACTCCTGCGGAGAGAAAGTGCTCTCGACTATGTCACCCCGACGGCTCCTTTAAATATGACACCGGCCTCTTTGTTCAAGGCCTCCTTAAGGTATCCAGAATGTCCCTCCATGGGAAATTCATAACCACTGCCCATTTGCACAGAATATCCAGCACTAAATTACATGGGTCCATAACCATTAAGGACTCCTGGTGGCTTTGCTGTTTGGTTATATTATAAAGGTTCCTATTTTCTTTTTCCCAGGACTCCACAGGCAGCTTCGTGTTGCCCTACCGGCAGGTACTCTACTCCCCGTACCCCACCACCCACATCGACGTGGACATTAACACGGTCAAGCAGATGCCACCCTGCCACGAGCACACGTATCATCAGCGGCGCTACATGCGTGCTGAGCTCAGTGCCCTCTGGAAGGCCGCCAGTGAGGATGACATCAGTTCTGACAACCTCATCAATGCCCAGGATTCCTACACACCAGACCTGTATGACCTTTGACTTCTACATACCTTCTTGTCTGGAAACTGTATAATTGGCTGATTTTTATTGTCAGGATAGCAAGATCTCATGGTCTTTTATTCAAATGCACAAAATATATATTTAAGGGATATTGTATAGTGAGTCGGTTACTATTGCAGAGTGAAAGGAAGGTCCCGAAGGTGTTTTTTTCTTTTTTTGGATTAATGCTGACTGCTGGTGATTAATGACCTACTGACTATACATTGTTCTGCTGATTATATGACTATGTTCCAAATTTATAAAGAGATTAATTGAGATTAAAAGAGAAGAATAAGATCAAAGAGAGATGTATCAACCAGCTCAGTGTTTGATAGCAAGGACGAAGGATAGTTTAGTGGTCATTTGTATAAAAATATAATAAATTAGCTTTTTGATTAAAAAAAAAATATTTGAATAATATTTTGTAATGCTTTATTAGCAAATTAATGCAAATTAGTTCATGTATTAGGAGTTAATTAATCTTAATTTATTTATAAATATGCTAATAATTGTTTTTAATTTATGCTCTTTCCTAATTCAGGAAGGTTTTAAAGGTTTGGGGTCCATTCAGCAAGAATGCTTTGAAATTGATCAGGAATTACAGTAAATACATTAATACCATTACAAATAAATGCTCTTTTTTGAACTTTCTAAACATCAAAGAATCCTGAAATATCATATAAAAGCAGTGTAACAGTTTCAGCATTTATAATAATGAGAAATATTTTTTGAGCAGCAAATCAGCATATGAGAATTATATTTTCTAACTTGACATAAAAGGTAATGACTACTGAAAATTTAGCTTTGCTATCACAGAAATAAATTACATTTAATTATACATTAAAATATTAGTTGTTTTAAATTGTAATAATAGTTTACAGCTATGTAGAATTTTACATTTAGATTAGTTTATGCTGTAAAAGAATTATTCTGTGTCACTATTGCTTTAATGTAAACTGCTAATGTAAATGTATTTTGATCTGAGTTCTCTTTATGAAGAATTGAGCTTTGAGATGCTCGTGTAAATGGATGTGTGTCCTTGAAATTGTGAATACTCTCCACTCTCTGTTAATGTCATGGTTCAGGACTGTGGCCAGCATAGAGCTGCATCATTGATTTGTTTTCAAGGACTGTCAGTGACTGTTTGACCGAGAATTTTTCCATTAAAAGTTCACCCAGTTGCTTAGAGGTGAAACAGAGACATTTTACATCTCATTTGAGGGCAATCACCGTATCATTCGTTCGATACGCTGTGTGTGTGCACATACAAAAACAATGTAATCAGTGTCACATGTCAAGTAGTCAACTTTTAAGTCTTTTTGTTAGAAAATTAAAAGCAGCTCTTTAAGTTTCTTGGGGAAACGAGAGGTTTCTTCACCTTCTGAATCACTAAATAAACTTTATGGTTTTTTCTAGGAATATATTTCAAGACGTGATGCACAAAGACACACTTGTGAAGTCTTTCATAGATGAGGTAAGTCTGCGCACCTGCCTTTTTTCTGAGCTTTATACTAACATCCTCCGCTTTGGCCTTGATAACGTGTATGTGTTTGTATCTTTGTCCATCTCAAGGTGTTTCTGCTGAAACCAGGTCTGTCTCTGCGTAGTGTGTATTTGTCCCACTTCCTTCTCCTGCTGCACAGGAAGGCCCTGACACTGCTCAGATATATTGAGGATGAGACGTGAGTATAGCAGCTTTGAGCTCACATCTTCTACACACACTACATGGTGTCATTTATTGGACGTATTATAACTAGAAATTAAGTACCATGTATTTCCTGTAGATAATTGATGCACTCAAATGCAGTGAATGACAATATTTTTCAGTAATATCAAGCTCAATTTTTGTGCTATTATGTACTATAAAGGTGGGTGATATAAAACGACATTCGGAAGTTTGTAGTTAGTAAGATTTTTAAATGATGTTGATAGAAGTTTATTTTTGTTCACCAATAATGCATTTATTTGATCAAAAACACAGTTACATGAAATATTACTTCAGTTTGAAATAACTGCTTTCTATTTGAATATTTTAAATTGTAATTTATTCCTGTGATGCGAAGCTGAATTTTCAGCCTCATTACTCCAGTTTTTAGTGCCACATAGTCCTTCAGAAATCATTTTAATATCCTGATTTGGTGCTCAAAGATATTTATTATCAGTGTTGAAAACAGTTGTGTGCTGCTGAATATATTTGTGGTACATTTAAATTTTGATCATTTTTTATTACAAAGTAATTTGAGGTAGAATTTTTTTCAATATTTTTTTTTTAGCATGATTTAAAATTTAAGGTTGGTTTTTATTTTTTTATTTAATGCAAGTTATTAATATTGCAGTGAAATTTAATTGATAAATAAAAAATGATTTAGTATAATATTTAGATTTTAAGCTCTCTTTTTTAAATTAAAATGAAAATTTTATTTAATTAAAACTTGATAAACATGAATTCCAGTATTTCTTCTACATATCTGGCTGCATTTTTAAGTTACGATTATGTTGTTTATTTTATGGTAGACTCATTGTGTTAAAAATTATTATTAATTATAGGCAGAAGGGCAAAAAACCTTTCAGATCTCTACGCAACTTGAAAACTGATTTGGACTTAACAGTGGAGGGTGACCTGAATATCATCATGGCGATGGCAGAGAAGCTGCGGGCAGGTCTTCACTCCTTTGTTTTTGGAAAGTCTTTCCTTACCAGTGTGCAGGAACGTGACCTGCTCATTAACTTCTAACCTCTGACCCCTGTGCTCCTCACACCACAGGACACTCTTGCATCCTGATGTTTATTTTAGTATATTTATTATGTGCTTTTTGTTTACAGTCTTCTGAACAACACTTGCTGCTGAAATATTGACTGATGCACATGTGCTTTAAAATAATGAGAACCTGATTAGTGATGCTGATGAATTCATATTTGTGTGAAAAAGATTTTGTAATGCGTTTTTGGTTAACAGCTAACTAACATATAAAGCTTCATTCATAGCACAAAAAATTTACTCTGTAATAACATTCTGTGACCTTTTATCAATGATTGTCTGTAGACTTTACAGATGATAGATGTGTTACTTTGCAGAACCCCATTTACTGGGAGACTTTACTTTCTTCCTTTACTTGGGCCTAACAAACGAAATTAATTTAAGTTAATTAAATGGCTCATACTTTTGCATCTTGCTTGGGGCATGAATATAGGAAAGCTGGTGGAAATGTGGGAAAAGCGAAGTGCAACTTGACTCATAAGGCCAAATCTCTGGTGTACAATGTGCGAGGAAGTCAGCAAATAACAGGAAGGGCCCCATAGACATCTCGCTTTCATTTCGAATAGTTCTTCCACAAGATATTACTCCACTATGTATGTTGTATCAAACAAACATTGCATTAATGGTATACTCCTAATGTTTATTCAAGACATAAATGCAGTTCTGAATATTTTGGATTATTTATGGAATCGCAGTCGGAAACTTGTTTTAAACTGTGACGTGAATGCATATGTGTTGACTTAATAAAGTGTGCCTTTTGTTTGTGAAACATGAATTATTTGATTGCACTGTCAAAATCCTTTAATTATTTACTGTTCTAAATAAAGAAAAAAATGTTTTTGAGGCTTATATGGGGATTATGGTGAAGGGTTGGGACTGGACAGAAAAGCATGACAAAAAACAATCTATTATTGATCTTTAATCTGATTTTATTTGCGGTACAGTGGCAAAGGTAGTTAAAGGCAGTTCTGTCAAAAAGCTTTTTACAAAATGGCTTAAATATGCTAATATATTCCCATATTTTAATATTCAGTAAAACATTTTCTAGCATTGACAGCACTGTTCATGGATATAGTGCATTTAATGCATTAAGCATATCTTACATTTTTGTACAACCTAGAAAAATATGTTTAATTATATAGATTTTTTGAAGACCACTTTAAATAATTAGTTTTTTATTGACTAAATTTATCAAGAAATCTTTTACATTTGCTTGTGTAAGCATTTTCTTTCCCCCTCCTTTACAGTTCATTAATCTACTGATTCGAGTTTGCGTTCAACCTGACACAAATAACTTGATAAATTTTATTGGCTGCTCTCCATGTCACTCACGCCAAGGTTCTATGACCTCGCCTTCTGATTGGCTCTGCCGTCCACAACAGATCTGTGATTGGTTACACCTGGCACATGACCACAAAACAGGAAGCACAAGCGTTGTCCATGTAAATACTCCGGAAAAGAACTGGTTTGAGAAATGGGTGCTGTCGCCTGAGAGGAGTATGAGAGAACAGCTCTAAGGATCATGGCAACGTGAAATGTAATTCCGCACTCTACAAGGCGAGGTGGGTACGCTGCGTGTTCCCAAACAGGTCGCATGTGTGTATGTGTGATCACGGACTGCGGCCTACGATACAGCAGAGATTGTCTGGATTTGATCCTGGATCACCTGCTGAGCCAAAGCGCTGCTGTCATACACACAGCCATCTGTCCGTTGCATTAAAAATGATCATATTTCCAAGTACTAATGTTATATCTGATCTTGCTGTTTACAGTCATCAAAAGCTGCTTGACATGCCAAGAGCGAATGCGTAATTAATACTTTCTATCAAAATCATCATCATCATCATCATCATCCTCCTTTCGATTGCTTTGTAAGGGTTGTCCCGTCAATTTTTTTTTACCTTTAATCTGTGTGAACTGTACACATTTGGGTTTCATTATACTACAGTTTATTATCCAGAAACGCTTTGGTGCAAGTAGGACGTAGACATACAATGGTCCAGTTGTTACACATAGAAATAATGAGCTCCATTATTGTGTAACGTGCCTCACCTTTTGCCGGAGCCGTTTATGGGACAGAATGCATTGTATAAAATACAGATTCTTTATTCAGAATCTGTTTTGGATGTGGAATTAGTTCCGTATGTTAGTTAGAGCAGCACTAGCAGTCATATGTCACAGTGAGCTGCTGTGATCCTGTCATGTTAATGCACTGGATAACCGAGTAATTAGACTCAGCTGACACTGGATTCTAGAGTTGCACAGGTGTTGTTAACATCTCTGTTTCAGTTTCATTTTGACGCTAACATCAATAGTTAATTTTCTGCCAATTATTTTAAATTGTTGACTTGGTAAATGATACCCAGGACCTTTGTGTAAATAAGCACAGAGTTACAAATCATTTGCATGATGAACAGTAACTTTATTTACTTATTTGATTAAGATTCTGTTTTCTGTCATGGTCCCGATCAGTTTGTTTTGCTGTAATGGCCAGCTAACTATACATGATCCTGGTTTGTATGCGGTCAGTTAATAAATGAAGTACATGGACATGAATATTGATTTTGTTATGCTTTACAGACAAATACAATTAGTAGGAAACATGTACTTGTATTTGAATGAATTGTTTCTTTTTAGTATTAATTAATTAGTATATACAATGTACTTACTGTGTACATACATGCATTTTATCTTGTACTGTTCTATAAAGGGGTCATGAGGTGAATGTGCGGGACTATGCAGAAACGAAATGATAAAGATAAAGCTCTAAAGACATGATGCAGTGCAGTGCCAAATTGTGGAAAAACGATGTTTGTGTTGCCTTCCATCTGATTCCCAATGTTAGGAAAGAGTCAATTAAGTTTATTTTTAATGAAGAGCCAGAGTGTTCTGATGAGGAAGGTTAAAACAAGACAGAAAATAATTAATTACTAAATTTAAATCTAAATTATGATGTTTTTTTTAATGTAAAATGCAGTTCATGACCCTTTCAAAAATACCTGAATGTAGTTACATGTGTAATTAAGCTCTGTAATTGCGTATGCAATTACACTGCTGACCTAGTTAATGCTCCTTAACCCACACTTAAATCTAATCATACCACCAAACCTTTTCCTAAACCTAACCGTATCCCACCATAATAGAATCACATGTGTTTGCAATACTGCATGGACACAATAAATACATGGCAATTAATTTTTGGCAAGAGTACATAGTTAAAAAACGGTAATAGTGGGACCCAAAAAGTAAAATATGTAGGAAATTCCACCAGACCTTCTGTTTTTACTCTATATGTGTAGCACCTACAACTCTGCATATCCTTCAGAGGGAAGTTGTTAGGGGTTGTTTTTAACAAGGTCTGTGATTATTCTTAACAGATTGTGTGTGATTCAGTGCGGATTGTTTCGTTAATTCTGTTTTTATGTAATGCAGGCTTGGTAAAAATGTGTTTATTGAAGGAGGGTGGATTGACTCAACAGCCAATCTGCAGTTCATAGCAAAGCACAGTGGCTCACACACTATAAAAATAACTTGAGGGAAAAATAGCTAAAAAAAAAAAAAAAAGGTATCCAGCTTTTCCCAGCTCCAGTATTTTTTGCCACCTAATTTTTAAAAGGTAGACTGGGTGTTCATTCATTTTAAGTTAAATTAACCTTCCTTACCAAATGTATAAGAATAGTCATTGCTGAAAGTTAAATAGGGGGTGAATGAAGTACTAGTCTAACTTTAAGAAACTGTAGTTTACACAACTGTGTGGGATTGATGCCCTGTAAACACAAAACTGCTAAGCAATTGGTGGATTAAAATCTTCATAATAGATATTTATCCTTTCTAAATAATTGATTAATTTAATCTAAATAACCAATAAATGCACAGGTCTTTTTATTCCCTCATGTTATTATTCAAGTGGGATTTTGGGTTTCAGCCTGTTAGTTCTGCCAAACTTGGCATTATAAATATTAGCTAAATATACTATTAAATATATTAAATATACTATTTAATATTTCAAGTTATCAATTTATACTAAATTACACAGAAATTGTCTATTTAAATGTTTTTCAATCTCAGCATTTTAACAATAAATAGGCTAGTTAATGTCATAGAAATAAAAAAGGCATTTTTATTGCTGTTTACCCTAAATTCAGACTGTTTTATATGTTGACTTTTAATAATTTAATTAAAAAAAAATTACTGATATGCAACCTTTTAATGTTGAAAGTTATTTTGGTAGCTACGTGAGTTACTGCTCAAATACTTGCACAACTTTTCTTCAAGAGTTGAGGAAAGGGAAGTGACACTGACACTGAAAGACTCCTGTTGTTCAATAGCAGACTTTGTCTATAGCTTTAAATCACTCAGAGTTTACCAGGGGTTAGACTACAGTCAACCTCAACACTAATTCAAATGGATTCTTCTCCTCTTGCTCAAGCCTGAAGAGTAAGCTGAGATGAAGGACATGTCTTGACTGGAAGAAGCATCACATACCATTGATATTCAACTGACTGTAATGTTCAGTTGTAGATTACATTCTGTTTGTATCGTAGATAAGTCACTACAGAATCTCATTGTTTTTTAACATGTCGCTTCTGTCACAAGATGAGTTGACATCATTATGATTGCTCGTCTCTCATTGTATCTTTTCATCTGAAAATGATGTCATACTGAGAGCTGTCTGGACAAACCTGTCACGCTAGAATCAAAAAAAGCATTATCGAAGCAATTAATCTTTACAAAAGACACCGCTTCTGGTTTCATGGTCATACAGATGTGTTCATGCGAAGTGTTGCATGCAAATAATACGAGAATAATATGCTGAGGGTTGTGCTTGTGACTGCTTTTTTAATTGCTTGCATGAGCTGTTTTACATTCATGCGTTTAGCAGACTAATTTTCTGCCTTATTTAGTGCTGCTGGACTTAGAAAAATGTAATTTTATATGATAAATGATCTAAGTAATGTGACACAGTAGCCTTTAAGTATGTGCCGAAGAAAGAGTAGAGCGTGTGGATAAGTGTTTACAGCTGAATGGATGCAGCTTATGTTGTTTAAGTGGTCTTACAGTTGCAGGTTTAAGGTTCTTTTGGGTTATTTTGGATTTAAGGTGGATTACTTGCGGATTTGCTTCTGGTTTATCAAACCTGCTAACATACCAGATAAAGGCGCCGTTCACAGTCACAGTTATTAGTCTGTGATTGGTAATAATTAATCAACCAGCATTTGCAGACAATGGCACTTTTGTGTTGGTTCTCTCTAGTATAGTTGTTTCTGTCTTATAAATTTTAAATATAGCCCATGTCTGTCACATTTCCCTTACAGCTTTATTTCTGTTGTCCAACCAAAAGGAATAGTTCACCCAAAAATAAAAAAATCGCATAAAGAAATGTACAGGCCATCCACGAAGTAGAGAGGCTTGTTTCTTCATTGGAACAGGGAAACACCACTGAGTCCTCTGCAGTGAATGGGTACCGTCAAAATGAGAGTACAAACATTTGAGAAAAACATTACAATTATTCCCAAGCAAACCACATGACTCCAGTCCATCAATTAGTGTATTGTGAAGCAAAAAGCTTTCTATTTCTGATAAACATGTTTTTTTTCTTTTTCTTTTTTATTTCAACAGAGCATTTTTTTTTTTTTTTTGGTGGAACCAACAGTTTGAATTTAAAAATGCCTGAACAATTGGATTTGTTTATTACAAACATAGTTTGTGGATTACTTGCATTATTGTGGATTCTTGTGGTGTTTGATGTTAATTATGTAAATGTTTTCCAAGATGGTGGATCACTTTGGGACATTTCTGTCTAACTAATTCTTTCTAGTTCAGCAAAAGAACCTCCATTTTTGCACATAGTGTCTGTGATGGTCTGCTGATTGTGCATTGGCGGTGTTCTTCATAAGTCAGAGGTTGATGCAAACCCTGTGTAATTTGATAGTGATGTCTATTTTGCTTATCTGCAGTGGGGTGTAACCATGGAGAAAACCAACACCAGTTTCCCCAGTTATAATGAATTAGATGACTACCTCACCAGACGCAACTCCAACTTTGTGTGGCTCCTTGTGGGTAAGTGGGCAGCGGATGTGATTTAGAAATTGTTTTTGTTCTGCAGATCATAATTAGAAAAATGTCTAGACCGGAGGTAAATAGTGCATCACACTGGGCCTTACGTTGACAAATACACCACTTCTGTTTTAAGACTATTTTCACCTTCTGTCTAAAATAATATTTATATTACAAATATCCTTTATGAATTTTCTTTTATCTATATGTATAACTCAGTATGTATAACTAAATTTACTTGCAGCTTCTGAACACTACTGAGCACTACTGTTCAAAAGTATGGATAGTATTTCTTATTATATAAAGTCAGTACTTTTATTCAGGAAAGACACATGAAATTGATTAAAAGTGACCAAAAAAGGTATATACACTGTTTAAAAAAATGCAGTTTACTGTTCGTCAAAGAATTCTGTATCTTGTATCAAAGGTATTCAGTTATCCGCAAAATGAATCTGCATAGCAGTTTAATCATTTGACACTGAAGACTGGAGAAATAATGCTGGAAATTTAGTCTTGCCATCACAGGAATAAATCTCAGTTTTAAAACACATTTAAATAGAAAACTATTCTTTTAAATTTTAATAATATTATTTTCTGTTATTACTGTTTTTACTGTGTTTTTGACCAAATAAATGCAGCCTTGGTCAACATAAGATAATTAATATACTCTTACTAACCCAAACTTTTAAACAATAGTGTAGCAGATCTTTAGCAGATGACTAGTTTAGCTTGTGTTATTTGCCCGATAAGGCTAATAATCAGTTTAAGGATTGTGGTTTATGTGTATGTTGTGTTTGGATTTATGTTTTACACAGCCACTATTATGTCATGTGGATGGATCATATACCTGACATACTACAATTCCCGTAATATTGGACTCGTCCTCACCCTCATCATTAACCGCCTCTATAAGAATGGATACATACACATCGGTGAGTTAGCGCAATGTTGTTTTTTGCAATTTTTTTCATGATTGATTTTTCAGATTTTTCATGCGTTTATTTATTTATTTTACAGGTTCATTTTCATTCTCTGTGCTGTCTGGCAAGGTCATGTTCCGAGATGTCTATTTCATCAATGAAGACATGTCAATCAGGTACACAACAAAGAATAATTTAAACTCACCATTGCTTATTCCTGTTGTCTGTTTTTTTTTTCATTGCTTATTGATTATATCCCATCTTTAATCACTCTGTTGGTAACTTTATTTCCAGAATTCAAGATGGGTTACTTATATTTCGTTGGTGGAAGATGTACAACCCCAAACAGAAACAACATGGTCAGTGCAAAAGCATAGCAAACAAATTGTGACAGATTTATGTTGCTGTTTCAGGGAAATATTTAATTGTAAATAAGTCTTCTACTTTTCTCTATTTTCAGTGATGATACCCCATATATTGTGGGTGAAATGCATGTGTGTTGATATATTGTTGGTTCTGCTGTTTCTAGACCCAAAGGCTGAGACACGGCTCTATGTCACGGTTAATGGATTTGAGTTCCATGTGTATAATCGCACGGATCTGTACACTCGGCTTCAGGAAATATTTGGCCTAGAGCCCACCCTTATCCCGCCCCACCAGGATGAGGAGAAAGGGCGAGAGCAGAGGGATAAATCCCTGGAGAGGTAAACATTGCGCTAATACAAGGAAAAAAAAATCTGATTCTCGTACGTAAGATTAAAGGTGAAGTAATTTTTTTTGAATGTTGAAAAACTTGGACCAGCTTTTATAATTAGAAACAACTACAAATAAGGCCTCATTTACACTAGTGCATTTTCAGTTTAAAATGCATAACTTTTGCTACGGTTATGCCTTTTGTTTATATCACTAGAGCATTTTTGAAGTCGAAAACGGAGACTTTTGAAAATGCTTGAAAACATTGACCCTCTCAACATAAAATCATTGGCTCAACCATTCATCTATTTGCTGAATAATTATGTGTAATAATAATAAGAGATGACACAATCAACTAATTTGTTGATTTTTAAAATGTGCAGATATTACTCATGTCACCTTCAATGTAGCAAGTGAATATGTCAGTGTTACTTAGCAATAAAATGGGTTTGTTTAATTTTCTGACATGAAGCTCTAGCTTCATGTTGTTTGAGCTTTTCCACATGCATGTATGTGTGATGGCTACAAAACCATTGATTTATTGTTCATTGACTTCTCTTAATTGAATCTAAACAATGGCTTGGAGGCGTTCGCAGAGTTTTTTTTTCTTTACACGGTAATGGTGCAGCACTTCATATCCGAAAGTGCTCATGAATGAAGATGTGTTTTTGTTGTTTTTGAAGTGTTCACATCAAAGCTGAGACTCCGGACCCATCATCTTCCTGGAGGTCTCTCATCCCTGTCATCAAAGTCAACATCAGTACAGTGAGTTCTGCAACGTTCTTCACCCATTTCCTGTCTGACATCGGCTACCTGCGTCATTCATACTCCATACTGTAACAAAGAAATGAATTCAGTCTACTTAATATTACCTTCCCATGCCTCGCTTGTATAACTCTCTCTGGTTTTGCCCTCAGGGTCGCGTAGCATTCGGCAATCACCATCTTCCCCAGACTCTCTGTATGAATTTTGATGATGCCTTCCTGACATATGCCACCAAACCACCTAGCAGCCATTTGGATCAGTTCATGCACATTGTAAAGGGTTCTCTGGAGAACGTCCGTGTCATGCTGGTGCCCAGCCCGCGATACCTGGGCCTTCAGAATGATGAGTGAGTCTAATAATCTCTAGTTATTAGATTAGGTTAGATTAGATTTCTTTGTCTTTGCGGAGGTAGAGCCAATGAACTAGCTATAATCTAACCTGATGTGCAAATAGGCATACTGTATATTATTTAGAGAGAGCATGAAGTCACTAGGTAAGCACAATTTCTTGTGTTGGCATATTGATTATTGAAACAGACATACCCTTGGTTTCTTCTTTGTAAATAGCCTTTTGTTTACACTATCATTCAAAAGTGTGTGGGTGCTAGAATTTTTTTATGGTTTTGAAAGAAGTCTTTATGCTCACCAAGGCTGCTGTTTTCTGTTTCTATGGTTCTTTGATTTAATAGAAATGTCAAAAGAATAGTATTTATTAAGACATTTAATATTATAACAACAACATATTCAATTCAGATAGATTCATAAGTGCAAAATGTGTCATTAATAATTTTTCTGTTTTTAGACTTTACATTTAAATTGCTTTTATTCCTGAAAAGTCAACTTTTGAAGGAAAACTGGCATTTATATAACGCCCATGGCCGCAAAGCTGATTTAATAAAGTCTTTAAATAATATAAATGCAGAAGGCATGAAGTATAGATGGCCAATGACCAGTTCAGCGAAAATGGCATGCAGTATAAATAGAGAGGGTGCTGTGTGCAAGTGATAATGAGGTATATGTGGCCGTTGACCATTACAGTGCACATGTCATGGTGTATAAATAGAAAATGGGACAATATGGCAATATGACTGGGATGATGCAGGATAACAGGCTATAATAAATGACAAATCACCACTACAGTTTTTATAATACACTTTTATTTATAAAATACGCATTTATAATACCCACAGGGAAATACTAGGAAGACATTTGTGCTTATATACACAAAAGTTGAGTTGTTTAGTGAGAAAATAATTTCGCTGCATCATGAGACAATGAATTTACTCTACCTTATGTGTGTGCATTGTTCTGTAAATATAATTATCAAAGGTTATTAATTTGCTGTTTTGCACACAAAGGTTTATTCAAGTAATCAGAGCTGTTCATTTGTGCCATTAGTTACGACAATTATACACACTGATCTGTGTAATTTAATTTAGATTGAAAGTAATATTAACATAATGACCTGAACATTAATTGCTTTTTGCGTAGATAAGCTCTTCCCATGTCATTTATTGTTTATCTGAAAGTAAGCATGGGTTAATTTTCATTGTAATTCATTGGTATTCAAGAAGATTAGTCTTGATTGTCAGCTGCTCGATTGGTAATGATTAGTGATCTGTTAGAGTGATGTAGATGCTGTTTAAAGAATGATTTCCTGTTTCTAGACCTCCCAGGCTCATGGGAGAGGGCTTCGTGGTCATGCAGTCGAATGATGTTGACATCTACTACTACCAGGATGAACCAGGTAATCATTGTGACTGGTTAATGTTTTTGTCTTTTGTTATTTTGTGTATAAATGTCTGGTCTGGTGATGTTTTTTTTTGATATGCTGGCTGGCATAAACAGTGATAAGTGTGTTTTTCAAATGTTTGCTGTGTTGTTTTTAGGTTTGGTCCCAGAGGAACTGGAGAATGGAGATACAGAAGCCTGCTCTGAAGATGCTAAGCTACAGGACTTGCCTCCATGCTGGGGTTTGGACATTGTGTGTGGCAAAGGAACAGACTTTAACTATGGCCCCTGGGCCGACAGACAGAGGTACAAGCACTCGCTTGCATGGTTTTATTGTTTGGTTTTGTCTCAAATTTACTATTGATTCACTACTGTTTAAAGTTTTGAGGTCAGTAGGAACTATTTTATGCTTACCAAAGCTGCGTTTATTTGAGCAGAATTACAGTAATAACAGTAATATTGTAAAATATTATTACTATATAAAAATTTATGTTTCCAGATTTTATGTATTTTAAAATAATTTTCATTCATGTGATGGCAGAGCTGAATTTTCAGCATCATTACTCCTGTCTTCAGAGTCATATGATCTCAAGAAATCTTTGCTTATTAATATTTTCTTTGGTGAATAGAAAGTTAATGTTTTTAATCATCCATTCATTACATTGTGATTGGCCCCCTACAGAGACAGCCTGTGGAAGTTCTTCCTGCCTGCAGACTATCAGCCAATGAAAGTGAGCGATGTTGCTACACCAGGCAAACCCCGACAGATCCTTGCCTTTGAGCTGCGTATGAACATCATAGCTGATGCGACAATAGACCTGCTATTTACAAAGAACAGGGTATTTACACACACATACACACCTAATGATTCATAGTCACACGCACTCTTATGCATAAGCATTTGCCAGGACAAAGTTTGCTTGCATTCATTGGAACAATGTGAACCTCTTACAGTATGTCTTTGTTTACTCATTAACCCAAAATCCATTCACCTCGGCAGGAGACTAATGCGGTCCATGTGAATGTAGGAGCAGGTTCTTACCTCGAGGTCAACATACCCATGACTGTTGGGGAGAATGGTAACTTTTTAAACAGAAAAATAACTAGAAGTTAATGAGGGTGACATTTGACAGTTTTTGTTTGTTTAATGTAAATTAACTTGACTCATCATTATTATTACGAACTGCAGTTTTGCCATCTTAAGTTTCCTATCATACTATTTCTAACCCATTTTTGCTTTTCTCTTTACGTTTAGGTTATTCTCCCACTGTTAAAGGCCAGTTATTACATGTAGATGCAACCAGCAGTATGCAGTACAGGACACTGCTAGAGGCTGAAATGCTGGCTGTGAGTGCAGCACATGATTTTATTTTTTATAAGTGTTATGCAAAACAATATGCTTTCAAACTTGACTAGTCTGTCTTAAAGACACCCTGGATACTTAGGCTGGTTTAAGGTCATGTTTACCTGACCTGATCAGACAGACTCAAGCGTAGCCCTTCAATACACTGAGTAACTTTTAGTGCAAGAACTCATAATCTTCAGAAAATGGGAACATTGCTTGCTGCAGGCGATTTGAGATCTGACAGTAATTGTCTTGAAATTTATTGTTGAAGATGGGAAATTTGTTACAAAACATGAATTCAGAGAAGTAATATTTGTAATAATTCAGATATTGCATATTGCGAGGCCCTTTTCCACTTTGCTGACATTCACCCACGCAGCACTTTGGGAAGAGATGTAGCATCAGCATAGAAGTGTATTGGGTTTTCGAAACAAGTGATGAATATAAATTCAGAATTATTTGAATGATAATTAGAATAGTATATGTAGTATAATGAAAACAATTAAATCTACACAATTGCTTAAATGTCCTTGTAGATGTCTTTTATTATTCTACCCTAAAGCTTAGCTAGATAAACCATACTGAATGCTAACAGCTGTCCATGAACTCCTCAGTTCCATGTCATAGCCAGCTATCCACGCGTGTGGAACATGCCCCAGTCCTGGCAGTGTGAGATTGAGGTTTACAAAGCCACGTACCACTTCATCTATGCACAGAAGAACTTCTTCACAGGTGACGTTTCTCTCTTACCTGTTAACGAATGTGTCCATCCTCCGGTTGACCTCCTCCTGTTGTGATCTGCAGATCTCATCAAGGACTGGGCCAGCGACAGTGAACCGGACATATACTCGTTCGTTCCGTATTCGTGGAAGTTTAAGATACTCTTTCACCAGTTTGAAATGATTTGGGCAGCCAATCAGCACAACTGGATTGACTGCTCCACCAAACAGCAGGAGAATGGTGAGAGAGACTTTCGTAATGCATGTGACACTGGAAGAAACTAATGTAGTGTTTAAGACATGTGAACACTGCAGGAAATCTAACAAATTAATAAGGCTTTGTATACACCCTGCATACAGTTTTGACAGTGAACACAAA
Source organism: Enteromius mattozi (assembly GCA_032359235.1). Classification (NCBI taxonomy): domain Eukaryota; kingdom Metazoa; phylum Chordata; class Actinopteri; order Cypriniformes; family Cyprinidae; genus Enteromius; species Enteromius mattozi. The sequence goes on along the minus strand of JAUMHE010000062.1, from coordinate 7,989,077 downwards.
GGAAGATATTTTGAAGAAAGTTTGTTACCAGGCTGTTTTGGGTCACCATTGACTTCCATAGTAGGAAAAAGAATACTATGGAAGATAAAAGTGGTGACCCAAAACAGCCTGTTTACAATATTCTTCAAAATATCTTCCATTGTGTTCAGCAGAACAAAGAAATTTACAGATTTGGAACTACTGGAGTAAATTATGTAATTTTTGGGTAAACTATTCCTTTAAAAATAATAAACTTTACTTATATTCTACCCTTTATGAATGTTTTAGGAAATGCAGGTTAAAGTGGTTTGCAATAAAACATTACAATAAGAACTTTATGTGAGAACAAATAAAATTACCATAATTAATATAATACAGGTTAAAAGATGGGACACAATTTATGATAATAAAAGGTTAAAAGGTAGTATACATAAAATGCATAACTTCATGTGTCCATCAAAGTACACGTGTATGATCGCATATGTGTAATAATATAGTTATAATAAAGGAAAATATACCATAATGAGTTACCTAAAAAGGTACATTTCTAGCTTTGTTTTGAAAACATTTAAAATAGCTTATGTATTGTTTTCATTTTACATTTATTTTCTGTTCAAGCTATAAAGATCTAAACCAGGGGTCACCAAGTTTGCTCCTGGAGGGCCGGTGTCCCTCCAGAGTTTAGCTCCAACCCTAATCAAACCCACCTGAAACAGCCAATAATTATCTTATTAGGTGTTGAGGCAAATCGGAGCTAAACTCTGCAGGACACCGGCCCTCCAGGATTAAGTTTGATGACCCCTGATCTAAACTGTCTGAACAAAACAGTCACTTATTGGAAAACAATATATAAGTACTAAATGAAATGAAAAGACTAAACAAAGCACCAAGCACTTCTAAACATCAGTTGGAATCCATTTTCTTCTTGATTTCTGAATAACTTCTAACCTATTCGTGCTCTTTGTCTGTAGTTTATCTCGCTGCCTGTGGGGAAACGCTGAATATTGACTTCACTTTGCCATTTCACGATTTTGTCCCGGTCACCTGTAACACACGTTTCTGTTTGAGAGTGAGTGTACACCCTTGCAAACATTTACACGCACTTGTCTGTTGTGATCAAGCATAACAACGTCATATGACATTAAAACGTAAGCGGGTACCTAAATCACCTCTGAATGACACTGAACTCTGATTTAGGCAGAGGACACAGATATGCGGTTGTGTCTGCCTGACTGTCACCCCAGCCGGTACCCGCTGCTCACCCTCACTAAAGATTACCAGCACTGTAAGACCCCTCCAGACAACAATATGCCAGCAGAAGGGCAAGGAGCACCTCCCAAAAACAACAAACCCCGCTGGAGGAACATGACTCATGCAGAGTAAGAGCGCACCATTGATCTATTTCTGTCCTTCTTTTTCTGCTTCCTCTCACTTGCGTTGCTCTTTGACACTTCTGTTGTGTTTGCGTGTGGTTTTTTTTCCAGGGCTGGTTGGTTGGACTGCTGGAGTGTGCCGAACTTCATGCTGATCATAGACTATACTTGGCATCCCATCTACCCTCAGAAAACTGACCCCCAGCTCAAACAATCATGTAAGCTTTTGAATAAAACAATAATAATACTTTTTTAAAAACAGATATTGTAAAGATTCTGTAGATGACTTTTTTATTGATAGGTCGTCATTCTTCATCAGTGGAAATATGTAGCTGAAAAATCTTAGTTTTGGGGGGCCATATCTAGCCCAAGCTACATACATCTCGCTACCTGTTTTTAATTCTCTCAGTAACATGTTTATCTCAATAAGACAGGCATGTGTGATTTTGGAAGTAAATATTAATACTCTTGACTGATCTTAATATAAACTCCTGATACCAATTGTTTTAAATTGAAATATATTTGAATGATGTCATAAGTTCACTTAAATTTAAAATAATAATATTTAAAGTTCTAAGTTCTTAATAAATAATAAATTATATTTAAAGTTCTGTAATTGTTAATAAATAATCAATAAAACAATCAGATAATTTGCAGTCTTTAATACTTTAATACTGAATGACATTAATTGCTCATTTTATGCCAAGAAGCTGAAAATAAAATCCATGTATCAGAGGCAGTACTGGTATCAATGATACTAACTAGTCTCTAAAATACAATAGTTATTTAAAATATCAGATATTTGAAGTAATTCTCTGTTGTTCTGCATTCATTTGAAAATTCATTGTGAATTTGAATACCTGAATAATCATGGTTAATTACAGAAAAATTTTAAATGTATTAAACATTCATATGTAGGCATCATTTTATTTTGAGCATTTTAGCAAAATACTTTTGAGATGCATCGGTTCAGTCAAGTGTGTCAAAACCAAGACGTGCCTTGTACATCTTTTTGATATTTTATGAAAAAAATTACTTCAATGAAAGGTTAAATTTTTTTGTGAAAGCAATTGAAAATGGGGAGTAATTCTTAGGAGTAAAATATCTTTGATGTGTATTTTTCATATTTACATTTTTAGCACACCAGGTTGACAATTAGCATAAAATTGTCCAGCCATGACTTCCTGTTCCAAAGGCTTATAAATATAAGGAACACAAAGTCCAGATTCCTTTAATCATCCATCACAAGAAGTAAAACCAAAAAATATAGTTCTGATGTGCAGGAGAAAGATTGTCGAGCAAAATTATTGAAAATTTCCACCACCAAGGCAATACTTATAAAGATTCCAATCAACTAAAGATGTTACAAATCTGCCTGGAAGAGAATGTGTGTCTATACTGTCCTAATGCACGGTAAGGAGGAGTGTTTGAGTGGCCAAAGACTCTCCAAGGGTCACAGCTGGAGAATTGCAGAGATTAGTTGAGTCTTGGGGTCAGAAAGCCAAAAAAAAAAAACAGCCCCAACATCACCACATGTTGTTCGGGAGGGTTTCAAGAAGAATTCTCCTCACTCATCCAAAAACAATCTCCAGCATATTCAGTGGTCAAACACGACTAGAACTTTGGCTCAGTAAGAAATCTTATAGTGGGCAGTGGTTGGATCTTCCATCAGGACAATAATCCAAAACAAACATCAAAATCAACACGAAAATGCGTCACAGAGCAGAATCTTTTTTTTTTTGATGATCTAAACCCTGTAGAAAATGAGTAGGGTGAACTGAAGAGAAGAAGCACCAACTTGGAGCTTTCAATTGCTTTACTTCAAGGACATGTTAGAATATTTTGAATAAAAGCTCAAAAGGATAAACATTGCAGATTTTATTTCACATCTGCTATATAATATTAGTGGAGGGCGCTGTATGTTTACTTACAAAATCTCTGTTGGTGTTTTAACTTGCAAAGTACATTTAATAACCTGACCTTTTTACACTTCACTTTACATTACGTGCAGCCTCAGAAATAGAGGAGTCTATGCTGTCAGCACTGCGACCGCCAGAACACACTCAACCCAAGCTTCCTCCACCTCGAATCTCCTCTGACCCCAGCTTGCTGCCCCCTGACCGCTTACATGTGGAGATGGAGCTGAGCCCAGACTCCCACATCACCCTTTATGGCCCCCTCCTCAGAGCGCTGGTGTCCATCAAGGTACACATGTATATGCATGTATGATCACATATGGGTCCAAGATTCTTACACTGAGCAGATGTATCACTAAAACCACTAACTCATGTTTATTTAAATAAACGTGTGTCCTTCACAACACACTCCTCTTTTATAAGTATAATGAGGGTGAATAAATAAATGACACTGCAGTATCCCATTAAAATGGTTGTTGTTGTGTTTATCTGTGCAGGAGAACTACTTTGGGGAGGACGACATGTACACAGATTTTGAGGAGTCTCTTTCCAGCCCTGTGCTGAGCTCCGTCTCTTCTTCATCTGGTTGGACCGAGGAGAACCGGTCTAAAGACACATCCCAAGCTCTATCCCTACGGCCCTGGGACATCACCGTACTCATCAATCTACACAAAGTCCATGGACGGCTTCCAACGGTCAGTAGCGCTTTAGTGATTTCATTCACAGGAACCAAAGCGATGACATGATTGATAAATTAGCATAGTGAGCCTACTCTTGATGATGCCTTGCAGGCACTGATATTTTCCTTCAGGAATCGCAAGTGTGCTTGTAAATCTTATTTGTTCTCTCTTTACAGCACTGTAGCAGTGATGGCCCAGAGGGTCCTACAGGCTTCCTGGAGCGCCTGTGTTTCGAGATGAAAAAGGGTTATAAGGAGACCATGCTACAGCTTGTTCTCTCGCCTCTACATGTGTTTGTCAGTGATAACTATCAGGTGGGAGTGGGAGGAGGTGACCTTGTTCATACTCTCTCAGGTGCTGGTATTTAAAGTTCTCGTGATGTTTCTGTTTTGTGTAATTTATTCCCCTGTGTGTGTGTGAGTAGCGGCCTGCTGTTGATGCTGTATTGAGAGATGGGCATCTGAGCCTCTCGGGGTTGCAGATGAGAGCCCACGCTATGTTCTCAGCGGAGGGCTTACCAGCGGGCAGTGACACACTCGAATATGCTTGGCTTATCGATGTTCAAGCTGGAGCTCTTACCGGAAGAGTCAGTGTGCCGCAGGTGACTCCTTTCTTTCGACACTACAAAAGGATACGTGACTTTTTGTAAAGGAATTTTTCTAGTAACGTCTGTGGCATGGTGACCTCGCACAAATATTTTGAAGCATCGCTAATTGTGTTTGAATGAAAATGCTCTCAATAATTACACTTTTAATAGAAGAGTAGCAGGCATGTGGACTGGAGAATTTAAAAGAATGTGAAGGTTGAATTTCTGTTAAAGCGCCTGAATGAATGGATAGAAAAATTCCTTTCTATGTGATTTATAGATTAAGCATAGTCATCTCAAACATCTTATTTTAGCTAGTTCATTTCAGATTAAGTGAGCAAATACATAGACATCAAAAAGTAAAATTAAAAATGGGCCTTCATTGCTTGTTTTTGTCTTGTTTACCTTCACAGCCCATCAGTAAGTCTCAAGTACCAATCAGAAATGTTACATTTATTTGATATATACCAAAAGGTCTATTAAATTATAGTTGTTTTTATAATATCGTAAAAAAATGGTTTCATTATTTGTCATGCATATAACTGATGCTGATATGGCACTAAAAATACATATTATATATTTATCTAAAAATGTAATCCTAACTAATAGCGAACCTCTAAATTTTTTTTATCTTTAAAAAGCTACTGTATGTGTCACCAAAAGGGATTAGTCAAGATGATTATTTTAATCTATTGACAGCATTAATCACTGTTTGTGTGCATTTGGTGCAGCAGATGTGATCTGGTAGTGTTTGTGTTTCAGTGTGCGTCTCTTCTGGAGTGGGGTGAGAGCTTTGTGTTTCATGTAGTGTCCCGAGAGTTCCAGCTCGAGCAGCCAAAACCATCTGTCACCTGCCAACATGGAGTTGATCGTAGAGTCTGTAATGCCAAGGTATTACAGAAACGTGCACATCTGTGCTTTCAAATTCACATCATTTTCAAAACAACTACACAACTGAGTGTGTGTCTGTACGTGTAGCATGCAGCCCTGCCTGGTCCCTGTCGCACATCAGAGGATCTGAAGTACACCATGACTCGACTAACGGTTGATGGATCGCAGGTTTTCATTGTTGAACACGGCTGTGCAGCGAATATTAAGGTATGATTAGTGATTGATCAAATGACAGTTCAGCTATTGATTTATTTATAGAATGATTTCTGAAGGAGCATGCGACACTTAAGACTAAGTTAGCTCTACAACACAGGAATAAATTGCATTTTAAAATTCATTCAAACAGAAATGAATGCTGTCAATTGATTTAAAATATTTAATTGCGATTAATTGCAAGACTTTCATACTCTAATCAACATGGGAATGGACATATGAGTGCTTTATGCAAATTTATTTTTATTGTTAGTAAAACCATACTCAACATAGATTTTTTTCAAATAACAGATAAAAAATGAACATACTGTAGAAATACCAGGTTCCTATTAATTCTCTTTCTTTGCACAGAGCAGTTTACTTACACAAGCCTGTTTTATATTTTTGCACAATGCACCTTACTTCTTCTAAACATGCAAAATTTTTATTATTTCTTGTTACATTTGTGCTCACATACTTTATCCTGATGCAGCTAAATTCTCAATAAAAATGTTTTCGTTGAAATATTTTACTGTTTCTGTTGTCAGACAATGGAATGAACATGAAATGGTGACTAAAACGTGACCCATTAGTGCTACATAACGGCTTTCCCTTAAAAGATGTTAATCTGCACAAGAATCCTGATACTTGAACCATCGACTGATGAAATCATACACATTAATGCATTATTAACACGTTAATTTTGACAGCCCTAATAGAAGTATACAGTTTTTGCTGTATTTGTGATCAAATAAATGCACTTACAAAAACATTAAAACACTTTTGACCAGTAGTGTATGTATGGTTGTCCGTCAGACCGGAGCCTTGCGGTTGGCCACATGTAATCTGCACACAGCTGCTGTCGGCGAAGGCATTAGTGCCGTTCTGCAAGACGTAGTGATCGCTCAGTTCATCGAGCAGCAGGAAGTTGCCCGGCTTGGCCTGCCTCCACCCCTACTTCGGCGTTCTCATTGGCTCGAAGCTGGGTCGGTGACCTTTAACCTTATCACGGCTGATGTGGCATTGGCTGCTGACCATCCAGCCAAATATGAGGTCCAGAGGCAGTTCCTGGAGCTTCATGACACGAAAACAAAAAGGTTCCTGCATATCCTTTGTAATTTATTTAGTTTAGTGCTTAATGTGCATGCATATTTTCATATTTTTTTGTGTCTATGTTGTAGACTTTGGTTCCTTTGGCCTGAGGAGAAATACAAGAGAAGCCGTAATCGCTGTGGTTGTCTTGGTGGATGTCGTTTTTTCGGCGGCCCGGTTGGTTGCCTGGACTTCTTCCGCTTGGAGGAAATCACACCCTCATCAAGCTCCGCCTTCTCTAGCATCAGTGCAGAGAGTGACATGTCCTACGGCCAATCTTTATTACATCCAGGAGAATGGATCGTCACTAAGGAAACTCCCAAACTCTCTGATGGTAAGTTTTATTTGTGGCTCATATGAAGCTGATTGGTTATCAAGCAAACTGTACTTATTGATTGGTTTAATTGAAGCTAAAGGTGTTGCCATGCGGAGAGAAACGTGTTCTCCTGCTCCGATGGTGGATTTAGAGAGACGTGGCCAGCACCTCAGTCTGCATGTCCCTCAGCGCTCTCACAGCTCTGCCTCTTCCTCTGAGGAAAACTCTTCCTCCAGTGCTGCCCTGCCTCTGTTAGCTGGAGAACGAGAGAGCCCCTCCCCCTCTACAGAGTGAGTCAGACACAAGTGCTCCTGTATCATATAAGACCGTTTCACTCCCATAACCAATTTATATCTCAATCGTGAGTTTATGTCTTGCAGTTGGACACTTTTATATCTCACAATGTTACTTTTATTTCTTATTTTAAACTTCATCTCACAATTTTTTGTTATATGGCAGAAATGGACATTTATTAAATACACTATTGTTCAAACGTTTGTGGTAGTAATTTTTTTATTTTTTTGTTATGTTTTTGGAAGAAGTCTCTTATGCTCACCAAGGCTGACTGCATCTGTCCTAGTAACATTAACTGTAATAGAAACAGGTTCTTGACACAAACTCTACACTTTCTTTTGCTCTAGTGCTTGAATGTGTGTTTTATTGTGTGTGTTTTACAGGTTAATGAATGTAACCACTGACGGTCCAATCCCTGAGGGTCCGTCCTTGCGCTCTCCTCTCCGCTCTCCTCTCAAGCGCCAGTCATCGGTCCAGTCAGCTCGCCTCGGTAGCACCAAAAGCCTATCGGCTGCTGTCTTCGCCGAGAAAGCCACACCTCCTACTGGTGTGCAGTTTAGCAGCGAGGTTTCCCGTAGCGACGAGAATGTTCTGGACTCGCCAAGGCAGAGAAGAAGCTACGGGTCATTTCCTTTCACTCCATCAGCTGATTCTAGCACATTCCATCAGTACCGCTCCGTTGACTCCTCCATGTCTGTGGCTGACAGCGAAGCCTACTTTAGCGCTAACGAGGAGTTTGAACCAATCAGTAGCGATGAAGGTCCAGGTACCTATCCAGGGAGGAAACGCAGACGGAGACAACAGGGACAGCCTCACACAGAACACAGTCGTACATCTATATACCACAGTGTGGAAGGTCCTCTGTCAATCGTTGAGACCCGCCTACCTCCGCTGCCTAGCCACACCTCCCAAGCCTCATTTGTCTCTGCGCTTGGACTTGGATTGGAGGAGGAGGGCTCTATTGAAACTGAGAAGGTGGAGCCAGGCCTCTTGACAACACAGCCACATTTAATGGCTTGTTACCAAAATTACCTTGCACATTATCATGTGTCTAACTGGTCTGTTAAGCAGCCGACCAATAAGAGAACATCTAAGTCATCGCTGCATCGACCGCTTGATCTTGACACGCCCACAAGTGAGGAGAGCTCTGCCTCCTTTGACCAACTGTCCATTCCATCATTTAAGGTTAATATTCACATTTTTTCTTAATTCTTATGCAGGTATATTATTGTTCACGCAGTTGAGAATCTGAATTAGATGAATCTTATGAAGAAAAGTCCAAGTATTTCACCAACAATTTCAAGAAAAAAAGAATTATAATTTATATAAAAATCTATTTAAATTACAAATATTATTGTTTTTCATTTAAAACAATAATTAAAATTAACAAAATGAAAATGAATTAACTATATATTAAACACAATGTATTAATATAAATTGTGATTGTATTAATAAAAAATTTGCGTTAAAATAAAGCACTCTCCTTAAATTAATAAATACAAAATCAGAACTTATATAAATTACTTATATCTAATCTAAAAAATTAGTGCTGTCAAACAATCACGATTAATCACACCCAAAATAAAAGTTTTTGTTAATATGTGTGTGCACTGTATATGTTTATATTTATTATGCATACGTAAATACAAACACGTGTATATTTAAGAAAAATGTTGTTCATTAAATATTTCTATTTGTATATATTTTTGAAAATCTTCACATACATGGGTAAATAAAGTATGACCTGGACATGTGTAAGCATGTTTTTGTTCATTCATTATTTGTTTTGCTGATCGTATTTGTGCTTTTTAATAGATGGTGAAGGGTGGTTTATCTGCCAGTTCGCTATTGGACAGAGGAGTTCAACTTATGGGCGACATAAACAGGTAATACAAAAATCATAAAAAATCAGCAGAGGTTGTCTCAATATCATGAAGCAGAATTTCAACCTGCATTTTGTGTGTATGTATCTCCAGCACACCTTACACACCACTTGACAAGCAGGCAATGGACAACACCGATGAGGACACAGTGACTGAGGACTGGACTGTTGATCAGCCTCTTGCTCAGACGAGAACCACAGCCATCATAGAGGTCAAAGGGGCCGTCAATGTGGTTCTGACTCCTTTAGTAGTTGAAGCACTAGACAGGTCAGACATCACAGCAACTCTCACATCCCCTTCCTTGTGGTGCCATGAAACCAAAGTTTTGACTTTTAGTTTATTAGCATTAAGGTCATTTATTTGCACAAAGTTAGGCATTTGATAAGATAAGGAACAAACAAGCCCTCCAGTATGCCTTGCTAAAACAGGAAACCGAAAGAAAAATGTTTTCATCAAGCGATTTAATGTGGTCTTTCATAAATGTCACTGTGTTTGTGAAATTCTCTTTGTTGTTTGTTCCAGGTACATCGAGTCGATGGTTCACTTTGCCAGTATTCGCCACCCTGCATCAATCCTGGATGACCTGCATGGAAAAGTGCTTAATGAAGTGTATCAGATCAGCAAATCCACTGTCTCTGAGTCTGTAAGTAATCAATACAACACACGGAGACGTGACAGCACACTTAGACCTTAGTGTGATCGTGATGAATGTTGCGTTTTCCAGAGCACAGCGAAGCCAGAGCACAAAATATCTAAGACTGAGGGAACCACCCCTGGGTCTCTGAGCACACCGCATGGACAAACTGATCTGTCAATCAAACCTGACAATGTGAAGATAAAGGGCTTGCAAGCTAATGTGACTGTCCCAAAGGTACCTTTTTGTGTGTGTGACTGTGAATACGAAAGAGAGAAATCTTATGTAAATATGGTGAAATTAATTGTATGTACATGTGTCTGCAGGTCAATCTCTGTGTACTTCAGGCATCTGTAGAAGAAGGTTCACCATCCAATAAAAATGTCACACACATCTCTCTAGTGGCCTTGTGTTTTGACCGGATTGCTACTCAGCTGCGCATGAATAGGTAATTGTAAATAATAACAATATAATATAGCATGTTTTGTATAATTAAAATTTTATAATATAATTGTAAAAATTTTTGTGCCTTGACTTTTTAATGTATGATGTGTAGGGGTATAGTGGAGGACACAGAGAAGCCATCTGTTATGATGGAGAAGTTCTCGTCTGCGTCTAAGATGGCGCCTCAGTCCAGCGGTTCTCTCCGCTCTAATGCTGGGATTGAAAAGGGCAAGGAGATCGCAGCCAGACTCAACATACACCGCATACACAGCCAACTCCGCGGCCTGGACTCATCAGGTACACACATACGCTCAAATTTATATCCATATGTATATTTATAACGTGCCTCTTTAGAATACTGTGAGTGGAATACAGAAATCTACTACCACATGGAATTACTATTTTAAAAAATTCTAATATATAATTGAGCAAAAAAAGTGTTATTTTTATTTATTTTATTTTTAATTTTATATTTAACTTTTAATTGAATTTTTTAGTTTAGCATAGTTTAGTTTTTCTGTTCTATTCTATTCTATTCTATTCTATTCCTTGAATGCAGGGCTTGTAAAATTTCAAAATCCCTGGTAGCCCTTTGGACAGGCACTCTTCAGTTTTTAGTAGCCCAAAATAAAAAAATCTAAATCTAAAAATGTGATTATTTTTAATGTATATTATTGTAAAGGAAACAAAACATCAATCAAAAAAAAATTTAAAACACAAATTACAACAACTGTATAAAATTAGTCAAATTCCAATCATCAACTCAAAAATTTGGTTCTAACTTAACAGAAATTTCTATGCACTTGTAAGAATTGTTTAGAACATGAACCCGTCTGTGTCAGATTCTGAATCTGAAATTTCAACTGAAGTCACGGATGAGAAAATGTCACTCGACGCTGAGGGCATAGCATCTCCTTTTTGCCTCAAAATCAGATTTTTCTGAACTTTTCCGCATTGTGGTAGTCTGCTTTTCTTTGGCTGTCCCTTCTTCACACTGACCTGTCTTATTTAGCTCAGCAGAACTAAAATACCTGTGTAAATCCATGTGCCGCTTATTTTAACCCTGCTGAATAAAAAACACATATTCTGGTCAGGTATGTTTTGATGCTGGGATGCTGATTTAAGCTGGTCCTTTGCTGGTTTATGATTTTCTATTGATTCCCAATAGAATAACAACAGCTAAATCATTCTAGAGTAGTTTATTGTCTTGATAACAAGCAAAATATGTTTGCTTGCGTAAATCACACGGATTTGTTAAAAATGCAAACTCATTCTCTGCCAGCAGGAGGTACTTTAAGCACGAGAAACGAGAGGTTTCCCCAGTAACGGCTGTAGACAAAGCAGCTCTGAGCTTACAAACGCTGCCTTACACGCAGGATGAAATGAACATGACATTTACTAAAGACAGTCTTCCTTCAAAAAATACAGTGAAATATTTTTGATTTTTAAACATGCATTACGTGCTCATGTTTATTTGACGAATGCTTTTGGAAAATCGGTCAGTTTTGATTTAATAAATAAATAAATGTATGGGAAACAGATCCCACAACACAATAAACTGAGTCCAACTTCATTACTCATTATTAGCTGCGTTTGTAGCCGGCAACACTAACCAGACCGATAAACAAATACAAAAATTACATAATTACCCAAATGTATTTGTGAAAGAATGCAAAAGCATTTAAATATATATTTCCTCATATGAGAGCCCGACGGACAGGGCTGAGATGGATTTTGGTAGTCCGACTGGAAGACACAATAGCCCCGGGACGTTGGGCTAGCGATTTTGCGAGCCCTGGAATGCCTTTGGGAATTATAAGTAAGGCCTAATCAAAGGATTTTAAATGCACGACGTGGAGGCAAAGAACCACCAGACGCAAATAGCACTAATATGGAACGTTTTATTAAACTGACTTTGAACTGCCTGTGCATTAAACGGTTTTACTTCATACCCGCCAGCCAATCAGAATCCAGCATTCAGATAGACCTTGGAATAATTATGGTTGTTCAATATTTGTTTTATTTTTTTACAGACCTTGGAGCTTGTGCCATCACTGCCATTCCTTTTGAGAAGTCCAAGGTTCTCTTTAGTTTGGAGGAAACTGATGACTTCGTTTTAGTGGATGAGACCGAGCCCTCTATCTCCACTGAGCATGTCCCAGAACACACCCCTGACCACGCTCACTCTGGGACCAATCCTGAGAAATGGGGTTGGATTATGTTTGAATGTGGGATTGAAAACCTCACTGTCAAGGGTATGATACACGTTGTTAAATTTCAGATAGCATTGAACATTTGTATTTCAGGATGGTGATGTGCAAGTCTAACTCTTCCTCAGGTGGGAGGCAGTCAGGAGCCGTGCTCTACAGTGCTTTTGGGGTGATGGGCGGGGCCGACAGTGGCGTCAGGGTTGGAGTCTCAAAATCAAACGGTTCTAGTGGTTCTCAGACAGGAAGTGGCTACAGCACTGATGTGTCTGATGATAATCTACCCAATGATGCGCAGAGCCCTGCTTCTGAACCCAACAACAATTCGGACTCTGACGAACAGGTTCTCATATGTTGTTGTTGATGTATAGTTAATGGCCATTTGAGATCTTCTACGTTTTTTGGGGGGGGTTTATTTCTCGTATTATTTTTCACTAATGTTTGTCTGTGCAGGATGAGGGAGTAGAGTCAGATGATCTGAAAAAGGACCTGCCACTCTTGCCTCCTCCTCCTGACTCCAGCAGTATGAAGCTGACAATAAAGGAGATCTGGTTCAGCTTTGCTGCGCCAACCAACATTCGTTCTCACGCTCCAGCCATGTCCAGGTATACACATTAGCACAAGATAGAGATATATATATATTTGTGGTGTCAAATGATTAGTCACGATTGATTGCATCCAAATTTTAAGTTTTTGTTTACATAATACATGTGTGTGTGTACTGTTTGTTTATTATGTGTGTATATATAAATACAAACACATGCATGTATATATTTAAGGAAAATATTGATAAAGAATAAATTAATATAGATATTTTTATGTAAATACATTTTTTTCAAAATACAATATTTTCAAAATATATACTCTGTGTGTCTTTATTTTTTTATATATATATATATATATATATATATATATATTTAAAATAAATACACACAGTACACCCACATATATGAAGTAAACAAAAACTTTTATTTTGGATGTGATTAATCACATATGCATATATAAATAAATAAATATATAAATATAAATTCTATACAAATAAATACATGTAAATATTTTCAAAATATATACTGTATCTGTGTGTCTTTGTATGTACCTCATAAATATACAAAGTATACACGCATATCTTATATAAACAAAAATGTTTTGGATGCGATTAATTGAGATCAGTCGTTTAATCGAATAAACGCTCCCTAGCACTAAACTAAAATGAGTGCGAAATGTACTTTTTTTTTTTTTTTACAATGTATTATAATTATTTACTTTTAGTGGTCAAACTAAAAACACAAAATGTAAACAATCCTATTGCTAACAAAGATGTCTGTGCACTTTGTGGCTGACACTAAATGGAATCATCACTTTTATAAAGCTCTTCTGTTTGGACATTGTTACTGGCCAATTTAATCTCAAAATGACATGGCTGATGGTGTATATATGTTTGTAGTGAATGTATATTGTGTATGCTTAGATTGGGAAATGAGATAATGGATCAGCGTTTATGTGGCTCATGAGGTCTGTGTTGTTGAATGTGTCTGCAGACAGCTGAATCTGTTGAGTACTGCGACCCCTGCGGTTGGTGCGTGGTTGGTTCCCATTGACCAGCTAAAATCCTCCCTGGAGAAACTGGACATGGAGGCCACTCTGCGTGTGTGTGCGGTCATGGGCTGCATAATGACTGAGGCCCTGGAGGTCAGACTTTTTAATACTTACACCGTTAGACACCGCTAGACTTACAGTGTAATTCAGCAGAACTGCGGACCTAATTTAACTGGCTTAATATTATGTGTGTGCTTAAACCAACAGAAAAAGAGTATTCACATTCCATTTCGCAGCAAGTATAACCGTGTTACAAAGCGAGCCCGATATCTTCACGAGAACCCGTCCTGTTTACTGTGTAATATTCTACATCGTTACCTACAGCAGGCTGATTACAGCGTCATTGAAGAGGCCACCATGGTAAGTCTGTATGCTTGCAGAACAAATGGTTGCATATGTATTATGTTCTCTTAAACTACTGCGTTGTTGAATTCTTTTATTGGCCACTGTAAAGTCTGAAATTCTGAATTACTTTACTATGCTGGGCTCTTCTTGTGCAGGAAAAATTAAAGTGCCCCTTATGGGTTATGAAAGGTTCATATTTTGGTTATGGGAGTCCCAAACAACAGTTTGACATGCTTGCAAGGTCAAAAAACTGCAGTTTAAAGGATTGGTTCACCCCAAAATTAAAATTAATATTCATTAATTACTCACCCTCGTGTCGTTCCAAACCCATAAGACCGTTCATCTTCGGAACACAAATTAAGATATTTTTGATGAAATCAGAGAGCCATCTGACCCTCTATATACAGCAACGTTATTGAGACAAAAATAAAACAAAACAAAAATAACATCATTTACTCTACCATTCTTCTTCCGTGAGTAACATTTTCCGCCATTTTGGGGTGTACTAACAATTTAAGCATACGTTATTTTTAACAGTCTTCTGTGAATTATCCTCTAATCTTTTACTACTCATCTGTCTTTTAGAATGATGGACTACCTGCTCTGGTCACCCTGAGGAAGGGTTTGGTGGCGCTTGCTCGCCAGTGGATGAAGTTCATCGTTGTCACACAGGGCTTTAAGGCAGTTGGTTTGCCACGACCCAGTCAGCTTCCTAAGCCCAAAGAGCAGGACCCCATTGAGCCCGATCAGACACAGGGGCCAGATTGTGGCGCTGCCTTGCAGAGTGACACCAGTGCTGATGGAGCCGAGTTTGAGTTTGATGCAGGTAGCTGTCTTACATACCTTTTACTTAACGCAAACAGCAGATTTAATGTGATTTTGGGAGATTTATCTGTTTTGTGTTGTTCATGTGCATTTTTAGGGACTGTTAGTGAACATACAATGCTGTTAGGAGTATGTAATCATCCTGCTCCCACCGGTAACTCTGCCCCTGTGACTGGAGTCGAGATCATGAGAAAACTCTCCAAATCTCACACCCACAGCGAGTCTGCTCTCAGGATCAAGGTTTGTGTGGGTCTGTTTTGTTAGTTCTGAATGCGTTTAATAAATCATGAAGCTGAATGCTTTATTTATTTATTTTAGGGTTCCCACCCTTACCAGTCCTTGAGCTACACAAGTGGAGATACAGCAGCTGATTCTCCCGCTCATGTCAGTCGGACAGGGCTGCAGTCCAATCACAGCCCTAGGAAAGAATCGTTGCTAAGCTATCTAACAGGAAGCATCCACAGTCTGCACAACCTCCTCGAAGCCACGCCCCATCGAGCGAATGAACAAACAGCAACCAAGAGCAGCTCCCTGACACGTACAGGTATACTTTTCTTCTTTCAGAGTTTATTGCTTTTGCAATCTAATATTAGACAGGTGAAAATGTGAAATAAGAAAGACAAATGCGTTTTCTTGATGTATGGTTTTCCTGTGAGAAGAGGTCACTAACCCTATTGTGTTTGATTTTCTTCTTCTTCTTTTTTTTTTTCATGCTCTGAAAATGTCAGAAACCATTAAAGTGCCGAGGCACCATACTGGATTGGATGGTCCCAAATCCCATCCATGCTACCACTGGGTAGCATGTTGATATGTCACACTAGAAATAACATTTTACATTTTTGCTAGTAACTTCAAATCCATATAGATTGTAAAGAAAGTAGTTTTTTCTCTAGGTCTTTCAGTACTCCAGGTGGGGTAGCATGTGACTTATAAAATAAGGATGTAGGGCCTATTGAAATTACAGAAGTTTAATAAATTGACATACTGATATCGGCCAGAATTTTAGTTTTATTGAATAAATAAAACTCTGCAAACCAATATTCATTTTAATTTAGTGACTTCCGCACATAAACACTTATTTTCTTCAAGTAAAAATCTAGAGAATGTTAAATGTTTGTTGTTTTTGGTAGGCAATAATGTTGGTGCAGACGTGTTGACAGAACATCCTCTTCTATCGGAGCCGTTTTCCGTCAGCTTCTACAACTGGATGTCAAATGCTGTTGGCAATCGCACAGGCGGCAACGTCCAGGAATCACCACTCAACCGCTCTCAGCACAACAGCCTGCAGACCGGAGGTGAACGCTATTAGTGCTTTGACAGATAAATGTGAATAGTCTGTTGACTGTGTGGAAACAAGCAGCTGTATCTCTCCATGTGGCTGTGATTAGAGACTCAACTGTGTACCGAGTTTGTCCATTTGCACTGAAAATCTCTGTTAACTCTGTGTGCAGGAGTCCTCCCCACCATTCCTTCTGCGTCAGATTTTAACACTGTCCTGTCCAGTGATCAGAACACACTGGACACACACTCTCAGCACACACACTCCCAGCACAGCACGAGTCAGGAGGACCTGCTTGATCAAGATGAGACAAATCTCTGCCCTGCAGCTGTGCAGCTAGCCGATGCACAGGTGTGTGTGCACCAGGAATACTTATTATTTTGTTATCATTTATTAATGACCATGATATGTTATTGCCTTCTCTCATTCTGTATGGAATTGTCTGTACAGGTTGTTTTTAAGCCTTTGTTGAGTCACATTGGTATCCAGCCCCAGGATGCTCCCCCGCTTAGTTACAAGATGTATTTTGGGGAGCACCTGTCCTTCAGTGGCACTCTCGAGTGTTTGAGAGCTGACATTGTCGACTCTGACACCAGCAAAGAGAGGAAGAACAAACGTGCACACAGGTAACACAGCTTTGCCAAGGTAGCTTTTGTTTATCTGTCTAGAGATATTCAAGAACGCGCACTTCCCTGTTGCAAGTTTTATTTTGTGTAAGGATAGGTACTTGAAAGTGCACAATAATTAAATGACTACAGTGCTGGCATTGTTAACTAAAATGTTTGCAAATAATTTTGGCTATTGAAATAAGATAAAAGTAAAAATATAAAATAAAATATAAAATAATAATTTTTTAGAAAATGTTTAGCTATATATTATATCTCTCTCTCTCTATTATTTATTTCTATATATGTATATATATATATATAGAGAGGGATAGATAGATAGATAGATAGATAGATAGATAGATAGATGTAAATATATATAGATAAACTTATATATAGATAAAAACAAATAACTTTTTTTTTAACTAAAATTTTAAATGAAAACAAAAAATATTACAATAATGGTTAAATCAAAATATATCAATAAATACAAATTACTTTAATAAATAAATTTATTCATTTAATAGGTTTTCTTTTACAAAAAAAATCAGAAACAAAGATTTCAAGTTGACCCTAACTTGATAGTAATAACTAGCAATTCAGCAAAGGATTCAGTAGCTGCTTGACAGATTCAGTTAATTTGGTGAAGGATTTATCAGACTGGTAACTTCTGAATTCATTTTTAATATATAATTTGTTAAAAGATTCAGCCATGAGGTTTGTCTTTTCACACTACACTGGTAACACGGCACGTATGTCTTGTGTTCAAAAACAAGGCTGAATGGGACAAAATTCACTGAGAAGCATTTTTTTTACAGGTAGAACTGTTTTAACTTGACACTGTCAAACTTGCATGGGTGCAATCATAAAAAAAGAGACTTACGTGGATATATACATGAACCAGCACTATGGTTATCTCTGCATATCCCTGCTTTAATAACGATGTGGTGTTGTGTTCAGGCAGGGCATGGTGAACCTCCCCCCGCTGGATTTCAAGCCTGCCCTGATGATTGAGACGTTCAGTTTGAACGCAGTCATACTGGAGAAGTGCATGTCAACCCCTCCCTCTGCCAGCGCGCTCTCTTTCCACGAGCTGAGCCGGAGACCCCAGGCCAGTGTGCACTGCCATTTTACCCTCGCTTGCCAAGCGATTCGCCAGCATGTGGACATGGCCCTGGTCCGCCTCATTCACCAGTTCAGCACGATGATTGATGACATCAAAGCCACACAGACTGACATCAAGCTCAACCGCTACACTGCCGGCTCCTCTTCCCCTACGCCCACCAAGGCGCGACCGTATCGGGAATTTCGCTCTTCTGACTTCAGCCGTAGCTCTCGAGGGAGCCTAAATGGAGCTGCTCGACTGGGCACTCAGAAGAGCAAGCGGACCGTGGTCGGGCCGGGCCTAGACACGCTGACCAGGAATCGAGAGCCTCGTGGAAGGGGGACGCTGGGACGTTCAGAGCGAAGGACGTCAAAAGTATCTCGGAAGGGTTCGCGGGATGTGGCGGACCACATGACCATTCAGATGGATGACTCGGACTCCATCACTGTGTCAGAACAGAGTGAGCCATCGGCCGAGTGCTGGCAGAACATGTACAAACTTCTTAATTTCTACTCGCTCATATCAGACCCCACAGGCATCCTGGAGAAGAACCAAGATAATGCCCTCTCAGGTAGGAGTTGCTATGGATTTTTCTAATTTGAGTTCTTCTAATTTACTTAGTTTTTTTTTTAAGGGAAGACACTGCTGGCAAAAATGCGCCTGTTAAGTTTGAGATTTTGGGCTTTTTGGTTTTTCATAAACACTTTTTTTTTTTTTTTTTTTCAGACTAGTGGAAAGAAAAGATGTACAAAAGACATTGTTTCTTTTATAGCACTTTATATATTTGTGTCAATAGATTTCAATTACAAGACATAGTTTTAAAGGCCGTTTTCACAAAACAAAATATTTCCTTTACACTGAGGCATAAATCTTTACTTTAGTAGCATTTTGCATTTTCATTCTTGTCTATATCCCGAAGACAAATTGCAAATTGCAAAAATATTATATTTTTGTTTTTGAATGATAGAAAAATATTTGAATTCACTGCTTTTGTCTTGATTTGCCTATTCACTTGCTCTTTAGAAGGTGGACGAAGCCCTGCGGATCCTCCGTGTCGATTGGTGTTTGAATCTGAAGGCGAGACGCCCCCCAGTCGACTGGGGCGTAGGCGGAGCTTGGTAAGCTCTGAGCCCCAGCATGTGACGCTGATCGTGTTTGGCGTTGGCATGGTGAACCGCACACATCTGGAAGCAGACATTGGAGGACTGACCATGGAGGCGGAGCTTAAGAAAATACATGGCAGTTTTACTCTAAAGGAGAAAATGAAGGGTAAATCAAGCAGCATTTTAAAATACATGTAACATTTAAAAAGCCCTGTATACACAACTTATCATATAATTTCTATTCTCTTGATGAAGATATTCTCCATCAGAAGATGACTGAGACCTGTGCTTCTGCTCATATCGGATGTGTGAACATTGTGCTTCTGGAAGGAATCACACCAGACATACAGTCAGTAACTTATTTATCACTAGGCCTAAGACCCACTGACTGCCACTTATCATTGTCTTTACTGACACTTTTGATCAAATTAATCCATTCTTGCCAAATGAAATAATTATTTACTTAAAGTCTCAACCAAAACCACAAACCAAATTTTTTAAATGTGTATTTAAACTTTTAAAAGATAGTGTATTTAATGACGAGCATGTGACAGATACTTCTCTGGTTTTAGAAACCGCATGGTAGTAAGCTACGAACTGCACAAACAGTTTAGAAATTGCATAACGCCACCCTGGAAACGACCCACAATAACCTAGCCTCAGAAAATGTAAAATCCAGTTCAAGCAGAACTTGTAATGTTGTTAAAATGCACTTTATTCCCAACATACTCTCTGCGATTATCATATTTTAAAGTTGTTTTAAAGCCCGTCTTGGATCTGTTTTTTTTTTCTGGTGTTCTCTCTTTCCACAAATGTATTTTTAAGAGTACAGATTTATCACAGTGATATGTGACAGTTTTGAAATGTTTTCTCACTGGATAACTTTCCCCTCTTCTACCTTCTTGCTCTCTACTCTCCTCTCTTCTCTCTCTGTCATCTTTTTGTTGTTGTTTTTTCTGCCTCTCTCACTGGCAGACTAGAGGATTTTCCAACCTCACCTACCAGCACAAGCAAGCAGGAGTTCCTGTATGTCTAAGTTTCCTCAGTAACCTTGTCCAGTCCTCCATGACCATTCATAAAATCTCCATAATATTTGTATATCACAGTCCCTTCCATATTTCAAATATATGTCATATACCGTTCACATTTACTATAATAAGATTTCTTTTGCTTTCGAATGCTCCAAATCCTTCTCATATAAACATTTCACACCATTGTATAGTGTTTTCAACAGTGGTCAGTGACACTAACATCCTTATTAAACTATTTTTACAGTCATAGTTACATCATTAATGCATTGTCAGTGGGATACTTTTCCATTTCCTAGTCTAATTGAAGTCAATTTTATAGGTTATTCTGATCAAGATCCACCCACTCTCGTGTGTCCTTTTTGAAAATATAAAACATATTGATTTTTTCATCAACAGTATGCTTTTATTATGAGTTTCATTGTCATTGTCATAGCTCCGCCCCCTGCATGTAAAAGACCGGAAGAGACTAATTATGGTTTTGCTTTTAAGTGACCATTGATCTGAAATCAATGATAAAATTTGGCATGAACAAAAAATCTTTAATTTAAAGGCCATTTCTGGCAATGGCCTGTCGCGTGCCTGCCCGGCCGAGTGTGGTGCACTCATCGCTGCCAGGGATTCTCACCCATACTGCGTGGTCTGTATGGGCCTTAAACATGCGGCGGAAGCTCTGGAACTCCCTGAAAATTGTAGCCACTGCCTGGTGCTTCTGAAGGAGCTTCTTCAATGCACTCCACTCAATGCACAGATCTCGAACAGTCTGACTTGGAAGGGGGAAACGGTGAAGAGGTCGCGGACCCAGGGAACTCCCGGGGGGTGTCGGTGTTGAATTGGGCTGACCAAGTTGAATCTGCCTTCATGGAGGACATCATAAGGGATGAACCCTCTTTTGCTAATGAGCTGACTGGCTTCGGAGACGAGGACTATGCGGGCCTTCTCGAAGGCTCTGATGATGAGGAGGCTGTCCCGCCTTCGGCAGCGCCTCAGGCTAACGCGCCTGCTGCTCTACCCCAATCCATCCTCATGGAATTTTGTGAGTGAGCGGCCGCTCATCTCAATATTGAATGGCCGGCACTACAAAGTGCTACCGACCAGGAGAGGAACATCTATGAAGGAAAACTCCTGGGATCACCACCCGGCCCAAAAAAAGCAGCTTCTCCCTGTCCTTCCTGCTTGTGCCAAACACATGAAGCACAGTTAGGGAGACCCACTTGATTTTAAACATGGTCTCGTGGGTCTTGAGATGAAAGACATTACGGCTCTCAGTATGGGTGACCCCCCCCCCCCCCCCCGCTATAGAGCCCTCTATCGCCAGACACCTCAACCCTTCTCAAGGTGGGCTGCTCGCCCCTCCCAAGCCTGTTCTCCCCAGCAAAATGGACCGTTTCTCTGCTTCCATCCATCAAGCTTCCTACAAGGCCTCATCGTTCGCAGTGAGAGCTTTGTATGTCTCCTCTTTACTCTTGGCTTACCAGGCCGAGCTTCTTGAGGACATGGGGAAACAGCTGGAGAAAGGTTCTGCCCTCCCGCGCTCTGGAAAGAGATCGTCACGGTCAACGACCTCGTTCTCCGTAATGCCCGCCAGGGTGTCCATGCCAGTGGGCGTTCAATGGCTCTTTCTGTCATTGGGGAGCGCACCCTATGGCTCAATCTGTCAGGTCTCCATGATAGCGAGAAGCGGCGTGTGGCAGGAGCACCAGTGGAGGCTGGTCAAGCCCTCTTTGGTCCTGCCGTCGCGCTCATGCAGCAGCAATGTGTCCACAAGGAAAAAAAAAGATAATCCCAGGTATGCCCAGCCGTGGTGCCTCTCCTTAAGCACAGACCTATTGTCTCAAGCGAACGGGGAGATATATCACCCACACCCGGACAGGGTGGCTCTCTGGGCCTGGCCCGTGAGAGGACAAACTTAAACGCACTAGGGCTTCCCCTGCGTGTGATTGTCACTATACTGAGTGCTAGGGCCGTTTCCACATGGTCCTTATATGGCTGTAAATGGCAGGTGTTTGAAGGGTGGTGTGATTGGCAGGGTCTCACGTCATATCAGTGCTCAGTTTCTGATATTTTGTGGTTCCTACAAGACCTTATGGATAAGGGCAGGTCTTTTTTCACTATCAAGGTCTACCTGGTGGCTGTTTCGGCCTGTCATTTAGGTCGCCGTTCTTTGCTAGCCACCAGGAATACTGTTCCTGAATGGGACCTCTCCATGGTGCTGGAGGCTCTGTCTCCGTATCCTTTTGAGCCCCTGGAAAGCATTTCCCTGAAGCTGCTGTCCTTCAAGATGGCTTTGCTCTTGGCCTTGGCATCAGCTAAGCATGTTGGTGAGCTACATGCACTCTCAGTTCATTCTTCGTGCATTAAGTTCTCTCCGAGTGGAGATAAGGTTTCTCTTAAGCCTAACCTGGCTTTCATGCCAAAGTGCTTCCCTGCGTTCACTTCAGAGTCGTTGGAGCTGTCCATTTTTCCTCAGAGGATGAGCAGAGGCTGAATGCTCTGTGTCCTGTTCATGCGTTACAGACATACATTAACAGGACCAGAGCTTTCTGGAAGTGCAACCAGCTTTTTATTTCATGGGCGCACCCTCATAAGGGGAGTCCCATATCAAAGCAACGCCTCTCACACTGGCTTGTGGAGGCCATATCTTTGGCATACAAATCTAAGGGAGTGCAGGCCCCGGGTAAGATCAGGGGTCAACAAAGTGTTTAGCCGCCTCTTGGGCCCTGTTCCGGGGTGTGTCGCTGCAGGACGTTTGCTCTGCTGCCAGCTGGGCAGCACAGGTATATGATTATAGGACGAGTCAGGCACCGCCCCTTGGGGAGGCCATCCTCTTCTGGCTTACAGGTCCTCTCTGTGAGTGTATTGGGCAATCGGGGAGCTGTCCATGTCTCTCCCATAGGTGGATCTCGAACACGAGATGATGAAAGGGAACAGTAGGTTACTGTTGTAACCCTGGTTCTCTGAAACATCTAGTGGAGAGATCCACCAGCTTTGCCCCGCTTGCTGCACAAGAAGCGAATATACTTACTGGGGTTAGTAGCGCATGCAGGCCTTATATGCCCTCAGGTAAGGGGGCAGGGTCTTACCGGACATTGGCTGAGCGCTTCTGTCTGTCAAGCCAGACTTGGTGCAATTGGATGCTTCTGCAGAGGTCAGGTACGGATGCCCTTTCCATAGGTGGATCTCTCCGCTCGATGTTTCAGAGAACCGGGGTTACAACAGTAACCTATTGTTTTTCACAGACTCATAACTCAGAACAGAAAGTAGATTAGAAAGTTCTTCTAGTGGTTATTGAGTTTATGTGCTACTATGTGCCTCATACAAAACTCTGAATATCTTTTAAATACTTGATGCTTCTGTCCTGGAAAAAGTTGTCACATCCAATGATTAGTTCCTCCTAAAAGGCGCCCATTGCAGCAGCTTGATATCTAAACACAATCTAATTTTCTGGTGCACCCTGACTCTTGGAAGTTGCATATCCATCAATCAGTCTGATTGATCCTGACATTTTGGCAAGAGTGTGCCAATTTTGTGTGTAGTATGAATCAGATGGACAGTTCTTGATCATGCCAACAGCGCCTGAAACTCTTTTTCATCTTTTCTATTAATCCACCTAGATTTGTCTCCTTGCAGTTCCTTTCTCCACATCTACAAGGCATAGTTTCCAGTCGCATGAACATTTCACTTGTACATTTTCCAGTATCTGTCTGCACATATTTCACAGGCATTGTTTCATGTTACTGCTCAATGTTACATCCAGCCTGTTTTCGAAATGATAACTTGCAGTAAGTTCCTTTTGTTTGTGTGTGTTTGTTTTATTAGGACGGTGGTGAAGTGTAACATTGCAAAGTCCCAGGCTTTATATAGCGCACAGCGTGGGCTGAAGACCAATAACGCTGCTGTATTTAAAGTGGGTGCAATCTTCATCAACATCCCGCAACACCCTGCAACGCTGCACAGCATGATGGTCCGCAGCTCCCACCAGCTCTCAAAACAGATTTCAGACCTCATCCGTCAGCCCTCCAACATGTGAGGAAAACCTCTGCTCTTTCTTTTCTAACGTTTTAATGTTTTGGTTTTGTTTGTTTTTTTGCTCATATTAAATTCAAATCTGTTTTATATCAGCCCACCGGCCAACCGCGAAGACACGCCTACTCCACAGCCTTCTGAAGTGAGTGTCAATCAGACTCCAGTGGAGGCCATTGAGTTTCCTCAGCTGCCTGAAGGACTGGAGAAGAAGCCAATAGTGTTAAAATTCAGCGCTATGCTGGATGGGATCACTATTGGTGCAGCCCTTTTGCCCTCTCTCAAAGCAGAATACAAGATGGGTCGCATGAAGAGCCATGGCATGACAGGTACCCACAATGCAACTGGCACAATTGTTAAAGGTATAGTTTACCCCAAAATGAAAAATCTGTTATTAGTCACCTCATGTCATTCCAAACCTGTCAGACCTTTGTTCATTATCGTAAAACAAATTAAGATTTTTTTTTTTTTAATAAATTCTGAGAGCTCTCTGCCCCTTCCATAATGTCTCAAAATCATTGAAACAAATAGTTTTTAAAACCAAACCGTCCCAAACCGTTTCATCTTGATGTCAACAAGAAACATTAGCATATTGCCCACCCACTTGTTGCTCTCTTTCTCAATGAAAATGCTAATTTATTCTTTGCCACTAGGTGCCGATTTTGAAGTGTTAAAAGCTCACAAACACTGCCTTAAATGAAATCGACCAATCAGCGGAGGGGTTTCGAAAAATTATTAAATCGTCTAACAATTAAAGTTAAATAAATGCATATTATAAGAAAATTAAATTGTTCTTGACTTTGCGTACTCCCAAAACCAAAATATTAACCTTTCATAACCCATAATAGGGGCTCTTTAATATAATTTCTATTAATTCTCCACAGAATTATGTGCGTGTGTTATGAGTCAGAGCACGTTAACAGATCTTCTGTATTTTCATTTTTGGGTGAACTATCCCTTTAATTTATACCACAGAGCCCAGGGAAATACAAATGCAACAATAACAAATTATTAATATTATGGTGTCTCCCTCTCACAGGTGCTCAGACACGGTTCACTTTTGAACTACCCAATCACAAGCTGTGTTTCCAGTCGAAGGTTTCACCTGTGGATGTGTCAGCCATGCCACCCACTGCCAGTCTGACGCTGCCTCCCGTCACCATGTCAGGACAGTACATCATACAGGAACACGAGGGCCACAGCGACACTGCCTGGGCCCCAGGATACAGCAACTATCTTCAGGGAAACTACTTGCGCTGTGTAGCTGAGGTGTGTCATTGAGATGTTGTGCTAAATAGGTTGATTAGATTATTAAGTTTGTTTCAGCAAATAGATGGATGGATTCGTTTGAAATGAAATATACTGTTTTTTTCATTTTCAGATTGGCTCTTTTGAACACAACTTGACCACAGATTTGCTCAACCATCTAGTCTTTCTTCAGAAGGTCTTCATGAAGGAGGTCAATGAGGTCATCCAGAAGGTGTCAGGTATATTTGATGAAGAACAGGTAGCATAAATGGATCACTTTTTATATTTTAGTTTAGTTTTTCTGTTTGTTTTTTTCCAGTTTATTTTTCTGTGTTGAGTTTAGTTTATTTCTTTATTTATTTGCATTTTGTTATAATTTTCTTTTTGGTTACATTTTATTTTAAACTGCATGTACTTACTGGATGCTTAGGGTTAGGATTATGATTTGGTTTAGGGTTAATTATGCATATTATATTATTATTATTATTATTATAGTATTAATTACATGTACCATGTGTAGCATAAACACCTTAAAATAAAGTGTTAGGTATTCTTTTGCTTGACTTGGTTTGATTTCACACCATCTGTGTTTGTTTCTATAGGAGGCGAACAACCAATCCCACTGTGGAATGAACACGATGTGTCAACAGATGGCGACAAACCTAAAATCCTGCTTTATTCTATTAATCTGACTTTTAAGGTTTGTACTAATAAAATAGTGTTTTTTTTTTAATTATTTTAAGTATATCTTGCAGACTTTTTAAAGTTCTTCAGTATGTTTTTTTTTCCTGTTGTAGGGGATACAAATGACTGCCACCACTCCTTCAATGAGGGCGGTGCGCTTTGAGACGGGCTGGATTGAGCTTGAGCTGTCCAATCGGGTTCAGTGCAAGACTACTCCCACAGGAAGTAACTACCTGAAGCTCTTTGGAAAATGTCAAGTGGATCTTAATTTGGCTTTGGGACAAATAGTCAAACATCAGGTAGCTAGTCACAAATAACATTATTTGTTATTCATCGCTCTCAATAAACTTCCTTGTAGAAGGTGGTGCACACTATCAGTTAATCACTGTTGTCGTGACGCTGTCTCTTGCAGGTGTATGAGGAGGCAGGGTCAGATTTCCACCAGGTGGCGTATTTCCGCACTCGAATCGGTTTGCGCAATGCTCTGCAGGAGGAGATCAGTGTTAGCTCTGATAAAGAGGCTGTCCTAATCACACTTAACCGTCCTATTGTTTTTGCTCAACCAGTAGCATTTGACAGAGGTCAGTCCACACTTAGCCTTTTGTTTTTTGCATATACACCCATTGGCTGGATGTAATTGTGTATTTGTATGTCTCTTGTAGCTGTTCTCTTCTGGCTGAACTATAAGGCTGCCTATGATAACTGGAAGGAACAGCGCTTGGCTCTAAACTCAGACATTCATATGGCCACCAAAGAGGTGGTGGACAAACTGCCAGCCATACAGCAGACCAGCGTCCAGGCCTTCAGCACTCTCTTCCTGCAGCTCACTGTCAATGACCTGGGCATCTGCCTGCCCATCACCAGCGCCACACAGGTGGATCCTCACTGATACACAATCTGTTTTTTATTCTTTTTAATGTTTTGACTCATCAGATTGGTATGAACAAGGCTTAAACTAATTATGTGTAAACATAAAATACTGTAGGCTTGTATTTCACCCTTTAGACACATGACATGTTTCCATTTCTGTGGTTCAGAATGACGAATGTTAAATGTTTGTTAATTTTTTCTGCTGTACATAGGCCAATCACAGTATTGATTTTGACACTGGCTCAGCACTGGTGTTAACCATCGAGAGTACGCTAATCACAGCCTGCTCCTCCGAATCTCTGGTCAGCAAAGGCCATTTCAAGAACTTCTGCATTCGTTTTGCTGAGGGGTTTGAGACAACTTGGGATGACTGGAAACCGGAAATCAGAGGAGACCTGGTCATGAATGCTTGTGAGTTACACTCAATGTCTGTATTTGGACCAATAGTGTTTCCATGATTTTTGAAATACTCAATGTGGCTTTCTAGGTGTTGTCCCTGATGGTACTTATGAAGTTTGTTCCAGAACAACAGGCCAGGCTTCTGCAGGTATGAGTAAAACAATGTTCTTTAGTAATTTTCATGTTTTTGAAAAAAGACTCTCACTCACTCAAGAAGGCTTTTTTTTTTATTTAATTATAATATTGTAAAATATTATTACAATTTAAAGGGTGTCATATGACATTGCTAAAAAACATTATTTTGTGCATTTGGTGTAATGCAATGTGTGTGTGCGGTTTAATTTGCATAAACACATTGCATAACACATTGCATTATGTGGTTAATTGGTTGATTTTTGCAAATCTCATTGCTCTAAAAAAGCATGGAGTGCTCTGTGTGAGGAAATGTTAAGCCCCTAACCATAATTTAATGTCATATCCTGGTGTGATGATACAAAAACAACAAAACCCATTTCAAACTAGGCATTTCAAACATGTGCAACAGTGATGTAAATACAGCTTGATTTCTAATTGTGTCCTCTTTTGGAAGCACAAACAAGTAGTTTCACTTTCACAATGAAACACAGCGTCTCCAGAACATGGCGCCGACAGCAACACTACAGCGAGAATAATTATTTTTGTAAACATTTGCATGGTGTTATGAAAATAAACCCACTCTGTGACGTAGAAAAGTGAAGGCATTTAAAAGAGCTGTTTTAGAGGGATGTGGTCGAGTCTTAACTTCTCTCTTCTAACTATCTCTTTGAGTTTGACACTTTAGTCTTTGCAACTTTAGGGATCTTATCTATGCACTAACAGCTTGTTACACTCCAAAGAGAAAGGAAAACTTGAAAACGCATCACATGACCTCTTTAAAACTTACTGACCCCATAATTTTGAATGGTAGTGTACGATGAAATGCACAAAACAAGACCAACAAGAAGAATGTGAATTAAGGAAGAAAATATTGTCAATTTGATTTCATACTGACTTCATATTTGATCTTTGTCTGTGTTTAATAACATAATCTTTTAATAATCCAGAAAGCAGCAGTGCAGGGACATGGACGCTAAATGTCTTGTGGAAGATGTGTGGTATCGATGTGCACATGGATCCTAACATCGGCAAGCGTCTGAACGCTCTGGGTAATACGCTCACCTCTCTGACTGGTGAGGAGGACAATGATGACATCACAGACCACAACTCTGCCAACATGGCTGACCTTTCTGACGAGGACGAGAGCGATGGCATGTCTCCTCCCATACACACGGTAAGAGCTCACACTTTGTCAAAAACATTTCTTAATGTCAGTGTAAAGTCTCTGTAGCTTTTTTTATTATTATTTTTTACTTTATATAATTTGGTTTCTTGTTTTTTTTTTACATGTATATTAATTTCATTTTTATGTTTAGAGCAGGAAATGTGTCTTTGTGCGCATTTGTACTCAATGTCTGTGTAGTGGTGTGCGTTTGTGTTTGTTTTAAACCGGCCCATGTTTGCAGTGTCCTGAAGGGGATCTCAGTCCCAGGCTTTCGTTCAGGAGGCGGCTGGTGAACAGCATTCTGGGCATTAACCCCAGCCCCCCTCCCCTGTCACCTTCTGAGTGTCGTAATGTTTCTCCATCATCCACAATCACTCGGCTAAAGTCGAGAAGTGTTCGCCTGTCATCCACAGCCAGTGCAGAACGAACTAGACATCCCAGACCCCTGTCCTGGGGCTGTGTATGTACTTCAGAGCTCCCGTTTGCTTTTCAGTCATCTTCATTTCTCTGTCATATTCTCTCTCTCCATCTTGTTCATGCTCTCAGGGTGGAAGTTACTTTTAAGATCAGTCACATCACTCAAAACCTTGCTGAATTGTGCCTAGAACTGAAAATTGATCGAGCGAATCTGGATTCTACAGTTTCCTGCTGCTTTTTAGTTTTGTCTGATTCCTCTCCATGAGAAATGAGTGGCCAGTGACATCTTAGACTCTTCTTATTTCTGTTTCCAAAGGAAGCATTTCTCATGGAAAAGCTGTGTTGTTCAGTAATCATTTTTTTGGGGTGGTGTTGTGATTTTTGTTTTTCTGATGTGTTGGAATGAACCACACTTGTTTTGACTGTTCAGCAGTCAGTGTGATTTTGGAACTCTTATGTACCTAGGGCTGGGCGGAATGATGTTAAACACTGCACTATTGAAATATGGCAACAGGTTGTGATTTTGCTATATGACTTTTGTGTTTTAAAATTAACTTGGTTTTTTGAATTATCAAATCAACAAAATAACAGCATTAAAATGATCAAAAATGCAAACAGACTTGTACAATGTGAAAAAAAAAAAGCATATTAGAATGATTTCTGGAGGATCATGTGACACTGAAGACCATGTAATAGCTGCTAAATATTCAGCTTTTACATTACGGGGAGAGGTTACATAAAAAAAAAAAAAAAGACATTAGAAAACATTTACTTTTAATTTGTAATAATATTTCACATTGCTGTTTGCATTCAATAAAAAAATAAATTTATAATAATATTTTGTATATGCCGTTTTCCAATAACACATACCATGACATGAAAATATTAGATTTTGTCATACCGCCCACCCCTAAGTGTGTCTTGTATCTTAAATGTATAATTTTGACAGTTGTTTTCTCTCTTACAGGAGTCTGTTGACCTGCGCAGACAGGCAGTCATGAGCAATCAGATAATCGATGCTCGTGGACGGAAGTTCTCTAAGCGTTTGGTGGATATTAGAGAACTCAATGAGCAGGCCAAAGTCATTGATGATCTCAAGTAATGGCAATATGACATTAATAATAAGCTATATATCTCAATCTGTTCTTTTTGTCTAAAAGAAATCCCTATAATTCTTTTTTTTAATCTCTAAGGAAACTGGGAGCAAGTGAAGGCACCATAAATCAGGAAATTCAGCGCTATCAGCATTTGGAATCTGTCGCTGTCAATGATATCCGCCGAGATGTGCGCAAGAAGCTACGACGCTCCAGCATGCGGGTGAGAAAGCGTTTATTCAGCTCACTTCATTGAAAGTATGGTGGAGATAAAATTTAGCATTAATTGAGTTTGTGCTTTGTTTAGGCTGCCTCACTGAAAGATAAATGGGGTTTAGGGTACAAGCCAAGCTACAGCAACAGTAGGTCAAAGAGCATTTCAGCAACAGGCAGACCACCGATGAAGAGGTCTGATAGACCCAGGTACACACGCACACACATACATACACACACACACACACTCATTTTTAATCACAGATGCGTTAATTTATTTTAATTACACATAATTAGTTAGAGTTTTTTTTGGTCTCTCTAAAGGGATGATATGCCAGATATTAAAGTGGATGCAGCATCTCCAGCACCAAGGGTTACCTTCAACATTGACACGGTAGTGTGCACGCATACATCTGTGTGTGCCTGAGTCTCTACATTTGTTCATTTAAAATACTGTGTGCATATTTTTTCATTCATTTCTTCATTCTGTGGTTCCATCGTCATGTTCAGTGTTTTTGTCAACGATGTTTTTAAGTTAAATAAAGCTTTGCTTTTTACATAACCATTCAACAATTTGGGGTCAGTAAGATTGTTTATAAATTAAATGTTCTATTTTGCAAGGATGCAATTGATCAAAAGTGACAGTCAAGACATTTAACGTTACAAAACATTACATTATTTCATTATTTTTAAAACTTTCTATTCATCAAAGATACAAATGGTCAAAGTTTCTACAATAATATTAAGCAGCACAGCTGTTTGCAGCATTTTATAATAGGAAATGTTTTTTGGACAGCAGCATGCCCAGTATTTCTGTTTTACTGTGTTTTTGATCAAATGAATGCAGACGACTTTTCAAAAATATTAAAATATTTTACTGACCCTGAACTTTTGAACAGCAGTGTACTCTGACGAATATGCACACATACACACACTTATTGGTTTTATGGTTTCACCTGCAAGTGCTTCACTCTTGACTTAATGAAAGCCATATGTATATACACATACTGTGCTGAACACATATGTTCATGTACTGTATAGCTCAGTAAGTCTGTTTGTGTTTAAGATGGAAACCCCAAACCCAATCCCAAGTCCAGCTGACTCTGTTTTTAAGGTATCAGAGAAAAACGGTCCAAATCTAATCTTAAAACCTAACCTCTGAATCTCCATGCATGAAAGTCTTGTGGTGTGAAATCGCTAAATCTGCTGTTCAAAATCCAATGAAAAATCATCAGTGACTAATGATTTTAGCTTTTTTGGGTCTTAGGCTGAAGAGTGGTCTTATTTTCTCCTGATCTCTCTCTACTCACACATTCATTAACACTCACTCCGTATGCTGCTCTTGTTCTGCGTTGGTGTAACTAATCAACTCTTGTTTCTTCAGCATGTCTGGATCTTTGTCTGTTACATTGCTTATAATGTCTTTCTTGTAATCTGTCCATCTTTTCATTTCTCATCCCTCTCTCCTCCGCTGGGTCAAAGTGGAAAGCATGAATTGGGAAAAGGAAAAGCTTTCTTAAAAGTGCTCACTGGTTTTGAGCTATCAGCCAACAGAGACAGTTTGAATTGACAGTGAGTCAGAATCAGTTCAGTTTAGGTTTTGAGTACATTAACAGATACTTTAGACAGAATGATGAATAGATAAACTGACAGGAAATATTATAGCACGCTTCCGCTCCATGATCTCAACAGAATCCCAGTTGAGGAGGAGAAAATTGTAAACGTTAGACAATTGGATAAAAGGGTTTCTAGTTTCTAGTTGCAATCTTGATAAGAATTAATCTAATAGACCCAATATAATAGCTTAGTATAATAGCAGTTGAGCTTCTAGACACACCAGGGTTATATTTCACCACAAAATCATACACGCACAAAAAAATAGAAATAGCATTTTGCTTCAATAACACTAAGGCTTTATTTATTTATTTATTATTTATTTGCATTGGAACAATATTTAAGTATATTAATTGCGGCAACTACTATTGAATATAATGGTAATTACAAAAGTCAAGGGTAAAATGTCCAGATATATAATGGTAGTGATACATTGATATTCAAATTCTGTCCAGTAACAATATCCATAGTTTGATAGCTGAGAACTGTTACATTTCCGATTATGAAATTCAACACTTTTTTTTTTTTTTGCTTACAATAAATGCAATTTACTAAAATAAAGTAATTTGTTTTATATGCTATAACTAAATGTAAGAATTAAAAGGAACATGCCACTATTTTTGAAAATACTAAAAATGTAGTTAAATTCATTGTGTGCTAAGACCAGAGGAAAATTAAACGTTTTCTAGACCGATATGGCTAGGAACTATACTCTCTTTCCAGTGTAATAATCAAGGAATCTTGCTGCCATACCATGGCTGCAGCAGGCGCAATATTACGCAGCGCCTGAAACTAGTCCCCAGGTAGGAAAAATATAAAAATTATTTGGTCATTTTTGAGCGTGATGCTAATGGTCTAATCAGATTCAATGATCTATGCTAAGCAATGCTAAAATTGCCATGCCAGACCCGGAGATCGGGTGACTGGATTCCAAAATGGTAATAAAAAAAAAAGTTATTTTCAAAAATAGTGGTGTGTACGTTTTGACATGAAAATTAAAGGTATGAAAAAATTTCATTTTGAGATTTGTTAAAGTTAAATATCCAGTATTTGGAGATGATATGTCTACAAATATATATTTAATATATATATACAAGTCCCTAATATCACTATCCTTAAAATCTGCTTTTTCCGCTTACCCCTTTTTCTTTTGATTTTGTGGTGATATGTGACCTACATATGTTTTTGTTAGATCCACTCATGTAAGTCGAAGAGACATAAATCATTAGGAGAGAGAAATTGATGAATAGATGGATAGATACATAAAGACCAATCATCTGACTGTTGGCTTTCACTGATTGTTGAAGTTCCCGGAGGAGACAGAGTTGGACCTGTTGTCTGTCACCATTGATGATCCTGCCCATTACCCATCATGCTCAGTGTTCAGTGCCCCTGGCACACCCGCAGTCTTTTCACCAACCGTTCCCTTCCAGCCTGATGACAGCCGCCGCGATGACCTCTCCTCCACTTCTTCAGAGGATTCGGACAAAGACGACGAGTTTGACAGGGAAAGACCACACAGCTATTATCGCAGACAAGGGTGTGTTGAACACAAGACACATGTAAACACTCCACAAACACTATTACACTCACTATAACGACAGTCTGTATGTTTGTGTTTCTCAGGAGCTCTCAGAGGAAGTCTGCGCTGTCTGCATTATTCAGCGAGCGATGGCCGCCCACACCACCTCAGCGTGTAGCATTAGCTCCGCCCACTGAACGCAACATTGACTTTGAGCTGGACGTGCGTGTTGAGATCGACAGTGGCAAGTGTGTGCTGCATCCCAGCACGCAGCCGCCCGAGCATGAAGATCTCGCACTCAGGAGGTGAAGATATACAACAGAATGGACACACTATCTCTTGTCTCACTGGATTTTGATCAGGGCTGCAAAGTGCTGCTGTAAAATGTCGTTCTTGTTCTGTTGTTTAGGAGTTGTGAGCGGAGTTCGAGGAGTCTGGATCAGGATTCTCCTCCTAAGAAACGAAAGCAGCAGCACAGTTTTGCCTCCAGCACCCAACTACTGACTGCTAAGCGAGTGCCCACCTCTTTGCAGGGCAAGAGCAGTGATATTGAGACCACTGTCTTCTACATTCCTGGAGTGGATGTTAAGGTCTGCTGTGGATCTTTTGACATGCTACACAGAGCTATATTTATTTTCTTGTGGTTCATATAATGTCAGGGTCACATTGTAGAATTTTGTGGCAATATTTTGAGTGTCAGATAATGTTATATCAGCACTCATTTTGATGTGTAAAACACCCAAATACACTCAAAAGTCTATAGACCTATTTATAGCATCTGAATTGCAATTACATTCATGCAACCAGTCTGACAGGTTACAGTGCTCAACCACTGGAAAAAAAATTACTAACTCAAATGGATGCATTAACGTACACTTCTCATGATTAGATAACAACCACTCATCCCCATCTCTGTCTTTTACAGCTACATTACAATTCTAAAATGCTGAAAACGGAGTCGCCCAATGCCTCACGTGGATCGTCCCTTCCCAGAACCCTTTCCAAAGAGTCCAAGCTGTATGGTATGAGAGACGCACCCTCACCACCAGCCTCAGGCCCTGGCAAGGCTAACACACTCCTGTCCCCCCCTCCCCCTCCTCTCCCTTCAGGTACACACTCTTCCTGTCTCGTCATCTGCCGCTGGTTTCCTGCATGCGCTCAGCCCTTGTAGCGCATGAATGTCTAGGATCAGGGTTTACAGTTGTCTCAGCAGGGTCTTTTTTCTGCTGTGGTTCTGCGTCACGGTTTACTGCTTATGCGCTTGGGTTGAGACAAGCTTCTGTTATTAGCTGTTTTGCTGGTGACAGTTTTTCTGTCTTCTTTTATGGTTTGCTTCATTTTTCTGGCATCAGTTAAAATTTGAGAAGTATGTACAATACTGTTCAATAGTATAGGTTTTATTGTTAAGCAATATTCTAATATAAAATATCTGTCTGTTTTATTATATATATATATTAAAAAATTATTTAATTTCTGTGATGCTAAGCTATTTACTCCATTCATGCTCATCACTCCAGTCTTCAGCGTCACATGATGTTTCACAAATCTAATATGCTGATTTGATGCCTAGGAAACAGTTC
Source organism: Enteromius mattozi (assembly GCA_032359235.1). Lineage (NCBI taxonomy): Eukaryota > Metazoa > Chordata > Actinopteri > Cypriniformes > Cyprinidae > Enteromius > Enteromius mattozi. Next base: position 7,953,740 of record JAUMHE010000062.1, on the reverse strand, counting down.
TGATTATAGAATTTGAAAACAGCTGTGCTGCTAAAGTTTTTTTTTTTTTTTTTATTATTATATATATACATACATGCATACATACAGTACAGGCCAAAAGTTTGGACACACCTTCTCATTCAATGTGTTTTCTTTATTTTCATGACCATTTACATTGG
>JAUMHE010000062.1:7942796-7953482 GCA_032359235.1 Enteromius mattozi | reverse complement strand
TTATTTATCTACTGCACAAAAGCAACAAGAACGACTAAAATAAAGTAAAAACAATTTACAGGCGCAAGTTCGGAAGCAGGCCTCTAGTGCGCGACTTGCCATCTTTCCCCACCTCTCTCTTTCTCCTCCACACTGTCACGTGATGACAACCACACATATGCATTTTTAGGCATTAAATAAATTATATTTAATATTTAATCCTTTACTCCTGCATTGTTTTTTATGACGGTATAACAGTATTGAAACTGATACCGTTGCTATTTTTAGATCCCACGGTATACCATATTACCGCCCAAGCCTACCATTTACCATTGCAAAAAAAGTCAATTATTCACACCAAGATGCATGCATGGATGCATGTCACATTTACTCCAAGTATGATGTTTCAAGTATTGAAAAACAAACAAATACACATACCTCTGGCTCAGGAGATGATGATGGGCGGTGCTTTTTGGATGACACAGGAAAAGATTGTCTGCCTGACTCCTGTTTCCTTTTCCTGACACGCTTGGCTTTAGCAGGAGACTCCTCTCCTAAGAAACCAAGATAATTTTTAAAAAAAAGAGACACAGTAGGGGTAAAAAAAAAAAGACATGAAGAAAAGTGTTATTTAGGGCCTTTTCTCTAGTTAAAAACCGTTTGAACATTTACTTGGGGCTTTTTTAGTTTGTTTCATTTTGTCATCTCTGTCTGCTTTCCGCCTCCTCCCCCTGGGTTTACCAACAGCAGCCTCATTTGATGGTGCATTCTAACAGAAAAGGAGGAATGGAAAAATATGAATTTAATAGCGGAATTATTCATTAATTTTTATTTCCTTATAATTTTATTTTGCATTAATTATAATACAAGCTAAAATATAACATGCATCATATCATACCTTTTGGCCTTTCTGCTTTTTAAACTCTTTTTCAAGCTTGGTTTTCTTTTTAGGTTGCAGGGCCACATCATCCTTGGATTCTCGTAAACGTTTGCAGCCTATTTTCTTTCCTGTATGAAGCAGTCAGAACGCATGCTTACTTAGAACCTTGTACAAAGGAGAATTTCAGGTTTGAACCAAATTACTTTTCCATAAACAACTGAAATGTTGCTAATAATGAAACCTCCCACGTACCTTTAGAAACGTCTTCCTCCAAGACTTTTGGGCTTGGTGCTAATACCTTAATATCTGATAAAAGAGAAACACAGGAAATTACTAAAATAACAAAAATACATAAAAACAACCTTGAATTTTTGAGGGATTTTATTTTAAAAGAAAATGTGTGCAATAATGTGCATTGTTTAAATGATATATCCTCCTCATCAATCATCAGTGGTTAGGTAACCGTTTGCAATCTACAGTTTATAAATGTCTTTTAAGTTACATGTCTCACCTGAAAACCCAGGATTAGTGGACACTGTGCCTAAAGTGTTAGAGATACTGACACCAGCTTTTACTTTCCTCTTCTTTACTGAATTTGGTGCAGCAGGAAACTTCTGTCTGAGCTGTCTTGGTTTCTTCTGAGGAGCTTTTGGCTGAAGGTCTAGATCAATACAGAGCTGGTCCTTCTTATACGTAAAAAAAATAAAATAAAAGAAAGTGTGAGTGCCACAAAACACAACAGAAAAACTCATCATTACTCAGCGAGACAAAACACACCTTTTTCCGGTAAGCCCGTTTCACAGGCTTTGTCTTTATTTTGCTCTGGTGTTCTGATGCAGTGCAGTGATTCTACAACGCCAAAAGATTCGAAAGATTACATCTCTAGCCAGAAAAAAGAAATACTAATTCTACACTGATATAAACTATAAATTCAAGCTTATTATCTGCTACCTGAACAATAGACCCAGGGACATCTTTTACAGAGGAAGCTTCGATCTTCTTCCACTTCAGTATTTTGCCATGCTGATCCCTCTTCACTGATGTTTTAGGTGCTTTTTTGGGGAGGATGTTTTTCCCCGATGAAGTGCTGCTGTCTGTGGGGTGGGAGAAGAGGCCTGGGACGGTGGTAGTTGTTGTGGAGTTGGGGCTGGAATGAGTGGAGTCAGGAGGAGTGAGGCTAACAAGCTCCTCCTGAGACTCCTTTCGATCTTGGTCTTGCTGTGGTCCCTGATTGCACTGTGCTTGAAGCTCTTGTAGTATGCAGGGGTTGAACTGGGCTTTCCCATTTTCGTAAACAAAGATGAATTTGGTCAGTCGCTCCTCTATTAGAAAACTCAATGCTTCTGTAGCCTGTGACACACCTGTCTCCCACTGTTCCCGAAACTTACGAGGAATCGCCCGCTGTAGAGAACACATCAACAACATCTGAGACAAAGGAAACTCATGATAATACAACAAACAAATAGAAAACATATTTGTGAAAAATACACACAATATTTACTGTACCTTCCTTCCACTAATATCAATGGGTAGTTTGTTGCTGCGGCTAAGTGACTGGTATTGGTGTTTTCCTGAGAAGGTGACCATGCTCTTCTCAAAAACATATCCTCTCTCTGGAGCATTTCCAAAATACTGTACATGGTACATCAATCCTGTGCGGCTTTTCACTGCCAAAAACAGAAAATAATAATAAAAATGTATTTTTTTTTTTTTTAAGGTTATGAAGTCTGCTTCAGGTGCTACCTTTCACATGCTGCCTTGTTGACAGCTGGAAACCAGTACTTCTCTGTTTGTTAGCTCAAGGTCACCCTTGTGCAAACAATTTCCACAGGACCTGTGCCCTCCCCTATCAGGACTTTCAAACCATCCTTTGGATCAAATATAAGTGTTGTTTCTGACCACTTTAAGTGTTCAGTCACAACTCTTCTCTTAACTTTTATCTATCTGCCTCACAGACACAGCTTCCAGATGACTCGCTATGCCTTTTACTCATGGAGTCCCAAAAAGCTGTTTTCGGCTCTTCTTTTCAATATTTAAATACATTCTGTTCACATTACTACACATTTATGGTTAGTTATTTTTGCACTGATGATGACTTTTTGGATAGAGTTCTTACCGAATTCAGCCAAACCACTCAAAATCTAGATGATGCTGCCAGTCCATAATTTAAGTCTATTTTAACTATCTGGTCAAGACAGCCTTCTTTTAACTCACTGAAATCTGCACATCTTTTTTAAATTCTTAGCCCAAAAGATACTGAACCGCTGGTACATGCTTCCGTTTCATCTCTTATTTACTATAAAGCACTTCTTGTAATCTTTAAATCCCTTAATGACCTTCCTTCTTGAGTCTCTGAGTTACTTCAGCTGTTTCCTTGATGTCCCCTAGATTCTGACTTTCCTTCATGGGTGGCAAGTGCCATAGCATCTAAACTCCTGAACTCACTCTCAAGTAGCCCTTGCAATTTTAAAACTCCAAAGCTTTTTCTCGCAGTATTAATTTCCACATGACTCATTGTTTTTTTTAATCATTGCTTGCACTTAAAATTCTACTACTGTTATTGTTTTTTTTTTATATTCTTTGTTTTCCATGTCTAAAAATAAGGATCATTATAAAAAGGGGCAGCTAATGTTCCATCACACTAGCATGCACCGCCACAAACTGTTAGAAATTGAGTAAGATAGTAATGATGCAAATTTGTTGTGGTTGACAATATGGTACTGAAAAGCGCTTAAAGAACAATATGTCAACTGATCTAGCACACCATACCTTTTGACCTTAAGTGCATGTTAGTCTCCGGGTCTGTAGTGATCATGCATGGCCACCAAGGGTATCCAGACACTTTGGCCCAGATAACATCGCCTACTGAGAACTGAACACAGCGTTCTGTCTCTGTACCATTCACTTCCACATCATCCACACCCTGTGCAAAATCATTAACTTCACAGTCAGACACAGGCCCCTACAAAGCAAAAAAGAACTGTAAGAAAAAAAAAAAAAGTTCCCTATGCAAGTGGTAAACAATTTCCTTAATGACAAGCAACTTTCTTTGCATTAGGACAGTTGAAGAGTCATTAAGAGCCAATAAGCTATACCTGGGTTGGGATGGGAGTTACACTTGCTGGTATCTCTCCATCAGTCTGCTCATCAGACTCAGCAGGGGGGACACATGGTTCAGTGGTGAGGTCGTTAGAATTTATGTTTGTGTGCATTAATGGAGATTGATCAGAACACTTAGTAGGGGTTAAAATTGACTCTCTGCAATTTGGAGGAGTTCTCTTCCTTACAAGCCCCCCTTTCTTCTTTCGTCTTTCTCTCCTGGCAGTTGGAGAGGCTAGAAAACCTTCGGATAGTCTCAAAGGTGCATTTGTCTCCTCTGCTCCCTCCTCTGGATAATCTTCCCCGTATCGGCTTGTCTTCCCACCTAGATTTACCACACATTGTGTTATTTTAAAAGTGAGTTCAGGAGAAACACTGGTCTTCCTCGGAGGGGTGGCATGCTGAGGAACAGGCTCCACTCCTTTTAGAAGAGGCTGGGCAGCTGTGGCAGCACAGAGCTTTGGAATTTTGTCTTGATCGCCATTTAACAAGCGGGAAGTCAGGTCCTTTAGCCTCTCATGGGTGTGGTTATGACCATGACTGCCAATCATCTGTAAAACACTTTCTTGAGGTGTAGCTGCCAGCTGGGTAGCGGCTTTATCCATGAGTATGGTAGGGTCAGTGCTGCCATCACCCCGACCTTTACGTCCACCAGGTGAGTCAGACAGCTGTTTCATGGTGGTAGGACTCCTGGGCTCTGGCATTTCAGGCAGTGATGTCCCCTTACTATCTGTCATTACTAACCAGGGGCCTGAAAAAGACAAATATAATAGACATTTACAACCAAAACACATGTAAACTAAAACAAATCATACATATAGTCAACATTTGAAGCCGATCAAAACCTCTCATTAAAGCGGTCCTAAAACCAAAATGTGTTCCTGCCTCAGGACAACTTAAATTTTTTGATCCACTTTAAATGTTGATTATTGTAAACATATGTAAGTATGTGTGCGTGTGTTTTTTTTTAAGAAACATTTTGTATCAATTTTTTTGTATTGAAAATACAAAACGTAAAATGATTACGAGAACAAACATAACCGAGGTTTATCGTAAATGCGTAATAATTGTTCTAACCACTGCACCTGTGGCGACTACTGCAACCAGCAGGTCATTAATAGCAACAAATAACCAGTAGTTACAGTTCGTGTGGGACACTGTGGTTGGGTGAAGGAATCGAGTGGATTATGTCGAGGATGGAGTTTGAGAACGGGAATGGTTTGGTCCCACATTAAAATGGCTTCCGTGGAGGATTCACAACGCGCGAGTGGGTGGCCAGCGGCTTTGATTCAGTTCAATGCACAAACCCCGACGCCACCTCCTCAAATGAATCCTGAAACAAAACCCACTGATACAAACCATTCTATACAAAATAAGCACTGCGGGCTTTCAATATACGAAATGAAAAAACGCAACGCTTTTGATTTATAACATGCACACCGGCAATAAATGAATCATTTCTTTAAAAAGTGCATAAACACAAAACGTAAGCGAAGCTTTATGTAAAACAATGACTGCTCAAATGCAAATGTCCGTTCGCTCCTAAACAACAGGCAGTTATCGAGCTATTGTTATTCAGGATGAGCGGTCAGGATGCCTCGTTAACATCAATGAAGGAAGATTATGGATGAGCCAGTGATGGACTCTCCTAACCGTCCTACCAGCCAAACTGAAAGAAAGTAACTTACGTTAATACAAACTTTTAGACCAAAATGAAACTAAAACACCTTCCGTGGGAATTGTGCTCTTGGTTAAAATGCAGCAATGCTCCCAGAGAGCAGGCGGATGAAAGGAAATGCATGCGAACTGCAGTAAAACACATCAAGCCATAGGTCCGTGAAAGTAACAGAGCTAATATGATGTTAGCAAAGAAATGAATAGCCAAGGCACATAAAACACTTGTGAGGATCCAAACATCTCTACGCTATTAAATATGTAATCTCTGAGGATGTGTCTGGGGCTGTGATACATACTATACCCATATGGTACATTTTATTAACTCAGGAATAATGTATTCTTCAAACTGAAGCTGACATATCTCGCGAACTACAGCTTAGCCAGCTAGCAAGTGAGGTACAGCTGCAGCTGCCTCAGTCAGTGACATACTACAAAACGACTCGTTTCTCCATTAACGAAAATCTCTAACATCCCACCCCAGCGTGTAATAGATAGCAATCCCCCTAATTATGATATGCCACGACTCATTCCTTTGGGAAAATAAACCTGTTTACAGCATCTCCATTACTCCCGACCTGTAACGAGAAGCTTGCGGGAAACTCTCTCATCCCAATCAGCGCCAAAAATACTCACATCCGATTGGCTGACACGCGACGGCACAATTCACCCGGCCTTTTCAAATATCACTCTCTTCGCGGCTGACTCTCCGTCGAACATCTTCCTTTATCCGTGGCGCACTCCAAACTCCATCGCAGGTTTGTTGTTTAAGATGAAGCCATGATATTTTGAGATCACCTGTTTTTGTTTTTAATTCGAAAAATGACAAAGCGACACAGATCACTGCTCGTGGAATCGAGCAGAGGAGGGCAATTCTCCAAGTGACGTCAGATGCTGGAGGGAGGGATTTGGTTGCCAGTTTATCTTGTTGCCAGTTACATGCAGGAATGTGGCGAATGCTGAGTTTTACGTCATTGTATAAAAACAACGATAACGCTTTGGAATTCATTAATTGGCATTTTTGGTTGAAGATACATCAATACTGAAATGTTTAATTTTTGTTTTAAAAAATATGTTTAGGTTTTCCAGTTGATATGTTTTGAAAGTGTAGGCGATTTGCACTCAAGGAAGAGTGTCTGGCAACCTAAAAATAAGCGCGCCAGACGTGTTGCCATGTCCGCTTGTTACAAACGTATGTTGGTTTGTCGATTTATTAAGGCGCTTACAGACATTGGTTACGTTTTTTTGGTCTTATTTCCAAAATATTTATGTAAATGCACCGAAAATAGTTGTATTTGCTGATTTACATGTTAAATTGTGAAACATTTCATTGTTTTAAAACCTATAATTAGCACAGCTCTATTTGCAGTAAGTGCCATGTTTTATATACATCATGCTACAATAAACAGATCAGCGACGCACGTAATTATCCCCCCCGGGAAGGAATGAAACTAAGTTCGCAAATTTAGAAATTTTAGTAAGACAAGTCACGTATTTTAAGCATATTTTATCACACCAGTTGCAGGCTTTTTTAAGGATATCTGGCAACATAGGCGCCAAGGCCCGTATAGACCCCATTGGCCATGGTTCACAAACCATTAAATGTTTCAAAAGCAGTTTATTAAAATCTCATTTCCGTTTCTTGAAGAATAGTAAGCTAGCGCTTAAAAAAATCTGTAGAATTACATATTTAAAACAAGCGTGCCTGTGTACACCATCACTGCAATTTAGGATTTCTTTAAAGCTACGTCATGTCTAGGTTTTTTTTTTTTTTTTTTTGAATACCAGAACGCTAATCGTGTGCTGCTGGTCAACTCGTTTAGAGTTTTAAAACTGCTTTGTCCAGACAATTGTTTGCGCTTCACCATTTCTTCTCGGTCTCTGTCACCTTCATAAGCAGCAACTGCAACACGCCCCCTGGCGGCCGAGCTCAACCCACAGGAAGACGGAAGCAAATGCCGAACGCTTGCAAACTCATCGCTTGAATCACCGAGGAGGGTACAAGGGCATGAGCCAAGAGCTCGGGACTATGACTTCTGTGGATAGTTCATAAACCGTCAGTGTACTACCTCCTTACGTTCACTCAGCGTTACTGTAAATCTTACATTAACGTTTGGCGCCTTTTCATCCACACAGACGGGAACAGAATGGCATCGATTTTGCTCACCAGATCCCGGACACCTTTGCTGAAAACATCTAGGTCATTAAAGAACGAATTCAGAAAAGGTAATACTATTCTTCGTCAATTAACGTACAGGATATAGATTAGTAACGTTATGTGATTAGTTACACGATTTGAATGGTTAATATTGTAATTTCCTCTGCTTTTGTGTATTGAAACGAACAGAGAGCTTTACGAACTGTCAAAATGCGGCACAATGTACTGATAGTTAACGTTAGGCGCACTGTTAGCAGTTTTATTTATATAGCGAAACCGACAAGGCCTTGGGACATTAATATTCGTTTACTGTGTCATTCAAACCGTACATTTTCAGACCTCTAATGTAAGCTTTAAATGTCTTATGAAAAGCCCCCTCCAGACACTACAGTCGTGTAGTTCACGACCTAACGTTAGCCACTTAGCTCGCAAACCTGGCCCGCGAGATCATTGAACGACTGGTGAAATGAGAGGCTTAGGTGATTAGCTAACAAGCTAACTGTACATCCTCACAGATTGAATCAGTCATAATCACCGAGAACCATCCGACTTAGACGTTTTCATGTGCTGAATGTATGAGGGATGCGTCCAGTACACTGTACAGATAATGAAGGCTCACTGTAACTGCGTGTGTGTCAGTGGCACACGTGCTTGTGCTTTTGTGTCATCACGCTCTGTTACTGTAAGTCAGTTCTGGAAAATAATAGTGCTGTAACTGTTGTTGACCGCTGGTTGGCTTGTTAGCTCATTGTTTCGGCCAACACGCGAGTCGTTTCCACACTTTTGAAGAAACGTTTGCGTTTGAGGGCTTCTTTTTTTAAGCTGAACTCCAGGAATGAAGAGCAGTATGTTAATAGCAGGTGTAGCCAGACACTCCTGTCTGAGAACGTCAATGCGATCGACTGATACCGAAAATAAGTATCTTTTAATGTTACGTGTACCTTAATGAGGCTTCAATATAGTTTTAGAGCGTCATGTTTTGCTCAGGTTGCTGCAGAACAGAAGCTCGTAGCCTTGTGCACTAGAGGTTATCTGAGGACAGGCTCATCAGCCGTCTGTCATCGACTGCAATGGCTTCTTCCTTATTATTGACCTGTCTCAGAAAAACAGTTCTTAGACCTTAATGACATCTTTTCATCGCAGCTTGACATTGGCGACCCTTTGAAGTAAATAGAATTTGATATAGCCCTACAAAATGGGTTTATTTTACTCGAGTTTGTTGAATTCATTCAGATCACCAGATGATTCATTTAGTGAACCTTTGTTATATTGTTACCTCAGCAGACTCACAGGCTATCATAGAAGACATAGGAACAAAGTTTATCTCTTAGCTTTTTCCATTTTGGTGATTTATTTGGGTGATAATTTTATTTATTTATTTATTTTTCCAGAAAACGTGAAGGTCCACCTTAAACGATATTTGGATGTTTTGTGTATATTAGGCACACCCAATGTAATTATAAGTAACTATATTTTAATATTTAGGTTGTTATTATGCAGTTTATATTGTACAACAAAATGTCCAAGTACTGTCAAGTTAGATATACCACAGACCTATTTTGCTCATAACTTAAATGTACATGAAAACATATTCTTATGTTTATAAAACAGAAAAAGCAATAGGGAGAGGCATCAAGGAATGAAAAACAGAAGTATAGCTGCTTTTGCTATGTGGAACGGAATCACTCTACTAATATATATATATATATATATATATATACATACATACACACTAGTCAACATTTGGACTGGATCAAGAAATTTCATCAAAGTTGTCCTAAGACAAGAACACATACTGGTTTTAGGGCAACTTTGGTGAAAGGTTTTGATCTAATTCAAATATTGACTACTATATATATATATATATATATATATATATATATACACGTATCATCACATAACCGATATTAATATTTATATTAATTAAACAGTCTTTGATAGGCTTTGATTTGTTATTTTTAACGCAACCCTGATAACGTAATACATTAACAGTTTTCTTTGAGTAAAGAAAGGAAGTTACACAACACAAGTAAATGATAACAAATATCTGGACCTTTTAGCTGTAGCATGCGGCTGTGGCCTTATATCTTGTCTAAATGAAATAAAACATGCTCTTTTGCCTACTTTCTCAACCACAGCATTGCTGCCACAATCTCTAATTGATTTCGAAATATACTTGAAGTGCTTCCTGAGAAACCCCAGTAACTCCCACGTGTGGACTTTCTTTCTTGTAGCTAGTCTGAAGTGGTGTGGTCTGGCAAATGATTAACCGCAGCTCTGCTTGACAGCCTATAAATTAGAGGTCCGATCTGAATATGCATTGTTAGGTAAACAAATACTTCCATGAATAGCTTTCATGGCATTCAGTCTTCGGATTACCAATAAGCATGACTATTAACAAACTAAATGATTATTCACATGACCGAATAGTTGGGCTTTTGACATTGACACGACATGGCATGAACAAAATATTCAAAGAAGAGTTTACTGAGAGAGAAATTTGCAGTGAAGTCTTAACCTACATTGTCACTTGCCAGAAATGGGGTTTTCTTATCAGGACACTAGCTCAATCCACAGGCTTCTACCAAGCTGGTTAAATGTACCAGCACAGACTGTGACTTGGCACAGGCAACCAACATGAGAGAGAAGGACAGCTGATGTGTCCTGCTAATAACAGTCAGGGTTTGTGTGGTTCTGTTGTTTTCTTGAAAGACAAATGCACCTGTTGAATATTTGGGATGAAGACAAAAGGTTTTTCTGTCTATATTTTAAGTGGAGTTGACTGTCTCATATAGAGATCAGGGAATCAATCGACTGAAACATTTACATTTACATTTACATTTATTCATTTAGCAGACGCTTTTATCCAAAGCGACTTACAGGTGGGGAAAACAGC
>JAUMHE010000062.1:7910498-7930078 GCA_032359235.1 Enteromius mattozi | reverse complement strand
GTGTGTTTGATTAGGGTTGGAGTGAAACTCTGCAGGACATCGACACTCCAGGACTGACGTTGCCTACCCCTGCTATACAAGGTTTACAGCAAATGTAGGTTACTTTAATTAAAAAAAAAAAAAAAACTTAGCAAGTGCTTCAGATTAGTGGCATGACAGTGTGTCACGTTTGTGCATTCACAGACTAAAGAGGCGCAGGTAAAGGTGGCAGAGCTGGACTTCTCTAAAGTGGATAACAAAACCAAGCTGGAGGCCACACTTCAGGAAGAGAAGGCTATCCGGCAGGAAAATAGAGAGCGGGAGCTGGAGAGACTAGCTGATGCTGCAGAGAAAGAAAAGGAACAAGCTGCGCGGGTCAGTAGTCATTTTCACTCTGACAATGATTACTACGTCATGTCTGTAGTATAGTTTAAAATGTTCATGGAAGGTTTTATACTTGTTTCCAGGAGGCTGAGGCTGTGGAGCTGGAAGCAGAACGACAGGCGGATGCAGAGCATGCTCTTTCCAGCGTAGACGTGGCCATCCATTCAGAAACACTACGAGATACTGCACCTGTGCTCGAAGGTATCAAGGTAAGAAAATCTCACACACACAAAAGAGGCCATCGTAACAATTTCACTGAAATACTATATATAAACTCTGAAGATTAAATATACTTTATTGAATGCATGACACAAATTTCCTGACATATGTGAGAAACTTAGTGCCCCTATTATGGGTTATAAACAATTAATATTTTGGTCTTGAGAGTCCACAACATCAGGTTGACATGCATGCAAGGTCAAAAACACTTTCATTGTCTTATAATATGCATTTATTTTTACTTTATTCACTCAATAACTTTAAAACAATTTATTAAATGATTAATGTTTCGAAACCCATCTTTTGCGTGACTGTGCACTTTCAGATGTAAAACTTTGCAGGATGTTTTCATTCATTCAAAATTATTAAAAAGAAATTATGCATTATTATAAAATGAAGTGTGCAATAAGGGCTGTGTTTTGCATTTATTTATAAAATAATTCTGAAGAAAATGTGTCTTGGTTTCTGCAAAAATATCAAGCAGAGCTACTATTTTCAACACTGATAATAAGAAATGTTTTTGAGCACGAAATCTGCAGATAGAATGACGAATAAACAACATAAAAAAATATATCAAATAGAAAACCGTTATTGTAAATTGGAATAATTTTTCACAATATTACTTTTTTTCTACTTCTACTCTGTTTTTGATCAAATAAAGGCAACCTTGGTGAGCGTAAGAAACTTCTTTCAAAAGCAATTTTAAAAAAATCTTACTGACCCCAAACGTTTGAAACAGTAGTGTACATTACTGATAATCTGTTAAACATTATAAAATAGTATTTGTTAATGAGTAATGAAAGCTGTTATAAAGTGTTCTTATAACCCTTTTAAGGCAAGCCACTCCACGTGACAGCCAATCTTGGCCATAGCTTCAGTCAGCTATTTTCTATCTTGGTTATAAACATGAAAGTATAGGCCCATTCCGCTTTAATCTGGAACATCTGACACATCTGAAATATTCAGTGCTGTTGAATGTGTCGATATACTTTGAAAGTAGTAATACATAAACTTTTATACTAGAATAACATTTCAACTTAGCTGAAATCATGCAATAAAAATGGTTCAGCTAATTTCACTTCTCTGACTTGATTGTGTTGCAGAACAGGATCTTGTGCATTCATGTCACAGGAACTGCTCTTTCTCTGTTTTTGTGTGATGTATCATTTTGCGTGTTTATTCCTTCAGTTCGAACAGTGGCAGAGGTATCTGCGCATTCAGGTTAGATTCTGAACTGCTCTCCCTCTGGAGATCACCACACTGATGCTCTGCTCTTCTAGTCACTTTACTGTGTGCTTTTCCCACATGTACAGATTCATAATCAAAACATTTCGACTAGGGTTAGACTCAGACTCTTAGAAGGCTCCCTAATTTTTAGTATAACAGGCACAAGAGAACGTACATAATATTGAGTGATTACAGTGATTTGAAGGAGCAGAAGCTTTTTGTGTGGTTATACCTGCATCCTCCTTTCCACTTCACCCCAACACTCCATTGAGTATGTGTCTGTAGCACATTGGATATTAAACATGCAGCAAATCCTTATGGTTGTTTGTTTTATGTTGCTCAGAAACCCACTTAAAAGCCCTACAATGTCAATGTGTTTCAGTTGGTTTTAGTGACCTTTCTGTAATCACCTTTGTTGTATGGAAGACCTTCCTTTCCTCTGACTGATCCTCTTATAAAAGAGCAACCTCTGTATATCTCTGCATCAGAGTTGGGGAGTAACTAATGATGGTAATTCAACTGTTCTCAAACTAGCATCACTTTTACAGTAAGTTACACAACCATTCAAAAGTAGAAGGACAATGAGATGTAGCTTGACAAAGCATTACATAGCTGATTTCATTACATTTTGTAGGGGTGTGCGATATTGACAAAAAATAATATCTCAATATTTTCTGGGATTTTATCGATAGCGATAATCTTTTGAATAGTGATATTTGAAAATATTTCAATAATAAAAGATGCTCTGAATTTAAAACTGCCAGTAGTTGGCAGTAAGTCACTGTAAATAAGTGAGTCATTACAATTGAACTAAATCATTTGAACAGATGATTCATTCAGACTTTGTTTTGAAATTAATCGCAAGACCTCCTAACTGAAGATCACATGATCACAAATGGAAATCACTTCCGTGAAGTGACCATTGCATGTTCCCTTCGCTAAAGGACTTCTGGAAGGACATTGTGAAAGGATTCAGTGGCTCGTTTTTTTTTTGGAACATCCTACAAATGCCATCCCCTTCCGGAAGTGCCTTTTTTGAAGGAAGCAAAAAAGCTGTTTGGAATTCACCCATTTTTTTGTTGTTAAAAAATATGGTGTCTACAACTTTTGTAAAAAAAAATAATTTGTGATCATGGTCAATTTGGAGAGAAAAAGTGCGCTCTTTGTGTAAAATTTATTAACTAGGCTATATGAAGTGGTATAAAATATCAAATTTTCTGCCCCCATGTCTTGAGTTTGTGATTACTTTAAAGGCATTTCATCAGACTGAGTAATAAAGTGAAAGAACACACTCTAGTCTAGACTTCACATATGTGCTCTCTTTAGAGGTATTTTGAATGTTACTCACAAAATATTCAGTAATGTCTAATCGCATGTCATTAAAGCAACAATTACGATACTATTGCAGACTATATATATAGATCGCACACCTCTACTTGTAACAGAGCAAGCTGAGAATTTATCTTAACTAGTCTAACTACTTTAAATCATGAGTACCTTAAAAATTAGTCAGTATAGTGGAGTCATCAAACAGTGACAAGACTTTAGAATAGATTATATTATTTAGTGGTTTAATAAGCAAAAAAAACTGAAAACCATTTTGGGTATATTTCCACATTAAATGTGTTTAGATTAGACCTTTCATAGATTTTGTCAAATTTCCAAAGCTTACTCCTAACCCACACCAAAATGTCAAGTCCACCATTGATTGAAGGGTTCCCCAACACTGCTGTGCATGTATGAAAATGTGTATGTGTTCCCTAGAGGGAGTGTTGATGGACACGGTGTTATTTTTTACAGGGGGAGGAGATCACTAAGGAAGAGATTGACATGCTGAGTGATGCCTGCACCAAACTGAAGGAGCAGAAGAATCTCCTCACCAAAGAAAAAGAGGAGCTGGAGGACCTGAAGGATGATGTGCAGGAGTACAGCGAGGTGTGTACCATAAACCAACGGCCCATTTTCATTTCTTTTAGAAGTATTTAAACATGTGACATCCACTGTGTCTCTCTACAGGACCTGGAGGAGATCAAGAGAGAGCTGTCCAAAACAGGACAGGAGAAAGTGGTGGAGGAATCCAAAGCAAGCCAACGTCTGTCGAAGCGGGTGAACCGCATGATTGGCAGAATGGATAAGATCATCACTGAGCTGGAGAAGGACAAGATGGTGCTAGACGGTCAGATGGACAGTGTGACCACACCACCAATTGGGTAAGAGTCCTTGATTTGAATGAGTTTGTATGGATTTGGGTTGAATGTTGATGGTTGTCATCAGTTATGCATGATGGGATATTGCACAGTAAAATGGTGGTGGAAGAACAACCTAACATGTTGCAAACGCGATCCAAAAAAAAAGGGTTCCCAGTCCAAATAAAAATCATTTTTTGTTGTTCTTTATAGATTGTTCTTTGAGAAACATAGTGACTTGCCAAGGTAAGGACAGGAGAGCCCTCTCGCCTTTCTTTGTTTTTTTCCTCATCAGAAGCATTAACTTAAAAAATATGGACTAAACACCATATTTTTTTAACCAAATAGGTCTGAGGGGGTCTGAAGTGTGATTTTTGTTTGATTTAATATTTTAATCCATCAGCGGCCTGCTTGTGGTTTTCTTAATTCTGATTATTGTGGATTTAATCAGTTTTGTGATTAGGATTGTGCTGTGAAATCTTGTTCTCTGTGCTGCAAGTATTAGATGGATCACTTTTTTTTTTGTCTTCTACAAATACAGCTTGTATGATTTAGTCAAAATTAGTGAATAATTTTCTCATTAATGAACTCCTTCACTCACAAGCGACTCTTCTGGGAACCCTGCACGGCTGTCTTGGCATGCGATTGGTTGATTCGTGAACTTACTCGCCCTCCACCATCTTACCTGTTGTGTTATCAAGTAAACATTCCCTGTATGTAGTTTGTTCCTGTCCGACAGGGAGAATCTGATAAGCATCAACGAGCTCATTGCAGTGATGAAGCAGATCCAGAACATCCCTGAACACAAGCTGCTCAGCATCGCAGATGCACTTGACGAAAACAAAGATGGCAAGATAGACATTGATGATGTCTCAAAGGTAACAACATAGAACTTGTTCGGTCCCTCTCAGATTTCTTCCTTCTGTGTGGTTGGTTTTTATTTTGATGTTGAAATTTATCTAGCGTGTGTGTTTGTGTGTTAGGTGGTAGAGCTGATCGATAAGGAGGACATCGATATCTCCACCAACCAGGTGGCAGAGATCATGGTGATGCTGCAGAAGGAGGAGAAGCTGGTGGAGAAAGAGAAAGCCAAGGAGAAGGTTGAGAAGGAGCAGGCAGCTAAAATACAAAACTAGACTTTCTGTGTAGGGAATGGAAAAGATCCTGAAGCTTTTGAAGTTTTTCAGGTTCATTAATATGTGTTAAGAAGCTTCAGAGCGAGACTGAAAATGGTGCAGACCTCCCATATGGATTCACGCGTGTGTGTGTGTGTTTGTATATAGAACAAAGAACAAAATTCGCTTTGTTCAAGGAAGACTGTTGTATAATGAATTAAGACATTTATTTATTAATAATATTACTAAAGTAATGCACTACGGAGCCCTATGCATGACATACTGGGGAAAAAATAGAAGTAATGGCCACAAATTAAAAATTTGTTTCTTGTCTTAGGTAAACAATCCCCACAGTTTAAATAATTTAAAAGGAGCTAACTAGGTAGTACAATTTATACGAATTCTTAATTTATGGCCATCCTATATTTTATCAGTCATGTGTGAGGCACCGGAAATTCAGATAAATTTTGAAAGAAAATTTGTTTATTTATTCTCAAAAAGACCCTCTTTAAAGGTGAAGTGTGTCATTTCTGGCACAAAACGGACTGTTTGTTTGAACGACCTTGTTGAGCTGGATATTATAACATCAGTGCAACCAATAGCATGAGTTTGGGGTGGAGCTAACTTTGTGTCAGAAATTGCGCACTTTACCCGAAAGATGCAAAAATGTATTAACTTTATTATTCTCATAATCATACGCCTTGGCAGTGATGTCATTTCCTGTGATCTGAGGACATCTCCTCTCTTTGCACATCACATCACCTGTCTCCATCATTCCACTTCTCATCCACTTTTATTCTTTTGTAGTTTTATTTATTTTCAGTTCACAATCTTCATGAGATTCTTGAATGTCATTCAGAAGATGTTTATATGTTTATTCAGTAACCAAAGAAGCTTTGTTAAAGATATTACTCCCCTCGTTTATTCTTGTACATACATTCAAGCCCCCAAGCACTGCGGCTTTGTATCACAGCAAAAGTCTGAAGCAGTATTGGGACGTGTCCCTTCAGCACTTGAGCTTTATTCAGGGCAGAAGTTTTGCATGGACTTGAAGATGGTGGCTGAGACAAATTCAGATCATTTATTTAGCTCTTATCTTGAATTGATTTCAGCATCACATTTACACTGTGGCCTTCAGAAATCAAAAATTTCTTGTCCAAAGTAAACTCAAGGGATTAACTTGAGATCATATATGTAACAGTTCATCATTGCTAGTATTTGCATTGTATACTGGCCGTAAATATACCCATGTCTGTTAGCTTGCTTGAGGTAATGATAGATGAGGTGTGTTTAGGAATGTTTGTGTATGTGCTGGGAACCTGAAAGGGAAAGATGGAGGTCTGTGCAGACAGAATCAGGGTACAGCTCAGCCTACAGTCTTTATGTGACCTGGATCATCCCTCTCTCCTTACAGCATGAGACTCGCACGCTCACTGGAGTCTGGTAGCATAGTTTCACAGGGCACATAAAGCAGGGGATACATCATCTTAACCCTAAACATGTCATAGTGAGGGACCAGTATGTCTAACCTCAAAACACTGTTCCTGTGCTGTGTCTCAAACAGAGAGTCTGGGTGCCTATTTCACATTGTGTCCCTTACAAGGATAGTTCACCCAGAAATAATGATTATTTTTTTCACCCTCATGCCGTAACCTGTATTGTACTTTTTTTTTTTATTGCATGGAAGATAAAGTTAGATGTTTAGCAGAATGTTCTTACTGCTCTTTTCCATTCAAGAGAAAACCAGTGATAAATGTTTATAACCACATGAGGGTGAGTAAATGAGTATTTTTGGGTGAATTGTTGGTAACTTACTTAGGGCCCCGAACTAGAGTAACGGAATTTAGGCCTTGAAATATTTTCATGAATTAGAATTAACATACCGTATAATAGAAAAAGTCCATGTTTGTGATTTTTAGAGCAAGTATTTTATGCTGACATGTAATTGCACTATAATTATTGAAAGCTTTATTTCCCCCCCCCCCCCACATTTTTGGAGTGTCGATCTAGACTCAGGAAGATGCATGTAACGTCCGTGTTTGCACACCGAGAGATATTTTGAGGAAACGTACACTTGAATTTTTTAAAGTGGTAGAGAGGACGAAGTGTGAATATTGTGGAAAGGTATAAAGATACCTTGCTAATAGTGTTTTGTTTTGCAATTTTAAATTGTTTCATTTATAAAAGATGGTGCACGTGCACATGTAAGTGACCACAGATGGAAAAGAGTAAAGACACTGATGTAATTGCTCTAATATTAATTTGCTGCTTGAGCTAATTTAAATGAATTTGATTTATTATATATTTTTCCCTTTTAAGCTCTGTACATGTGTCTTTCATGTTTTAGTTTTTTTGACCGTCCTGTGTTTTAGAAGGCTCTAAACCTAGATACTGTTACGCTAGTTTACTTGTAGACTAAATAATGGATGAAAATGAGAGTGGTATGTGCAAAAAATGTTATTGAAAATCATTATGACATAAAATAAGAATATAATTTTATTGTTCATACTACCTATGTAAATATACTATTTACATACAAGTGGTTCCAAAGTCAAATAAAATTAACTGATCTTTAACTTGCGTATTATCTTTTTCTTTATTTTTGACTCAAATCCATGTGCATGTTTCATAATTCTTATTTTTTTGTCTGTCTTTGTCACTCAATTGGTTTCACCCCCTGCTGCATTATTCACCTGTTACCACTGACCGTGGTAGTTATGATCAAATTAATTATTTTGACTTTAAATTTAAGTGTAACTTCAACTTCATATGGTTGCATAATATGAATATAGGTGTAACTTGAATGTAAGTGCACAGAGGACCTTTCAGAAACACTGCTTGAGCAGCTTTTGCTCAAGTACAAAGACAATAAGGAAGAGAAGATTTCTGAGGTTTTAAAGCACACTTAAACTAAACAAGACTGAGATGAAATGGCACAGAAGTCCAGTTAGACTGTACTGTAATGTGTTTTAGTAGGAGCTATTTTTAGGAAAGAAAAGATGTCTGAAGTTTCAAATATAATTGAGTTCTAATGCTTGCATGCACAGTGCCCTGCCTCTCTTTCTAAGAAACTGAAATTGCAGTGTTGCATTTGAGACTGAAAAGATATTTGGAGCATTTGACAGGTATTATTATTAACCTTTTGAAAATGGCTTGCTCTTGACCTTCCCTTATAATGCAATGGAACGGTATACATGGTTTGTTTCATAACTTATGGATCTGTTTATAAGATTTAAATGTAATATTTATAGATGCAAGTCTTGGGGTATGATAAAACATTGAGGCTATTCATCATTATTTTGCTACATTTGCCAGACCACTTGGTGGCACTATAGTCTTAGACAATAAAAGTAATCGCAGCAATGTCAACATGTACCTATTTGTAACACTGCAATGCTATTCATTAAATCAAACCTAGTGTGGTGCATTGGTTGAAATCCAATGTTATATATATTCTCACACCAGTTCAGAGTACTATGTGCTTTAATATGAGTAGATCATACACTTTCAGAAAAAAGGTGCAAAAGTTGTAACTGGGGCGGTACCTTTAAAAAGGTTTTTTTTTTTTTTGAGAGTGTACTGACAACAGACTGTCGCAAGTATTCATATACACACTACCACTGCAGAAAACAGTCAGCTTATAATAAATGTCTTAAATTCAAACAGTCGGACACCCAGACTAAAAAATGACTTGAAATTATGCCGTCTACAATAATAACCTGTGAGGACTTGAAGTGGGCTGAATAGCTGGAGGGAGAGTCACAGTAAATCATGCTGCCCTGTACGTGGGCTTGTAAAAGGACACCGCTCTGTGTAAGAGGGCTTCTTGTTTGTGCTGACACAGGTTCAACAGCTCTTCTCTGAACCACTGAGGCCACTGCGAGAGTTTTTATTTTAGGTGTGTAACCGTTGTGAAAGATTACATATGATGTATATATGTTGTTTGGAGTCACTTTATAGACATAACAATGCTGAGAGCATACTAAATCATTAAATTGTGCATGCTTTGTTTATGTTAAGTAATAGTCAAGTGACTCTCTCTCTCTCTCACTCTCTCCATTTTTTGTTCTCAATAAAGATATATAAGAATACAAGGAGAACTTGCTTAAGCTAGAGACTATGCTCATCTACAACACACTATTGCTTTATGTAATTTTCTTATTCTCAGTATGTAACAATCTCTGTCTTTTCCAATACACAGATGCGGATGTTTATATAGCATTAGCAGCTTTGTTTTGTTCGCATTTAGCAAAAAATAATAGTAATGCATTGAATTTGAAGGTGCTGTAAGTGATTTTTATTTAAAACAAATGCTTACTATCTTTTTGAAAAAGGCTTTGAACGCAAAAAATCTGACCAATCAGAACTGTTGGGAGGCGGGGCTACCGTACCATAATGTATCACTGCAGATACATTAGATTAGCTGTGTTTCCTTAAATTGTTTGTAAAGATGGCGCTTGGTTGATTTTCTTTTGTTCATATATTTGGACCACAGAATGTTTGAAGTGTGTATGAAGCGTTTACATCAATCTGAGGTTATTAATCATGATGTATCACTGTAGCAGCTGTGTATTTGCTCATATTGCACTGTATTGAATGGCAGTAGATTTTTCACATAAGCACTTTCACTGTCTGAGAGATGCCTGTTGAATGTACTTTGGTGCAATGAAATTTTGTTGTAAAGTTTTTTTTAGATGGGGTACAGATACGTACCAGAACTTAAAAACAAAAGCTAATAATGAATTCTTAATGTGCGCATACACAAATGTAAGTGCTTCCATTATTGGAAACCTGTTTACGTCAGAGTAAAACAAAAAAAAGGGAATTGTGAGATTATATCTCACAGTGTGGCCTATTTTAAAATTTACCTCACAGTTTTCTTTTTTACTCTGAAGTAGAAACGGCTTCTATATTCCATAGATTGTTGCTTTGTATGTTACATGTTTCTAAACAGATTCAGAATTGTGCAAAAAGATATGGCGTGTCAACACAAAATGTAATTGTGTGTAAGATTAGAGTGCACTTGTGTCGACCTGAGATGGAATTACACATCAAATAAAACCATTTAGAAAGTTTGCCTTTGGAGAGACGTGTTTTGGTGGGAAAAAGTAGTGTCTCTTTTGGAGAACGCAGTGGAAAGAGTGCATGGAGGCTGGAGAATGCTCACGGAGCAAACATTTACACTAGACTTACGACACTGAGATGTTGCTGACGTCAGGAAAGAACACTTCATTTCATTCTCTCCAGCTCGCTTGGCTCACACTAGACTGTGGGGCACTGAGACTTGAGCTGGGCATGACGAGTGCAGCCGTGTTGTGTTTTGCTTCTGTTTAAACAAATCCTGACATGCTAGATGTGATGCCTTCATCGGAGAAGCCTTTGGTCCATTTTGGGATGAATGAAGGTGGAGGGTGTGTATCCAGAGGTCAAGGTTTGGCTGGTTAGCATGGCCCTGTAAGCACCTGCTGGTAAATACCATAACTACATACTCTGTGTGACTTTTCCATAAATGGCCATTCCAAAATATATTGTGACTAAATAAACTAAACAGGTTCAAGTCAGTTTTTTTTCCTCTTGACCATAGATGACATGAAGTCTCATCTCAGTTCATCTGATGAATGGCTAAATCGTCTTCTTAAAAGAACATTCACCCAAAAATGGAAATGTTGTCATCATTTACTCACTCTCGTTTCATTCCAAACCTGTATGAGTTTCTTTCTTGTGTTGAATATAACAGAAGCTATTCCGAAGAATTCTGGTAATCAGGCAGTTGACTGACTTACATATATTTCTTTTAATCAAATTTGCCAAGAACTGACCCACAGAATTGGCACAGAAGACCCTGAAGGCTTCCTGACCCAGATTGAGGGTCATCTTACCTCAGTTGTAAGGTATAAGTTTACTTTCTTGTAAGTTTATACATTTACTTTTTAAAATGTTCTTTTACTAATATTTTAAAAGGCTGATGCAGCATTTCTGCACATGATAAACTTACATCTGTAACAATTTCAAAGTTAATGTTCATTATTCTTAAGGGGGGGACAACAGAGCATTTTGGATGCTTTTAAGTGTTTGACCACTAGGAGGCAGTGCATGATAAGCTCTGGGTCATTTTAGATCTTTTTTATATTTGTCTCATTCGTATCTGTCATTTTCCTGGGCTCACACAGGGTAACTTTGTAATGAGAAAACAGCAGAACTGAGAGAGTCAAGGCAGGGGACAGAATCATGCAGTTTGTGAACCAGTAACCCTGTATGACTCACACAATGGGCTTAATATCACCATAAGCTTGTTGCAATCTTGTTCTTTCTTTCTTAAGTCTCTCGGTCTCTTGTCCTTGTTGTGGCTGATGTATGTTTTCCAACTGCAGGGATATTATTGGATGGCACGCTGAACTACACGCCGCACTCAAGCAAACTCCTCTCTCACCATGAGTTCCCAGTCTGCCTGTAATAATATTGTTCCTCAAACTCCTCTACAAACACATCACCTCTTTACTCCCCATTCCCCTCAGTTAGCCTGCGTCGCAATGGCGCCAGCAGTCACCAGAACCCTGGCACTGAGGCCAGGAAACGTGGTTACCATGCCAACCATTGTGGTCAGTAAGAGGAACGCTTATAGGCCGGTAACGATGATCTCCACAAGTCATGAGAATCCAGAAGAACTGAAGAAAAACAAATAGCGATGGCCTGCGTAGGAAAAAGACCACATGCAGCAGTTATTCTGATATTCTGAGGTTTGCCCTGGCTTGAGTTTGAAATGCTGCAATAGGATCGCTTACTCACTGTGAAACGTCTGTGGGATCTGCTGAGAATATGCAGGGGCCTCGGCTGGATCCGCTTTACACATGCAATCCATCAGGTGTGTGTGATGCAAACTCATGCGGGTTAAACATACTGCTCGCAAATACATCCCGGATCATGTGTGAGTTGATGAGGAACCGATGACAGCCGTGTATAATTCTCTAACTGCTGGCATGTAGCGTCGCTTCTGTGGTGTACTGTAAACTACCTTGATGCCCAGTTGGGCCTGACTAAAGTACAAAAAACGTCAGGCTGGTATCGCTATATGGCTAGAATAGTAAATATTGACCTTTTCTGTTGCCTCGCCCTGTAGTCTTCTCTGTGATTGTTTGGTCTAATGTGCAGCTTGAGCGTTCAGTGGGTTTGGGTTGATGGAAGTGAAGGTTTGAGTGTGTGTTGTGAGGAAACACTACGCTTACAAAACAGAACTGTGGTGGTCTTTCAGCCATTAGCAGACAAGGCTATGAAATACAGATAGAATTTGGTTATATTTATAGAACCAATTAGCTTTAACTAAATAAACATCAAGAATGATTTCAGGCCATGTAATGCAGGCTTTATGTGAGTGATAGGGGTGGGCGGTATATCAGTAGACACGATTAAAGGGTAGAAATTTATCAGCTAGTAGAGATTTTGTACTCGTATATGATAAGCTCACATGAATTTGCTGTATTGTTTACATGCATTTTTAATCATTGCAGTTTAAAAACAAATTATTTTAATCCATTTAAACGCAATCAGCAGCAAAAAAGAACTCATTTCACTATAGCTCTATCAGAGAGGTGAGTACACGTGAAGACGGTGCTCAAAGAGCACGGGAGTATTGAATTTTTGCTGCTTTATAGCCTTGAACAGTTGTTACTTGTATGTGTCAAAATGCTTTTCTTTGCCTGTCTTCTTTAACACATTGATTTAGGTGCTTATTGAACGCAAACAGCTGAGAAAGAAAACATTATATTACATCTGGGCAGCTTGTGAAGTGACAGCGGTCTAATACTCCTGCTTTCTGTCATTCATGTTAATCAAACAATGAGACAGAGGAACACAGGTGAGAAGATCTTTGGATGACTGGATTGGAGAGAACTGATGAAGGGAGTAACTGAAATGTCTTTGTAGGAGTGATGGAGCGTTGGAGAATGGAGGGAGACGATGGAGACACAGAGACAAAGGACAACGACCACACACCCCAGCTTGGAGACGAGGAGAACACAGGGAATAAAAGGTAAGTCTTAGAGTTAGATCTTGACAGAATGAGTCCAACTTGTAAAAACGAGCACAGACAGTGACTGAGGGGTGGTGTGTGGTTTTATGTGGTAGTACTGATTGTGGAGACAGGTGTAGATGATCAGTACTCAGGGGAGAGTGATCGTTGTGAGGAAGTGAGGGTGGAGCCTGGTGTGGATGTAACAATATCCTAATGATTTGTGGCATAAAAGAAAAATCAATAATTTTGACCCATACAATGTATTGTTGACTCTTACTGCACATATACCTGTGCAGCATACTGTATGACTGTGGTTCACGGTCACATATATATCATTACTGTGAAATAAAATTACTAATATCACTGACCCCTTTATACATACGTAAATATATGTGATTTGTGATTTTGCATGCCAGGTGTGGTTTACATGTCCTTAAAGCAATACTAGAAGATAAAGGGTCAAAAAAATTTAAAAAAAACTGAGTAGAACACAAAGCAGCTTTCTGTGTGAACGATCTGGAGGAGGTTCAAGAAATGCTTACATTTCTTATGGCAGCCACACATTAAATGATTAAGGCCTGATTTTCACTCACCAACAGTTTTCTGGAGATCGGCAACAAAAAGCCTAAAAATCGGAGACTAATAGATGCTTGTTCATGTGACGTGTGTGGCGATCACATAGTGTGACTTATCTACGATGTGATCTGAGAAAGGCGCAAATGCCTGAGAAATATGTAGCAGGCTGATATCCAGACCTGTCTGCAACTTCTAGTGTGAAATGTGTTTTGACTGGAAATGACATCAGCGGAACTGGACTGCTAACCAGACTCCATCACCCAACATCAGTTCCTGAGCTCACTGTACTCATGTGTCTGATTAGGAGCAAATCCCTGCATCCATGTTCCAACATCTATTGGAAGCTTTCCCAGAGAGACGAAGGCTATTAGAAAGGACCAACTCCCTACAAAAGTTGTGATAAATTGTATGTAGTGATTTCCTCCTTATTGTGATGCAGGCTACACCTGTGTGAAACTTCTCAGACAAGAAAAAATGTAGGGCAGGGGCTTGGTTCTATGAATCAATTGTGATTGAATGTAGAGGAAGTTGAACATAAGAAACATACTTGAATGAATCATTAACAATCTATACCACATTTAGAGAACACACTGTGAAATTTCATTTTGTTCCAACTTTAATACGAATTGTGTTGAAGATGAATGTGTGTCCACATACATTTGCTGATTTGCTTTAAAGAATACCATGGTGTTACTAGTCCAATTAACTGAAGCCTATTTTAGAAGTGTAGGCTGTATTTGGTTCTGGAGTGTCTAGGTCAGTTCATAGTCAGTGTGTTCCAGTGTGTAGTGTTATTAAACAGTGTTTGTGTGACTGTGTGTGTGTGTGTTAGGGCACTGCTGAGCAGGTGTTAGTGAAGCTGCTCTTTAAGGCTGAACCATTGGCACAGCTCAGAGGGATGTGAAAAAGAGAGAGAAAACGAAAGAGAGGGAGTTGGGCAAGGAAAGAGAGGAGTTAAGGAAGAGGAAAGTAACTGGTGTAAAGTGGATTTCCTGGCTGGAAGACAGCTGCTCATTCTCATGGGACTCATTACGGCTCTGACAATCCAGTGTTACACACAGCCTCATGTACATGCAAAACTGGGTCTCTGTTTGCTATGAATGTAAAGCCATGCTAATAAATTTTCTGACCAGCAGCTCCCTTCCTTTCTATATCCCTCCATTTGTACATTTAAAGAGATAACTCACCCAGAAATTGGAATGCTGACATCATTCGCTTTGAAAAATGCTTTTTCAGTCTGGGCCAAGTGTTGTTTCATTCATTGTATATGGAGAAAAACTGTTAAATCGTTCTTCAAAATCTAATATTCTGTCATTTCATACAAGGTTTGGAATGGCATGAGGATGATCAAATGATGACAGAATTTTCATTTTTTGGCTGAACTATCCCTTTAAAGGTTGTTGAGTCATCTGTCTGATTTGGTCCTCCACTGCTCAGATTTGATATTCTGATTGTGAATATGGCGATGAGACAGTTAACAACTATAATACTGAACATGATCTCCAGCAGACAATCTCATGGCTCACTCTCACAGTCGTTATTTAGGGAACTGTGATAGACTGAACTGACGTTATGTGTGTGAGAAGATTTTGCTATCTTCAGAGATCACATTGTAATAAGCGATATAAATTCAGAGCCCATCTGAGGCATCTCATCCATTTCTGATGCTCATACACTTGCTGTCTTGCACTTTATGTGAGTGGGAGACTGCTTTGTACCTATAGTTTGGTCGTGAGCGCAGAGACGGGATATTTTTAGAGCTTTGATACAGTGATGTATTGCATGCTTTTTTTGTATGCAGTAATTTCTTTGTGTGAGGCAGAATCTTGTTTGAGGGATAAATCATAGAAAAGCCAGCGGTGGTGTTCAAAGCTTTGCTAGTTCGTATTGCGATTTTATAAATAACAATATTTGGATTTTATATCTGAGAATGATGGTGAATATGTGTGTACGTTTATCACTATCCAGCATTGAGCCATGATGAACTGCAGATCTGTGCACCTGGGAATCATGAGACGAGGTTCCGCCCACTAGCAGTGACATCATATATGAACACTTGTGAGTGGGGCTGGAATAGTGATGATGATGGAAACAATATTAATCTGGACCATTTAGTTCTCTCTTTTGGAGTTTCTCTTTATTTTGCCTTTTTGTGGTCTTCTGATTATTTTTTATTTTTGCCTTAAAGTACAAGCTGCTTCAGATGTGGCTTACTTTGTGGTGTACAGTGGAAAATATAATTAGAATTTAATTGGCTCATAACCCCTTGAAGGGGTCCCAAGCACCATACGGTGCCTGTGCATTTATGGGAATGGAATGTGAGATATTCAATTTAAGCAAAAACAAAAGAAAAATTATTTTCTATTTTGAACTTTCTATTTAGCAAATAAAAGTATCACATATATATATATATATACTGAAGAGTGCAATTTAAAAAAATAAATAATAATAATAATAATTAGATTCAAAATCCTTTTTTTTTTTTTTGTCAAAAAATCTTATTGGCCCAAAACGTTTGAACTTTAGTTTAAATTATAACAGCGGTGTCCCGTCCTTTTCCTGGAGGACCACTGCCCTGCAGATTTCAGCCACAGCTCAACAAACACACTTGAACCAACATTTAAGATATTCTCCTATTCTATTTAAGATATTTATACCTATAAGCCTTAATTTTCAAAATTGTTCTTTTGTAATGCTTTTTAGGACCTGTATAGATTTGTGGCACTGTATCAGAGCACTGAAAGATCAATCTGAGCAGCATCTGTAATCCTGTTTTCCTGTTTTTTGGCAGTGCAGGTCAGGGGAGAGCAGCAGCCCACATCAGTTCATGGTGGCCCGGGACACCACTCTAATGTGCAGATGTCCATTTCAGACCAGATGAGCTCACAAATCAATAGCTGCCATTTAAAATTGTGGGCCCCACCACAGTCCCTGTGTACCTGGTGTAGTTTACCAGCTGCTGTCAGTGCTCCTAGCTAGTCCCCGACCCAATCGCTCTCTGATTGGGACAGATGGCCATGCTGGAGTACTAGAGAGACCGGACTGCATGTCCATTTGTTCTCATTAGTCAGGAGTCTGATAAAAACCCAATGTAGTCTAGCCGGTCATTTATTTGGAACAAGCTCCAACATTCGAGGATATGGTTGGCTTCAGGTGCACAAAGCCATACAGATTTCTATTAAAGGGATAGTTGACCCAAAAATGAATCATTTACTCACCCTCAAGTACAAGCTGTTCTTGTTTATACACACTTAAAAAATACATTTAAATTCTGTATTTGTATTAATGTATTTTAATTGCATGTAAAAATGTCCATCCATTTGGATTACAGTTTTAACATAAAAAACTAAAGCATATTTGTCATACACAAATGAAACAAGAATATGATTTCTGTAATAGTACTAAATAAACTTAATATGTTTTAAATAGTGCTGGACAATGATAAATAAAAGTCTTTTGTATACATAATGTATGTGTACTGTGTATTTATTATGTATATATGTATATACTTATGCATTTATAAAATATAAAATGTATATGTTTATGTAAATATAAAACACATATATGTTTAAGTATAATATATTTATGTTTCTATATTTAATATGTAAATACATGTAAATATTTTCTAAATATATGCTGTATGCGTGTGTTTTTATAAATGCATAATAAAATATGCGCCCAACACTAGTTTTAATTGCACAATAGTCAGGTTCATACATTTAGATTTATATATTACAATTTACATGTATATATTTATTATGAAATCATATTATGAGTTCAGTGAGTTGAGTGACCACAGCTGTTGAGAAATATTCTAAAAGCTTACTTTTCATTGATTAATGACTATATTACAGTCACTAAAACAGTTCCTTACTAAAAACTATCATGTGGCTAATCTAGATATTCTAAATATATAGCACACAAGTCATATAAACTGCGTTGAAGATGTGTTATTGGCATTTAATTGGAGATTTAAAGTTCATAATCAGCGTTCACAGCAAATTAATGGGAAATAGCAGCTTGCACATACCTCTAAACATCTCCTTTTGTGTTTAACAGAAGACAAAGGTCAGACGTGATTGGAATGATGTGAATGTGAATAAATGATGACAGAATTGTAATTTTTTTGGTAAGCTATGCCTTTAAGTGTCTTTGCAGGAGGTATACCCAAACTCCTCTGACTAAGTTAGTGCATACTGAAAGTGCGCTAAAGACTTATGATTTTGTGTTCACGTGTGTTTAGAGGTCACAGTGTCTCTCTCAAGCTGTGACTTCAAGCTTTTGAGGTGTCAGTGTGATGAGGACGTGTGCGTGAGAGAGAGATAGACTAACACAACCACTGCCTCCACGCCTGTCACCTTTCACCGAGCAGAAAACACATCCTGACGTTAAATGAATATTAAGGCCAACAGCTTCTTTTACTAGGGTTCACTAGCAGGGGTCTGCAGTGGGGGGACCGCAAATAATGTGTGTGCTCGCTTGTTTTTATGCATATGTGTGTCATTTGGAGTGACAGCTCTTGTGGACGTCTCCATCACCTTCCTGAAGAGGCGTTTCCCAGCTGTCAGAGCTTTGAATGACAGGTCACCGTGTGCCATGTACTTCAGTCCGGCCGTACAAATGACCCTCTTCACTTCTCTCGGCCTTCCCTCAACCCCCTCTTATGTCCATCTTTGCATTCTTCTTCCCTCTTTCATAAGTATCTCTATTGTGTTGCTTATGTTTTTACCCTTCAGTGTTAAATGCATGAAGAGTGCCGCTATGCCCCTCCTCATGGGCTGGACCCATATATATCCAGACCCATCATCAAACGCTTGACTGCGGGCTAAATAAAATCTACCCACAACACACACAAACACTCTGGTATAAAGAGGCCTATTGTCCGCAGGCTGCTTTTGTGAATGTTGAATTATCGCAGGGGATCCTCTAAACCATCTTAGAGCGACTGACAGCTTCATAGAGAGGGAGAGAAGGGGTGGAGGGGAGGGATGGATGGAGTTGGAGATCTGAAGCGGAGACTCCTGGGGGAGTATAAGAGCTGCTGGCTGCAGTGAGACGGGACGACACGGGGCTACTTCCTGCTCGTCGTTAGGGTCCAGCATCTGCGTCCAGTTCCAAAGCTCCCGCTTCCCGCTGATGCCTCAGCACTTCCTTCGCAATCATAGGATTAACTAGGAGCTCTCTCAGAAAGAGTAACGAACCATTCGTCTCACCCTAGTAACTAATTGTATCAGGTTGTCAACTGAATATGACAGATTTAACGTCTTTTCTTTTTGACATTCATCTCTCGTTTCCATGACAGACAGATCCTGGTGTAGAGTAGGGATGTAAAGCCATTGGAAATGGTTTCTGTACAGCAAATGAAAAGTTTGGGAAAACTGAAAATATGGCAATGTGGTGTAAAAATGGATTAGTTTTCTCAACTGTCAAAGTACATACTACTATATATATGTATACTCGTATTAGAAGGGAATATGAAAGATCATGCAATGGTTGCTGAAATGTTTGCTCTTCCATCACAGGAATAAATTACGTTTTGTTCATTTATTTATTTATTTTTTATCAAATAAATGCAGCCTTGGTTTAGATTCCTTTAAAAACAAACAGAAAAAATTTGGTGACCCCAAACTTGAATGGTAGTGCATGTTTAATAATTACGTAAAATATTGTGTTTTAATGAGGACTGTATGATGTTTGCATAATATTTTTAATAATATTAATAATAGAATAATATTCTAAAAAAAATCCAACCAAAACATGCATCTAATCAACTTATTTCTTCTTTTGTTTATTACTCATGTTTTAAATGAACTTACAGTTCTTTTTTTTTCATTTGAGGTTTAACTGTCAATTTGAGTATACGAGTATGTTGGAAACAAACAATAA
>JAUMHE010000062.1:7876429-7897296 GCA_032359235.1 Enteromius mattozi | reverse complement strand
GCATGAAATGCTTGTCATACTCAGAGAGATACTGATTTAGGAGTAAATTGCAGTGGTCTCTTATTTTTTTCCAGAGCGGTATATATGGTTTTATACAGTTATAAGCAAAACATCAAATTAAAGAAGCGTTTAGTTTTATCCGATTAATCGATTAATCGAAAAATAATCGCTCAACTAATCAATTATCAAAATAATCGTTAGTTGCAGCCCTAATTATCACCCACAGGTGTTGTCTGTCACCACACCCATTCACACTCATTACCACTAGCATAAAAGCCAATTTTTCAAACACTCCTGTGCGAAGTTTTGGTTTGCACTGGCGATCATTTCTTAGCGTGTTTTCGACTTTGGACCAGGTATATTGGATTGTGATTGTTTTCTGCCTGCCCCGACCTTTGCGTGTGTACCCCGACCTTGATTCTGGATTGCCTCCTTGTTCTGTCTGCCTGTTTTACTACTCTGTCTGTGTTCTCAATAAAAACCCTGCACATGGATCTGAACGCTTCCGCCGCATTCGTGACAATAGACATGTATGAATTGCCAGTTGCTGAGTCATGGATCCTAGCAAAATCACAGTGGTAATTTCATGTCTTTACTGATTTTGTGCCGTTTCTTTTTTTCATACCAATGTCAGTTAGAATAGCTAACTGGTGTCATTAGCAACTTTGGCTCTATTGACAGCATTTGATATGGCATTGTTGGTTTAATACTCATGCTGTAATGCTGTCAATAAAGCTTAAAGGGGACCTAAAACAGGCACGTTTGGCCAATCTCATGTTAATCTTGAGCAGCTATAGAGTAGTACTGCATTCTTCATATCTCCAAAAAGTCTTTAGTTATATCATGTTTAAAAAAGAAAGATCCAGCTTTATGATTCCCTCCGAAAAAAAAAAGCTCCTGGAGGTGTGCTGTGTGGGCGGAGCTAAAGAGTGACGAGCACTTGAGCGCGATCATCAAAAAAACACAGACATGATGCCGTTTCACTTACCGTCTGTAGTTTCATGAATCTTTTATAGCTGAGGCCAATTCATCTTTCAGTGTTAAACAATGTGCAAATCCAGCGTCGAACTGGGCCTTGCTTATGAAACGTTCGTCAACAAACACACTTGAGAAACTGTTACTGCCCCGAAAAACAAAGCGCATCCACTATTCACGTAATGCTGGGTTCTTCCAGGAGAAATGCCATAAGGAGCTCCATCCTCGACTAAATCATCAAGACAAACCATTGAAAAAAACTCTCTGAATCTTGTACAAACCCGGAAGTAAGATTTTTGGCACATAAATACTCGGTCATATGTTCAAATTGTTTTTTGAAACTTTCCATGTTAACACACAAAATCCAACTTTTTAACTGTGTAACGTTAAACAACTCTAAATGCACGAAAGTCCATGTTACCCCTCCTTTAATTTGCTAATAGCACCAATGTGCTACGTGACAATCTCTTTGCTTATATAAATTGGCCTTGGAGGAAATGAAAATGTTAAATTGTAACCCAAAGGTGTCCTAATCATGCTGCCAGGGTTCATTTTGCATTAATGGCTAATTTTCTGCACATTGTATATAGATTTTTTTTTTTAAAACATAAATTAAAGTTTTCATTTGACTAAAAACAAGAAAGTACATTTTTGGTAGTTAATTTTGTGTAACTGGGTTACTGAACTCTTGCTGTTCAGGATTTTTTGTGTTTCAGTTGTAAATAAAAATGCTTTGGCAACAAGTCACCTCTTGATATTTCAATTAAACAAATTTTGCATAGTGCTAATCTAGCATAATTTTGGTCACGATGAAGTGTTTCAACATTGCTGACATGTTGACGTTTATTTGTTGTAATTTATTCATGATGTGTGCACAAAATAGACACTGGCAACGTGCTACTGGAGAACAAAATGATTTTTGCTGCTTGTTCAAATTAGATTCAAATTTATCCACCTTATTTTTTAATGTGGAAGCAAACCTTTTTCTGTGAATGTGCAAGACTTCTGGTTCATTAGTCACAGTAGGGAAATAATAATAATAATGAGAAGAAGTGCAGTAAATGCTAAAACTGTTGGCACTACAAACCAGTGTGTTCATAATTAAGATAATATATTAAAATAAAATGGTAAGACGCACCAGTTTGCAGTTACTTGCTATGATATAGCTACACTGACAAAGAAAAAACTGTACTCATACCAGAAATGAAATAAGACAATTAATTGCTCATTCTTTGTGTTGTATATAATACACTATATTAAATCTAAAAAATTGTGCTATTTAAACATCAGTGTTTCAGTTAATGATTTCAGCCATTTCAAAAGCCTTTTTGGCCCACTTTTTTTTTTTTTTTTCTGTCGTTCAAATATTTTTGCCTACCGAAATTTCAGTGCATCAGTATTCTGCAGAAGTCATCACTGAGAATTCTGAAATTTCAAAATGTACTTTCTTTCAGTGCATTTGAATACAAGATACCCTTATCAAATGATTTCCCTCTCTCGATAATTTTGGCTAAATCAACCTGAAATACAGAGTGTGGTCAGTATTGATTTTAAAAGAACGTGACAAGCGAGCACTGGTTTTGTTGTGTTTATTGAAAAGGTTTTGATTGACAGCATAATTCCGTCAGGCACAGACTGATAGAGTGTAAAGAGGTTTAACAGCTCGGAAGGGGCACAACTGAAACAGAACGGAATGTTCCACAGATACAGAGATATGGAAAAATAACACAAAACACTGTTAGTCAACTATTCCATTCTTTTGTTAAACAGAGAGGGATGCAGATGCTGAATGCCTTTATTCTGCAAACGTGTTACCTCGCCGCGTAAAGAAAGAAACCTACCTGGAATGCAATGCAATTCTTCTGTAAGAAAATACTGTAAAGAAGCTTTCATCCCTATTAAAACAAAACACACCTATATAAAATCTACTCGACATATAACAATCATTTGCAAATTTAAATCTATAATTTAATTTAATATCTTAATTCTAATAAGAGCTGAATGGCACTATCAAATAGAGCTTAAGAGGAAAAGAACAGATGTGTAAAATGAAAGAGTGTCGACACCAGACCAGTATTGCTCAACATCCAGCTACTTCAAAAGTGCTGGGAAACACATTGTCCTCTGAAACTGTCTGGATGTTCATTGTAAACATTTAAGAAAACTTTCTTCAACCCCTAAACGCATCTTGGCTGCACCTCCATCCCAAAACACACAAGCATGAAGGAATGCTGTCCTTTTGAATAAGGGAAGGTCATGGAAGCAAGCGGATGAAGAAGAAACAAAACAAAACAAAACAAAACATAAATACAAGGAAATAAATAATGTGGGTTGGTGACAAGGAGGGAGAAGGACCAGCAACATTGTTTGATATGTTTAAAACAATGCAAAAGGGCTGTCAGTAGTAGAGCGGAGGATGCGGAGGTGAGCCAGAGGTTACAGGTTGTACAAAATAAAAAATAAAAAAATGAAGCTGAGAGCGATCGCTTGCCTTGCCATCCCAAACCAGTAAACGAGTAACTCCACACGTAATGGACAAACACTTAAAACACTGTATCCAACAGAACACGATGTCCCTCAGCTAGAAGAAGAAATCTGTCTCTTTAAGAACCCAATCTGAGAATTAAGGTAACAAAGTGCCTTACACATACTGACTCATTTCGAAGAAACACCCTGCTTATATCTTTTCTTGATGTGGCCGTACATTCAAACCGTACGTCGCAATATTCAGCCACTCAACTCCCTCCCAGGCACTTGACAAGTACAAAAATTCAATGGTTTGCAGGAGGAGGGAGCACCTGTACAGTCACCTCCTATCAAATCTACAGTTTTCGTAGTTTAGCAGCAAGCGAATCATCCTCTTTTTTTCCCCCCATTATATATTATTGCCGGCTTTCTGCTTGAATGCAATTGTCTGAGGACACCCTGAGACACGACCAAGCTATCCCATAATGCTTCGCTTAGATTCGCAGGGCCAGAGACACTCATCTGACAACCATGCACGCTAGAGTTGAATAGCAATAACGGTTCTGAACTCATTAACATAAAACTCAGAGCAGAGAGAAAGATTTTGGCACTTTGCAAACACACCGACCCGGAGGATTACCTCAAAATGTTATTATACATATTCATTAGCAAAAGAGCAAATAAGAGCGACAAACTCATAATATGGTTTCACCATACATCTATATGCTATGGTAGGTTTTACCCACATAGCTCTCCTTCATATCATAGAGCTGGATGAAAAGACCACTGCGCTCATAATCAGAGAAAACCAACACTGTTTTTTGAAATACTGTAGTGAACGGATCTCATGCATGGAAGCCCAAATATGGATTTTTTTTTTTAAATATACAAAAATGATGAAAAGTGCTTAAGTGTGAGTCTGACTGAAGTTAAAAATACACACCGGTGCAGTTTCCTCATGAAGATCAGAAGCACTTGTGGTCCTTTTATCATTTAATTCAATACTGAGATATGGGCAAAGCAACTTCTGGCGTACTCGTTTCGTGTTTAGAATTCATAATTTCGTCATTTTGCTCTGCTGATATCACCAATTAGCTTCTCATACATTCTTGTCACTGTAAACTAAGAAATGGAAGAAAACAAGCAAAAATAAAACACAACCCACTGGTTGAAATCTTGCACTTCTGTGGTAAATAACTTACAAAATTTAAAAGAAAAACCCTTTGTTTACAGTACCAAAACCCGACTATAGTTTTAAACCCCCTTAAAAACCTTACGTCTATAAATAGCTTTACAAATATACATGTTAATTCAAATAAAACTTTTGTTTTGCTTTTTTAAGATTAAATGTTTACATGATCTCAACAGTGTATGCTCACTTGCTCTTAAAATGTCATTCTTTTTTCTTTTCTTCGTTTTTTTTTTTTTTTTTTAAGTACACTGCTACCGACTGCAATATGATGCATATTTATATCTATATATTTACAATAAAAACTTTAAGATACGTACAAAGCACACAGTTATATATCTTCTAATTAAATCTCACATCTAGGAGACCTTTCTCTCTTTTCTTATTAAAAAAGGATGAAAAATGTTCTTTGTGAGGAGTGGAGAGGAGAGACTGGCCATGGGTTTGATTCTCACTCCAGTCAGATATATTGCTGTGAAAACACTTCCTGTCCGTGTGTGACAGGACGACTCTTTCTGTCGCTTCAGAACTGTGCTGTAACACAGTGTCGATCCGTTCTTTTTGTTTCCTGTCCAGCAATTTGTCTGTTTTTTTGGTAGGCACGGAATGGTTTGACCCTTCTGACTGCGTCGCGCAAAGGAAAAACGAAACTGGCCGAATATAAAAATAGGAATTCTCTTTTCATAGACAAAAAGCTGAATAATGATTTGGAAGAAAAGGAGCTGAAGGAGAGGGGCGTAATCCGTCCTTCAGACCTGTGAACAGCTGGAAGTCTGAAGCTTCTTGTTGAGCGTTTCATGAGATCCACACTGAACCAGGTGCCCCGTCTGCACTGCCGCCACATGCTGGTCCAGTGCAGCCACCCGGAAGGTCCCCAACAAACCACCATTTCTGTCCTGGCTGCTTATGTTCGTATGACCCCGTTGCTGTGGAGGTGATGTTTAGGGAGGCAGGGCTCGTCAGGTAAAGGGTCGTGAGCAAACACAGAGTCGTCCCCGGAGGAACAGGTGCTGTTGGAGTCTGGGCAGGTCGGGGAATACTGTTCGAACGGCACCGACAGGTCCAGATATTCCTGATGGATCAAACATACACATCAGAATTGGCCAGTTCAGGTTAATAAGAGTTAAGGTGTTTGGTTTGCTGCACGAGCGCTCTTACGTCAGTGGAGGTCATGGAAAGAACCCTGTCGTGATCCTCCACCAGCTGTCTGAATGTGGGTCTTTGAGAAGGAACAGCGTGCCAACACTCCCGCATAATCATGTACCTGCACAAATCACAACACATGTATTATATACCTGACAGAAATACAAAAAGGTGCGTCCACGTCATGTCGGAATTACTGTAATTACGAGATTCCGACTTGTAAAAAGCAGTTACCTTTAATAACTCATAAACTGACTTTTCTGAGAGCACATGCAAAGAACGGCTGGACTGTCATTTAGTAATTGCAGAGTAGTAATCACAAAGTACAGTTAGGACATGAAGGCAGCAAATACTGAATTGCGGCTTTTCTGATAAAGATTTTTTTTTTTAAAGGTTCAGGTTTGCTTGTTTGTATGGGTGCACAATTTGTCATAAAAAATGTTTATGCTACTA
The DNA here is from genome assembly GCA_032359235.1 of Enteromius mattozi. Taxonomy (NCBI): domain Eukaryota; kingdom Metazoa; phylum Chordata; class Actinopteri; order Cypriniformes; family Cyprinidae; genus Enteromius; species Enteromius mattozi. The sequence continues at coordinate 7,891,070 of JAUMHE010000062.1, read as the reverse complement.
ACAATTTTTGGGGGGTAAAATATATATACTATATATACACAATCCTATACTATAATGTGAATTATTAATCGCACTAAACCATATTTGTATTATGCATTCAGCCCTATTTTTATAGCTTTATTTTAAGAAAAGAATAAGAAGGTCTTCAGAGTTTCCTAAAAAGCGTACAGTTCATGAGTGCAGTTTGCAGGTTTGTCCATCCGATGACCCTCCTTCAGCAGTTTAAAGAGCTCCTCCACTGGGATACCTGGGTACGGTGAGCCACCCAGTGTGAAAATCTCCCACAACAACACTCCGTAAGACCACCTGAGATGCAAGAAAGGTCACAGTTCAGAGCAAATAAGGAGCATTCATCACACATTTACAGTACAGTACAAAATATAAGTTCAATTCACTGATAAATGTAGTGTCTTAACACTCGTTAGGCCTATACGTATATGCTGGTTGTGCTTGAAATAGTAGAGTCACAGAACTCTCACTATCTGTCTGTCTCTCTCTGGGGTGGAGATACTTGGCAGATGTGAGAGAGGAGTTTTGTTGGTTCTCACTGAGGCTTATGATGTATGTTGGTGATATGAGACGTGAGTGTATTAAACTAGAGTGAGTGTGTGAGCACATATGTGTATGTGAGTGTTATCACAAGCTGCTCTGTTAACTCAGGGCTCTTTTGTTTTGGCCCCATTCCTCCCACGCCACCACTGAGCAGTGCTAATCAAATTAGCCACGCTAAGAGACAACAGGAGCTATGAGCCAGCTAATGCTACCCGGCCAAACACACACACAAACACACAGTCAGATAGAATCCTTATGGGGGCTGAATAATTGGCTCGTCATTATAGCACTATCCGTTCATTAGCTTTATGTTGGAGTCAAATCTCATTTACGCCCATCAGTGTGGTGCTCACACAAACTGACACACATACACACACATATGGAGTGAATGAAGGGCTCACTGCTCATATATCATAGCATAAGTACAGCCTATAGGCAGAGGCAAATTATATTATTCTATTACTGCTGTCTCAAGCCAGCTGTGATTAAAGAGTATTTAGACATATTAAAAAGTGCAGCTCCGGGTACCAGTCTGAGTGTGATGAATGGGTGTTCGGTCTACTGAGAGACAGTGTGTAGTATACTAACATACTAATCAAAACCTGCTGTGCAGACACAGACACACACTACCATTTAAAAGCTTGGGGTCAGTGAGATTATTATTTTTTTCTAAATTAAACACATATATTACTCTTTTAATTTATCAAGAATGCACGACAAGTGACAGCATGACGTCTGTAATGCTACAGAAGATTTCTATTTTAAATAAATGCTGTTCTTTTGAACATTCCATTTATAAAGATACCATGGAAACTATATCACAAAAATATTGAGCAGCACAACTGTTTTCATTGATAAGATAATAATAATAATAATAATAATAACATTGATAATAGTATGACACGTTTCTTCAGCACGAAATCAATATATTATGATATCTGAAGGATGATGTGACACTGAAGACTGAAGTAATTAAGCTGAAAATTCAGCTTAGCATCAGAGAAATAAAATTAATTTTATAAAAGATTTAAATTGAAAACAGTTACCTTAAATTGTAATTATATTTTACAATATTGGTGTTTCTACTGTATTTGTGGTCAAATAAATGCAGCATAATAGACATATAACAATATATTGTGATATTATGATCCTAAGGCTGGGAACAGAAATATACGTTGGCTTTGTTTTAATTAAAAAAAGTTCTCATCCCCTTTTAACTTAGGTCAAATATGTTTTTTCACATCTCTGAGCATTGCCTGTGAATTCCAGTGCAGAAAACACTGGCACGCTCTCTGGGATGGCTTTGATGCTATCGTTACAGGGTTATGGTGTTCACTTGCATTCCTTTACCGCTTGATGAACTTTATGAACAGATGGCATGAAGTGATGGAAGGAAAAAAGAAGAGGTATGCATGGCAATGTAAACTCACACATCGCTCTGGTGCGTGTAGACGCGGTCGAACAGTGCTTCTGGTGCCATCCATTTGACGGGCAGACGACCCTGAAAGGACACAGATCAGTCAGAACAACAGCGATGCTGACCCAGCAAGACATACAGACGCCCAACGAACATCAACAGGACTGTAGCTTAATCTCCTACTGTCCTATCTAATACAAATACACTTCAGCAGTCCGCTCGTTCAACATCGTTCCGCTATCCCAGTGCTCTCTAATCTCCAACTGTCCCATCCAATATCCAAATACTTCACCAGCCACACCCCGCATCTAAAACCCACCTAACAGTTCCATTAAACATGTTTATTGCACCAGCGTTAGGGAAGCTAAGATGATCTTGCCACAAGATATTACAAGCATATTTAAGGTAGTTCAACTACAATAAAACCAACTGTTTAAAAAGGAGAAAGCATATTACATGCTAATAACAAAAATGTAACTACACTGAACATATAGAAGCAATTTTATTCAAATTATAACCTATAATCAGTGCTGGGATGTAATTAATTACATGTAATCTCGATTATGTAATCAGATTACAAAAATATTTTATCTATAATTAGTTTATATTACATTTTAAAAACCTCATTATCAGATTACAGTTAATTTTCTCATGGATAACATGATTATGTATTGACTCTCCCTAATTATCTAAAAGTAATTAAACAGTAGTCAGAATATGTTCTCTAAAATGAGTAATCCAACAGATTACATTACTAACTACATTTTTTTGTCATGTAATTTGTAATCAGTAATGGACTACACTTTGCCAGCACTGCCTATAATTTTCAGATTACATGACTGAAAATAGTGAAGTCACTATTTTCAATGCCAAATGTATTTTCTGCTACAAAAAAGACACTGGAAGGAGTTTAGAATGAGTTCTACCTACACAATATGCTGATTGCAATGACTCTGTGAATCTTTTTTAACCAGTTTATCACAATGAATGAAATGATTACTTTCCTGGAGCTAAGCTAATGTCATGTTACTAAAAATGTAGTGATGGTACTGTAGCAGCACCCCTAGTTTTAGCTGGGACTGCATTTCACAATGTACTGCAGGCCAGGTAAACTGATGTGTTCAGTACGGCCCAGTCCTCTCCAACACCCACACAGTCTTATGACCAACACCAGACCTAAATCAACAGTTAATTCATTTATGACAAGCTGCTCATAAACGTTATTCCTGAACTAAGCACACACAAAATTCAACACCTGCAGGCTTGACATTTGAAATACAGCATGTAACCACATCCGCTGTGCTTCAATCCAATGCCACCCAAGAGCGCTATCCTTCAAGCATTCTGAGATTGATAATAGTGTCGACTTACGTTGGTGGTCTTCTTGTAGTAGTCAATGTTGTGCACATCTCTCGCCAGGCCGAAGTCTGCAATCTTCATCACGTTGTCCTCGGTTACCAGAACATTCCGAGCCGCAAGATCCCTATGGATACACTGACAACACAAACAGAAAGAGGCCATCTTTTATGCTCAAGTCTGATAAATACACACTATGACATAAACATCTGGAAAATAATAACTGGCATCCATAGATGGCATTTAGAAACTTTATAAACAATTCAAGCATATTAAATTATTTCTAGTTTACAAACTGAGATAAGTAGATGCGTTACCTTCTTTGAGGCCAGGTACTCCATACCCCTGGCCACCTGATAGGCGCAGGACACCAGATCTTTAAATGTCAGAGTTTCATTTGGGATTTTACAAGTGTCAAACGAGTAGTCCATCCCAGGTGGCCTTCTCGCCCGCAGGTATTCCCTAAGATTTCCTTTAGAGGCATATTCCACCAGCACATACAGAGGACCTGCGTGAACACAGTCAGAAACAATTCACTCAGAAAAATCTAAACTAACAAAAGCTAAACATACTGGGAAAAAAGCCTGGATACTGAATACTGACCATCTTGTGTGCATGCTCCCAGCAAGTTGATGATGTTCTTGTGTTTTCCAATCATCTTCATCATCTCCATTTCAGACACAAGATCAGAGAGGTCCTTATCTGTGCCATCATCTAAGAAAAGGTAAAATGTTATCACAATTTATAAGAACTATTTTTGGTTTTAATATGTTTTCAATTGTAATTTATTTCTTGTAATAACGAAGCTGAATTTTCAACATCATTACTAACATACTATCTGGACACACACTCACCTTTGAGCATCTTGACAGCAACAGTAAGAGGTTTGTTGGGTTTCTCTTTGTCAATCCCAATGGCTTCAGCCATCACTACCTGCCCAAAGCAACCCTCTCCCAGCGGTTTTCCCAGTGTTAATCTGCAACAGAATCCTCAATCAGCAAAGGACAAAACTCACATTATTATGGTCATATGATGTTCACTTCAGCTTGTAACTCACTTAGTACGTGGAAACTCCCACTTGGGGTCAGAGGGCAGTTCAAGTTCAGAAACGTTGGGCAGCATGGGCCCATCGCTGGATGACAGGCGGGCGATCCGGACCAACGGGGTGTTTGAATTCATGGAAGAGTTAGATTCCAAGGACACCTGCTTGGGTAAAGAATAAAAACAGCATGTTATTGTCCCTGAAAGAGAATAAGACAGTGAGAATAAGAGCGAGAGAGAGAGGAAGGATCAAGATGTCTATTTTAAGAAGATCATCTACTCTGAAGTGCTGTGTTGCAGACGGAAACATGGTGTCTGTTCCTCAGAGGAGTGCTTCTGAGAGAGAGAGGTTTGTAGCTGTCAGATCTCCACATAATGGACCACAGAAGACAATATTTCACTGCTGCTGTGCACACACATAGCTATGACCTATAGTTTTGCTGTTGTCTTGTATCCATAAAGGTGCTTGGGAGTCACCAGCTCAACTGGCTCTATTTTTTCTTCCAACATCAACGGCTTCATCACAATGTATATTTAAATCTCAAACTGTGGTTTCTCGCCAGCATTGATTTGCATTTTTAGCTATCCATAGCTGTCTTTGCAAAAGAATCAACACACAATGTATGCTGAATGTCATGGCAATGGCATGTTCACCTTAACTTGAGCTCTGTTCTTTTAGTTCCTTGTGAGCACTGCATTTTCCTTTAGGAAATGCAAATCTGTGTAGACTTTCATGAGACACTAAGAAAGTATGTCAGCAGTAGGAAGATCAAACTGTCTGACAATGATATCTCAATATTTTCTAAAATCAGAACTAGCTCAAAACACACACCTACACACACACACTCTTTGAATAAAAGAAGAAAAAAAACAACACTGCAACATGATTATGTAGCTTGCGTTGATTCCAGTGTGACATTGTCAGGCTTTGATTGCTGAAAATAACTTGAGGGAAAAAGAAGAAGAGATTGAGAGAGCGGCAGAGATTAGAGAGACAGTGTGTGTCAGCTGCAGCTGCTCCGATTTAAAATGTTTAAAACAACTGAGAGAGAGTGAGTTTCACCAGGAGAGAAACACGATATAAACATTGGCAGTCTCCAGGAGAGCATGAATATCCCTCTGCCACATCACATCTATGACATCCACATGGTATGTCTTCATAGGCACCAATAGCCTAAAGACATACTACAACAGCTTTACGTTAAAGAAAGAAAGAAGATAGGAAGTAGGATGATCAAATCTTGTATCTACTTTCTGTTACCTGTCTCTTGAGGGGGAATTTGGACAGTTTTTGAACAGGTGGCGTAGGGAGAGTCTTCTGTGTGTTCATCCGCATACGGCAGAGGATAATGATGACCATGGTGAGGATGAAGAGCACGCAGCCCGTAACATAGATGAGGATGTCCGCATAGTCATCCTCTCTCTCCATCTCGACCGCTGACACAGAGCACAAGAGCACAGATTAGACATGCAGTGATGATATTTTGAGACAAATGTACTAATGGGCTGCACTTTAGATGACGCAATAATTTGTTCATATATTCATACAACACACCTATTACTATAATATATACTATACATGCTTTCTTAACTGTGAATTAAGTACTTATTTAGAAGCAGTATCTACACTCTAAAAAATAAAAGTGTTTCAACATCTTTGTCTAAATGTTTCCATAAAGAACATTTGACATCTGAAGAACCTTTCTGTTTCACAAAAGGTTTTTGTGGTGAATGAAGGTTCTTCATATTATAAGGTCAGAAAGAGATAGTTCTTTTAAGAACCTTAGACTGAATGGTTCTTTGTGGAACCAAAAATGGTTCTTCTATGGCTGTGAAGAACCTTTTAAGCACCTTTATTTCTAAGAGTGTACACTAAATATGAATGCAAAAAAATCAATGTTGCACAAATGATTCAAAAAGGTCTTTTCTCCAGAACTAAATGTGGCAACACAGATGCAGAATATAAAATTAGAGGAACAAAATCTGTTGAGGGGCGATGAGAAATATTTCTGGATGGTAGAGTTTCTCAATTCATCAATCTGTGTGGCAAAAGGTTCATTTTGGACCGTGTTTATTTCCAATACACATTACCACAAAATTTAGTTTATCAACTTGAATAAAACATGAAACCCAACTTAAATTGGCTACTAACTACAGCCTCGAGACTTTAATTTAGAGTAACTTTAGAAACAAGCCCCGCTAAAGGTAAGATTAGAGATCATGTTATTGTTTTGTTCAAAGTTATAAAGCAGAAAGCCTGTAGTTAATTTACAGCCACCTTACAAACTAATTAACATGCCATCGCGCCCCCATGCAGGTACAAACATCCCATAATGCCCCTCTCTCCGGGAGGCTTATTTGGCACTTGTGTGATGAGCCCCACAGATAGAGTTCAGTGGCTCTACACGAGACGGGCGATTTTAATTACAGCAGCAGAACGGAGAGCAGGATAACAGGATGAGCGCAGAGGATATAAGAATTAATGAATCGGGCCTCACAGATACTGGGACTGTGCGCCATCAGTAAATACTCCAGTAAACACGACAAGCACTTCCATCACGAGCGCGTGTGTTATCGAGAGGAAACAGTCTATGAGAAAAACCCATCATCCGTCTTTTTCTCTGCCATGTTTAAATCTGAAAACAATTACAAACTACTAGGTTGTTTTTCAGAAGACTTTAGTCAGGGTGGCATATTTAATTTGACGTGAATAAAAACGAGACTGGCTAAATCCATAGAGAATATCACAAAAACAAAAACATTTTGCAAAACAATGAACATTCAAGGACAACAGAGAAAATAGGAAGTGTGGAGACATGGGAAGAAAAAGAGTGAAGAGAAACCCCAGAAAGTGAGACTACCTGGTAACACTGTAAGCCAGGCAGAGTGATGATTATAGCCAATCGAGTTCCCTGCCAGACAAGTGTATTGCCCCGCATCCTCAAAAGACACATTGGTCAGGTAGAGAATCTCCAGCTCTTTATCCGTAGTATTTATTCCCGCAGTCTGGAAAAGCAAGGAGAGATAGAAAGAGAGAGAGAGAAAGACAGATGCGTAAACCACAACCCTTGGGAAAAGAGCAGACCCGATACCGGGAGGAAGATCTGAACGAGAGTTAACCCATCACCAGTAACCCAGAAATCCCACAATCCTGCAAATGAAGAGATGACCTAGAAGCAAAGTAAAACCCCAAACCCTGGTGGAAAATTCCACGCCCCATCAGCAACAGCAGGTCACATTAGTTTTCATCCAAATCTGTTTGAGGTGCGAAGAAAAGGAGCAGAGAAGAATATTACCAGCTTTAAGCCTAATTTAACCGCTCACTAGATAAAACTGACACCAATTTTTGTAGAAGTGTGTGTCCCGGTACTCGAGAGAGCTGTGTGTAGTGTAGGAGAAAATCAATGAGTGTATGTGGCATAGTCGCGGCTCCTATTAAACATGCTCTTGCTGCATTGATTGTGGAAGAAGAAGAAGTGAGCATTTAAATGAAGCAGACACACTCGCCTTACATAACAAGTCCTTGAATCGGGTTACCTTTTTTATTGTGTGAAAAAGGGACGAAAAGAACAGGGAGAAACAGGGAGAGTTTAGGGGAGTTTGACTCTACGCCACCAAAGTCTTGACTGACATCAGCTGTTTGGAGAGAGATTTTTACCTGGCTGGGACAGCATGAGCCAGAATGTATTCTCTGACATGCCTACAAAGTTGTGGGCTCTGCACCAGTACTGGCCTGCATCTTTTTCTGACACATTATACAGAGTCAGCATATCGTGGGCCTCTTTTACTTTACTGACAAAACTCTGCAGAGACACACAACACACACACACACACACTTAGTCAGAGGCGAACACATTCACACATGAACAAACACTTAATGATTTAAAATGCTCCCGCAGCTTGTTCTACCACTTTTTAAAGATGCTGATCCACTTAGGGGCAAATTCACAAAACAGTTGTGCCACTCTGGTATTTTAGTGCAAAAACCCAGGAAACTCCCAAAATCCAGTTTAACCAGGCATTATCTGCACTAGTATAGGAAGTTGAACAGTACTTAAATTACTTAAATTAAAATTTCAGTAAGAATTCCTCTTTGCTAACTCAATTCAAATGCACAAACAGAACCGAAATTTCTCAAGAGTTTGTTTCTAAATGGCGTTTATTACTGTTCATCATTCAAATTTAAATGTTCTCATTGTCATTCTTTTCAGGTCAAACATCTTCCTTCTAATTAGGCTTCTTATAGATTGTGGCTTATTCACAAAACGTAGAGCAATTAATGTTACTCTATTAGCAGCAAAACTGTTAACAAATTTGCATAATTCCTTATAATCAGGGAACTAAACCAACACAGACAGTGCATGCAAATACACTGCAGGATAAGAACAGGAACGAGCTTGGGACATGTTGCGAGCTGGACTCAACACTAACTGCTAGGCCATCGCTCTGATGTCACTGTATGTTATAATGACATGCTTAAATATCATCATCAGCCCCGCACATATCTGCTTCTGTGTTTCTTTCAGCTGCTTCATTTGCTTTATTCTCAGTTTCCGTTCTTTTCCTTGATCGCAGGCGTAGCGCCACACATGATCTGTCGCTCAGCACTCTCGGTCTGGGAGGGCTGGGGAAGGCTTTAGAGGGTGTGCAGATGAGACTGCGGGGAAGGGAAAAGCCGGCGCGCGGCTCCCAGTAAAATACTGTTTCAATTATGTGGGAGTCTAAAATAGCGTGGCGGTCTGGCCAGCCGACGCACTCCCCTCCTCTGCCTGCTGACTCTGCCCTTCCCTCGCTTCCCGCACTCATTTTTTCCATGGCTTTTTCGGGAGCCTCTTCCCTTGTTCCCTCCCTCCTTCTCCTCTGAAGAGTGAGTGGGGCAGCACAGCTAATGGCTGTCTCCCTGCGCGACGCCACCGCGGCGGTTAGCTTAGCCTAAAACAGATGTCTGCCACTTCTCTCACTCCACTGAGAGGAAAAAGAGAGCGAGAGACCCCTAATTCTCCAGTTGTGGAGTGTATAGTGAGATGCTAACATGGGTGGGATTAGGAGTTGAGGGAGGTGCTCTAAAAGTCACTCAAAGCTCACATGAGACTTAATATGTGGTTTCATTTAAGCCACACTTGGACACATTTCAAAAAATGCCTGCAACATCTATGATGGACCATTATAACAAGCAAAAGCTAAAAATGATTCCATAATAAAAAAATTTAAGACAAAAAACAGGAATTGTATCTTTGGATTCTGTGAGAAAATTAAACTATTATCCATAAAAAGACATACTAAAAGTTTTTTCTCTTAAAAGTGGTTCATTCATGCATTCGTCTAATACTGTACCTTAAGGATGTTGACATAGGGGATGCCATTGGGCCCATACTGGCTTCCATTCACCTCGATGTGTTTGAGCCACTGAATGTGTGGCTGAGCATCACTGTACACCTTACAGTGGAACTCTACATCACTGCCCACCACCACCGTCTGATTGGCCGGGAGTCCCGCCTGTAGGATGGGTCGGTGAGGAGAGCGCTCTGATTGGACGAGAGGTAGAGGGAAGTCAGCAAAGAAGGTAAGTGATTTAAAGTTTGAATGTGTGTGACTGTTGCATGCTCATACCCAGCACGTCAAGTTGGTAAGTGTGCTTGATTGTCCCGTATTTGTTTTGCACCACACATGTGTAGTTTCCCCGGTCAGATGGAACAGCACTCTCCATGACCAAACTCCACTGCTGATCCCTCAACTAGAGAGAGAGGATGACAGAGACAGAGTTTTATTCATAAAGTATTACATAAGAGGTCCACTTGAAACCTTCCTCTGGCTTTTCTGTTAGCTGAAGAAAAGCAGGTGCTAAATTCTATGCCTGTATAATGTTATGACTATGATCCACTGTGCTGATAAATCTGAATTGAATTTGAATTAAAGACAATCTGAATGTAAGCAAACATAATTAAATATGAATTGAAACCCATATACTGGAATTTTTAACTAGAATAGCAAAGCTTGTCAAGACTATCTTTGAATGTTTGCTATACACTGGTTTGTGGTTTGAGAGACAGACATAGACAGATAGATAGATATGCCTACTTTTGTGTTTCACTGGAAAAAACATACAGAGAACAATACAAGTATATTAAAATAATAACACTTATTTATAACACTTAATACCTTTAACATCACTAGACATGGAAAGTATGCTGATTGGTCAGAAAAGTCCCAAAATAAGTAAAAAAATCCTTTTGTTTACACAAACTCTTCACCTCTTACACACACACAAACACACATGCGCGCTTATATCCAGATCCACACTCACACACAGAACTACCCATTCATTCATAGAACACACTCTAATTGCATATATGTCTCTCTCTCTCTGCTTCTTTCTGTTTCTCTTGCACTCTGTCTCTCTCTCATTCCTCCTCTACGTACTTTGAAGGTCTGAGTGGAAAAAAATGTAACTGTGTAAATATTATGGGCTGTGTTTTTGAACAGTTGCATGGTAACACTGCCTGAGCGGGCAACACGCACATACTGTAGACAAACACACATGCATAAGAAAGTTGGCAAGGGCGTTTGTGCCCCCTGCACTCCTCCTCCCCCTTGTCTTTGAGATCCTCACCTTCTCACAGACTGCTCTCGCCGGCTCGCTCTCACCCAGTAAGGCTTCAGTGTTTGCTGATTGACATGGTGCACAGTATGAGAAATGTGTGCGAGGGAATGTCTGTGTGGAAGTAGTTGACATTTAATGTGTGTACATTTATAAAGGAAATTGTATTGTTTTGCCCTGTAATTAGTGATCATTTATTTTAAACACCTTTATGCTTAATAGTTCATTCTAAATAATCATGCACAGAGACTTAAGCTATTATTTTTTTTAAAGTACAAATATCTAGTGTAGTCTCAGAACCAAAAAGAGGTCATAGAAACTAAATAAAATAAATAAATAAATAAAACTAGCCAAATATATTATGTAATATTTTAATTTTATCTTTTTAATATTTTTTTTAATTTTATATATTTAATCTATGTATAATATATATTATATATATATTTAATCTATCTATATATATATATATATATAATCTATTTTTTTTAATTGTTGGTTGATCAAGTTTAGACTAAAGGAAATAAATACTACCCTGAGCTATACATTAACTCATGCTCAGCTCCCCTTTCAGTGAAATCCTAGATTAGCCTTGTTAACTTCCCAAAAGTATTTAATGTCAACTACCCATGTGCAGTGAGACTTTTAAGAGAGCGAGGGTTAATTTAGGAGCCTATCTTACTTGACACTAACATTTTGTGTGTGCGTGTGTACACCATTTATCTCAATGTGTCTGCTGAAAAAAAATGCTGTGAAGAATTCTCAGCTGTTCCTCAATCTACCCGAGCACTTTATCCAAAGGGAATGGGAGGAGAGAGTTAGTACATTTATCCCATCCTTCATCAAAAGATAAGAGCTGAAAAGTGTTGCAATGTCGTGCTGGACCCCGCAGATTCAGGGAAAAAAAAGAACAGCACAAGAAAGACCCAAGCAGAGGTCTGATAATCAGTCGAAAAGCGCTGCTCAAATTCCTCCCGGCATTACGCTGTTAACATATTAAGCCTCTTTAACTCTGATGTCAGACTGGTGTTAGGAGGTAAGACCAGTGCGCTGGATATTCAGCTGAATTGTGAACTGCATAGAATATCAGGAGTAAAGGGGCTCAGGGGGTGCTAAGAAGCTCAGGTCTCTCTGGAGTATGTGTGTTTGTACGTGTATGTTCAGGATTTATGGTTGTGTCAAAACGGTGCGGGCTCGTTCCAATAGCGGTGCTGTTTAATTTGACCCACAGAGACAGGAAGCAAAAACAACTGACCCCAGGGCGAGTCATTAAAACGACAAAACTGTTTCTTTTTCTCTCTCTCAATGAAAAGTAGTAGTCTCACTGGAAACACCCTGTTTCACCATTAAAACAAGCCATCAATAGTGTACAGATGGCCCATAATCATACACACACTAATATGAAAGCCTTCTAAGTTCATATTGATAAAAAGAACACTTACCACTTAAAGGTCAAGTGTAGTCAGTGGTCACTAGTGGCAGAAAACTGAATTTCAAAAAGTTTCCTAGACATGCAGAACAGAATAATGTATTCTGATTGTTTCTGAGTTACTGAGGATCTTTTGTTTGCCCACAAATGCCCAAAAGCTTTATTGGAAAGCAGCTGCAAAATGGGCCTTATGTTAAACAGCAAAAAATCTGGCTACATGAGATATTAAACACTTGACCTTTAAACATATTTTCACACATAAATGAATAACAAATTGCACCTAAGCAGTTAATAAAGACATACGCTGCTGTGGCCTACAGACAAAAGGCACATTTGTCGGTGGATTAGAGATTCACTGATGCTCCAAGCATGTAGAATTTAGCGCTGGTGGTCCCACAGAGCAGTGCCACTGAAATTGAGCCATCTCTCGGAGGACGTAACAGTCTTTCTTCAGCTTGCTCGTCAATTGAGCTGTTGAATATGTTGCAAGCCGCTCGCAAACACACACTCAAACGCAGCGCTTTCACAAAACGTTAGTGTGTATGTGTGCGTGAGGTGTGACTAACCCACAGTGCCACAGATTAGCATTCTAACAATGCGACTTCGGCTGCCATATGTGAGCATGACAAAAGCCACGCCTCCCCCTGCCAATCAAGGTCTCTAAATCGCCACAACAACACCCTCTCGGAACCTCCCCCTTCTGATGACTCAATAGAGAGTTGACCTTTGACCTTATAACCCTGCCAGTCGGGCACAGAAAGTCGTGTCTGTTTGTATGTGTGTGTTTGCGTTAATGTGTGCGAGGAAAGCTGTGGGAAAGTCAACTGTCTAAACAAAGCCATGGATCGTTTCAAACAATGAGAGTACGGCATGTAACTCATTTTCTTGCATTTAAAACTCATTCGGCAATCTTACCGCATTTAGCCAGCAATTAACGCACCCTGACCGTCGGCCAGAGAGTTAGCCGAATTTACAACTGGCTCCAGTGCCAACAGAAACATGATCACAGCATTATTGTTCCCCTTGCAATGCAAAAAAAGAGCTTTAAGATGGAATACGCTGATCTCTCAGGGAACTCCTCATGTTTAATTTCACATAACGCTTTGCATTTTAACACGCCATTGAGTGCGTTATCAAGCCATCAGGCCTGGCATATCCACACACACAAGGGGGTCACACATCCTTTCGCATAAATATAAGCGCCATGACTTTTAGCCTTGGTTTTAATAGAGACAGAAGACATTCAGGGTGAGCTGTCAAGCTCCTGTGTATGTGTGTGTTAAATAAAGCTATTATGATGCTGTCAGAGGTCTCTATGCCAACAGTGACTGTGCTGATGCAGAGGACAGGTCTGATAAAAAGGATGACCCTGGGTCAGCGCGGACCCCTGGTGTTTGTATACACGTGTGTGTTTGTAAGGGCGGGCCGGTCACACTATGGCCATGGAGAGGTGGAGAGGTCAATGTTTTGTTTGTAAATGTCTCTCTTAGAGGACACTGCTAATATTCTATGCATATAGGTCAATTCAATACAAAGCAAAGCTGTGTTAAAGAATCTAAATGTGTGTGTGCAAAAAGAGTTCACTCAGAAGATTCCAGTTGTGTTTCAGATGTTTCTCCTTAAATTCAGCTTAATTTAAAAACAAAAATGGGTGTATAAAGGGAAAAATTTAATGTGGATAGCTATGGTCTTGGAAGAACTTAATGAGCAATGCTTTATATTGAGATCTTTTAATTTTAGACTTTCATATCTTTGCAAATCTGAGCTCAGTTGGGATCTCATCTGAAGAGGGGGTGTCTAAAAATACTGGTGTCTTTTAATCAGGATAAAATTCTATAAAAAGGAAAAACAACTGAGTTAAGAGAGACTAGATGTAATTCATGATTTTTACTTTCCAATGGGGAAAATGTGTGACTCTTTAGGAAAATGGTATTTAATAAAATTGTAGTATTTCAAGGGGTAATTCACTGAAACATCACAAACTCATGCTCATGCAGTTCTAAACCTGTGTGACCTACTTCCTTCTGTGAAACAAAGAATCAAACAGTTGTGGTGAACATTGACTTTCACTATACACACAAAAAACATATTTTTTGCTCCTATGAAGAAAAATGTAATACATGTTTGGAAGAACAGCAAATACTGACAAAACATTTTTTTGAGTGAACTATCCCTTAAATGAATGTTTTGATAATAACATAGTTTCGGGTGAAGCGCTGGACGAATTGCCCACAGCTGTTAGCAATCAGCT
>JAUMHE010000062.1:7841073-7876329 GCA_032359235.1 Enteromius mattozi | reverse complement strand
GCCGTTCTCTCGGCCCGCTCCCCGGACAGCACGCCAAACCTGCAAACATTTTATGAGGAAGCGCGCTCAACTGAAATTGTGGGGGTTAAATCACTGAGCATTAAGGAGCCCTGAGAGCCATGAGAGATTAAAAAAAAATAAATAAATTCTAATATAATAATAAATAAAATGATCAGTGGACAGCCTCCAAAACACGTCACAAACAACACCCGCACAAACGCATCGACACATAAATAACAAGACCACACAGAACTTTGTGTTCTTCTGTTCTTTCAGAGGAACAGCAACAGGTGGACGTATCCTCTAGAGATGATGAGCAAATAAAATCCAGAGCGAGAGAGAGAGAGCAGATGTTGGGGATCTGTGTAAATTATTACTATTTGCAGATTCTTATTATCTACAATCCTAAACACACCATCACATGTTTGCACATGCACACGCACATGTTCTTAATCGGTATTCAAATTGTCTTACTTTAATCCCGCCCATTCTTTGCTCTCCCTTGAATTCCTTCCCATTTTTCAGCCAGTGGATGGTGGGAGTGGGGTTGCCGGCAGCAGGACAGCGGAACTTCACTGTATTAGCGGCGGGAACGGCCAACAGTTTCTTCTCCATCCGGTCAGAACGGGTCCAGTATGGACCTTCTGTTAGATATATAAGAATAAAATGTTTAGTTGAAAGTATCAATGACATTCTGAAAGCACACAAAAATATGTCTGTGTGCAATACACAAATCCTTAGGTGCAAATGGATCAAATATAAGTGTATGTTGACACGATGCCCTATTTTTTAGGGGGTAGGGTGTTCCCTCTCTGGGAGTCTTCGTGTGGGTGAATGTTTATGGAAAGATTTTTCTTGCTCGCTCTGTGGCAGCGTCAGACTGGCTGCCTAATTCCCAGACTGAATTAAAATTTGTTTGGAAAAGCAAACAAGCTTACATACACTCTTACGTGAGTGTGAGGTGCGTTTATGCTCTCGCAGACCGAACTCCCTGTGTTAAATCCTTCACAGAGCCGTGAACACACAATGCGGATTCCTAATAATAACCTATTATAATAACAGAGCAATTTTCCTTCATTTAATCTTCCCACAAATTCTGTTTATAATGTTGACTGTCATGTGGTCAGGTCTGTGTTTACGCTTCCTAGCAGCTAATGCCAAATATCACAGCATAAATACTTACAGTAACATCCTTTAGCTAAAATAATAGTCATTATTTTTATTTTCAGTTCAAGTCTTGAACTTTGTGTGTGTGCATGTGTCTTTAAGAGACTGAGTAAACATACTTTCATCCCTCCTCAAACAATTAACTCCAGATCAGATCAACCCGCGAACTTGGCGATTAAACCCACAGACGCCACATTTCGCTCCAGACGTACATGCAAGCTCACAAGCATACATCTGTGAACGCGCGCACACACAATAAACCCATTAACTAGACTGAATATAATTCTCTTGCACGTTATTTGCTCATGCTATCAGATGGTGAATGTAAAGGGTGATTGGCAGGCTGGCATTTCCTTTGGCATAACCGATACACTAATGCCTGGATACACACATACTTCCAGTTTTCAAAGCATTCTTAGATGGACAGTGATCCATCAGGAGCACAACATTGGTCTGTACCATACAGAAGACCTGGCTATATGTGTGTGTTTGTGTGTGTGTGAGTGGTCTGCCATTTTATAGAGTTCAGCACAGACAATTTGAGCTTTGAAGTGGGAACCGAGAATCTACAGTGACCCAACTTTTTTTTTCCATTTACTTTTATTCTACCGCCAAAAAAAGCCATCAAAGTACAGCACAACTCTACACAGCTGATATTACACACAGCTTGCTTCAGTCAGCCAAACTGAGAGCAGTAACTAGCACTGCATCATTAAGATATTACAGAATGATGTCATCAGATGTCACACGACCTCAGCTCTTCTCAAATGTTCCAGAGAGCCCAGACCTCACAGCTCTCAGCTCTCTCTTTCTCTCTCTCTCTCTCTTAATTAGAGCTGGATTACTGGTCATTAAACTCTAAAGGGGTTTTGGTTTTTGTCTAATCCTTCGTTTCATGCCCTCCCCTCAACCCTGAGACCCTCCCCCAACCCTGATCCCACTACAGCAGACAGATGCATTAGCTCTCCCTTCCCTTCCCTTCCCTTCCCTCTCTTTCTTTCTTTGTGAAAAATCACAAACAAGATCTCTTTCAAATCTCAGTTGTTTCTCCTACAAAGCAAAAAGATTAAATAAAGATAAAATTGGAAAAAGTCTAACATTGTTCTCACTCAGAAAAAGATGCCACTAATCTAGCATCATGTTGAGCTTCAAAAGAGATTTAGTATTATTATAGTATTATTTACGTACTATAATAGTATTTACTTATATTTTCAGTGAGAATGTTTAATTTTTAATTTAAAGATTTAGTTAGCTTTATTATTATCATTTTATTTATTTGTTTATTTATTACAGTTTAAGTTGAGATTTAGTTAAGTTAAACTTAAGTTGGCATATTTTGGTTTTTCAAGTTTATGTGTTCACTGAAAAAAAATAAAAATAAAAATAAAAAAAATATATATATATATATATATATATATATACATTCATTTAATTTTAGCTGGATTTCAGTAACCAAAAAATTAAATAAATAAAATGTATTAATTAATTAATAGTTTTATTTCAGAATAACATGACTTCAAAGATCAGGGCTATCCTATCAATATTATGTTTTTTTTTACTCTATTCACAAACTGTATATTATCTTGTTCACATATCTCTTTTTTTTAATTTTCTCTTTTTTTTTTACCATATTTTTATTTTTTTTGTATTTTTTTATAAATATGTACAAAACCAGTGATTCAGGTTCTCTTGCTATATAGATATATAGCAAGACATATAACCTGCACAGACATTCATCAAAATGTGTTTAAAATATATGTATTTTATAAAATCAATCAGGGCTGCATTTTCCAAAAGCATCATAATCCTAAATTGATGATAGCTCCATTGGTTTCAATGGGCCTACGATGTGCTTAAGCTTACAATGTTTTTGGGAAACAAAGCTCAGGTCCCTTAAACGAGAACTTAATAACACTACATTATAATAAGTAAAGAAAGCAAATCTCCCTCTGGTTTCTTTCTTTACTTGTTATACACGAAGTCAAAGACATTGTGGCATTGTCTCCGACAATGTTTAGTGAACATTTGAACATTTTTAGTCACATTTCATTTAACACTGTTAGACTTTAAACTATTTCTCTTCTTTTCCTTTCCTCTCTCTCGATCCCTCCTGAGAATTTGTTTTAGCATCAAGTGAGAGAAAAAAGCAGCTGATGAAATGAGATGCAACCTAAACCCAGCTAAAAAAGAGAGCAATCTCATGCATTTCTTACACAACAGAGAGACCTCATGAAATCTCAATCAAAAAAGAGGACTGAAATGAGAAATAAGAGGGTGAAACACACCATTTCCATTACCTGCATCGTCCTCATCTTCATCATAGTCCTCATCATCACCAGAGGACAGCGAGTCTAAGAGAGACCGAGTGACATAGAGAGAGAATGATATTATTACTACACAGCACAGTGGCCTTTCTGTATGAACAATGAACCTATTCATATGATCTGTAGAATGAGAAAAATAAACTGATAACAAATCAAAACCAATTACTGCACACACACACCCTCAAACACTCACACACACAGCAGTTAATGGATGGCAGATGTGAGCAGAGATTCAGTGAGCAAAACGTCTCAGAGATTTCTGACAACAGCTGTATTTTTACACACATGTCCTGAAATACACACACACAAACACACTCTCGTATCCTGCTTCTAAATGAACTCATTCAGAGGGAGAGAGGGAAAAAAATGGCATGACCCTAAAAAAAGAGATTATTCTGTCTTCAGCTCCTCCTCTATGAACATTTACACAGGTAAAACTGTACAGCACACACTCTTAAAATACCACCAGAGCGTGAAATCCAACACTAGGCCTATTTAGTGCTAAAGATATGCTGTTACTGGGACACTGAAGCTTTCTGTGTGTGGCTTTCACGGTGTTAGTTGCACCAAACCATCAGATTTACTCTATTTTCATGTTTTGTGGCTTAACAGTCTACTGGAGGTTTGTCCTATAAAATGTTGTTGTTGTTCACGTTTTTAAAAAAATTAGCACACCCAAAAGTTAAAAATGGTCAAGACGTAAATGACAAAACCCATGCAAACAAATAATGTCATTGACGTCAAACCTGTTTGCCACCTTATAAGAAAAGAGCAAAGAACATTTTCTTTTTCTGTATGGTTCTTACACAAAGCTTTAGAAGACTCACACAAGTTAGTCAATATTCACTTTCATTACATGGAAAAAAGCAGCTTGAACATTCTGTAAAACATCTTCTTTTATGTTCCACACACAAAAGAAACTCGAACAGGTTTGGAATGAAATATGGTTGATTAATGGTGTTTTTTTAACTATCTTTGTAATGCTCTCTTGTGTGTGCAGTGTGTCTGGTAGCTGTGTCTTGTGTTAAAGTGTGCAGAACAGGATATTGCTGTCTTGTGGACTCTTTATCGGCATGCGATAATTGGTGCAGGTTGTGTGCTTGTTTGGCTTTTTTTCTGTCTTTCTCCAGACGCCGGCGTGAAGGAGAGCCGATCTGCCCTGGCCTAACGCCAAACACATGTCGGTAAAAAACAATTCTCCCTGCTCTCTTACTTTTTCCATCTGCTTTAAATGATGAGGTGATTCCAGATAATTACATTCTAATTAGTTGTCAATGAGCAGCTCAGCTTGTGTCCATGAGTTTACAGAACCAAAGATCACTCCATACTACCATTTAAACACACACACACACCCCACAAAAACAAAATTTCTGCATTCCATCATGTAATGTCTGCTTATCTTAGAGTTTAATGATATATTTTATTACAGTATGAACATGTTCGGAATAGCATACTATCATACTTCTACTATTCTTCACTATTTAATATTTTTTACTGTTCAAAATCATGGAAATTTTCATTAAGCATAAGCATTATATTAGTCAAATTAAATTGGGAGTAATATTAAAAACCGTTTTAAATGTTTTTCTTCACGTTTTAATTGATTTTAACTTTATTGCTTGACTTAAACACACATGAAAATATTTTTACATTATTTAAAATATTGCATTTTATTTTTAAAATTCTTACCTTAAGATGTTCTCACATTTGGCCTATAATTAAACGGCACTCACTGAATTCAGATCATCTGTCCACAATGTATGAAATGTGTAGAACTGTATAATACATAGTATCACTATTTTTAAATGATAATAATAATAGACAATAGAGAGTATACTACATAGTAAGCAGTCTTCAGATTCCATTCTAAACATAGTCAGTGCACTTTAAAGGTTTGTATAGTAAAAGATAACAACACCTGACAGGCCGGCTAAATGGGCCAAACGTGACACGCTCACAAACAACAATTCTATTCAAGAATATTTCACACTGATTTGAATCTACAGGGACCGAAATATGCAATTTTCCTCCACCAAGGAAGCTCTATTTTTGTAATTCCCTCATTTTTATTCTGAGTAAAGCCCTTGTCACAGTCTAAAACAATCCTGTTCAGTCCGTGTGGAATATTAAACAACATGTAGACTATTTAACATTCTGCCTTCGAGTGTGTGTTACTGTGCTTGTATGATAAATGTCAAGTCAGCCTGTAGGTGTGTGCTGGGAGTATGTCTCAAGACCTGTTTGCCTGCTGGGAATGAGTCTGACTGGCGAGTTTCCAATCAATGCCTCGCATGCCTGAGCTTGTGCTACTGTACTAAAATAACAACAACACTACTTAAATATTATTGGGAGAGACTGACCGGTGACTCTGACGGTGTAGTTGCTTAGCAGCGTGCTGCTGTGGGCATGTCTACAGGAATACACCCCCGAGTCTTCATAGGAGATGTTGATGATACGGAGCACTTTTTGCCCCACCCGCGTACGGTTGTTAGGAGACACAGTGTCACCGTCTTTCTGCCACACGATGGGGGCCAGAAAGTCACGCGGTATGCAGGACAGATCTACAGTCTCCCCGACCCCTGCCACGTAGTCATCCAGAAAGACTTCAACCTCACTCGACACCCAATCTAACAGAGAGAAAACAGAGAAAGATGTATTAATGGAGTACATTTAATATACAGTGAATGAAAGTATCAATAATGAAATTAGATTTGTGTAGATATTCTATCCGAAGTGACTTGAAGGTACACATTAAGCTATATAGCAAGGCTATGTAAACTGCAGTGTTGGGGAGTAACTAGTTACATGTAACAGAATTGCATTTAATTACATCAAATTAAGATAATAAAATTAATTAGAGTTATGAAAATGTAAATGATTACATGGGGGATACATCTGAATATTTCCACACGCATATACAGATTTGACTGATTTCTTTCCCAAATAGAATTGACTGCTTTAAAATATGAGATACCAATGTCTCAGAAGTTTAAGACACAGAATAGGACACATTCTTATGTTTTATTTTCTTTTTGGGTTTATGTATATGCTTTATTTTTTCAAAACATTATTAGATGCCAGTGTTTCATATGCAAGGATTTGTTAAACTATATCTTATGATTTTAAATCTGTATTTAACCACAGATATCTCAAAGGAAAAAGAGGTAATAAAGTCTGATTTTCTGGTGGTGTGCTTAAAAATAAAAATATCATCATCTTAATTCTAGTGAAAAAGGGTTTTGAAAATCTGACAGTAATCAGAGTTGAGCACTAATGTAGTTAAACTTGATTTAATTGTTTGAAAATGATTAACACTTGAAAACATTTGTGAGAAATTAGAAACCTATTGCACTTCCAAAGTAACTTTCCAAACACTGGTAAACTGTGTCAAGTGTCACTGCATTCCAAAATGTGTCCAAGCGCAATTCAGAACGCAAGGAAGGTTTTTTCATTTACCATTGTCAGGGCTTAGCAAGAGTTTGAAGGCAATCTTGCTTAGCAAGTTAGGAAAAGCTGACATGTTTATAGCAAGCTAATCTAATTGTACAGGTCTGTGACGGTAACTCATGCACTCTTGAGATTTGATAGCATTAAGATAGCATGTTAAATCATGATTAGACAGAAGCAACACCTTTTTTTCCTCAATACTGTGACGTCCAAGTGAAACGGATTATCAAAAAAAGAAGAATTCATTATTCATTGTTGACTGGATGGAGGCAGATTAGAATGCAAGTCCACCATACATTAACATCTGTTATTTCACCTGAAGATTGACATTTTGATTTAAAACAAAGGTCCAAAAAGTTCAAAAAAACTAAATATATACATAGATGAATCATTCACAAACAAATCAATATGATGCATTTAGAAAATAATTGCATCTAGTAGAGTTTGACAGAGAGATCTACAGTATAACACTACAAAAATCACTATATTCTTGCTCCAAGGTGGATCTAAAAATCACACAAACGCACACCAGGAAAAATAAACAAATATGTTTAATAACCACCCCGGTGAACGCCATGGAAACCCTGCTGAGATGCAGAAATGCTACATGCTGGAATAAATATTCCACCTTACAGAGTTTCCTTCATTTTCCCTCTCTTTTTTCCATCCCCTCCAATAAACCTGGCTTTCTTTCTGTAGCATCTCTATCACTCTTTCGTTCTCGCTTTTCAAAGTGACATTCATCTCCAAGAAGAGTGGTGACAGACTTACAAAGGATTGATACATTTGATAGATGCTGTGTGTGTGTGTGTATGAGGTCAGGAGTGTGTTGGCAGACGGCTTACAGACAAGACTAAGCTCGAGTGGAATACAGAATGGAGTGTATGAATTATAGATTGCCCGCTACATGTGAATGCATATACACACGCTGTTAAGTGCAAAGTCCAAAAACACCACACCATCTGAGGCTTTATGAAGGCCACATGAAGTGTTAATATCTCTTTGATCACTTCTCATATCAGTTCTTGTGTGTTTCACTCCTGACGCTGTCACATCTGCCTCTCCGTCCCCTCTTTTTTTACCTTTCATCTTGTCTTTCACTCATTTCTCTACCTCTTTCCCTCCTCTATACTACTCTATACTGACATCAGACGGTGGCTCCTTCAGTGAATAAACGCCGCTGTGTGTGTGTGTGTGTGTCTATTCTATATCCTGTGAAAGAGAGGGAGTGTGTGTGTTTGTGTAACATATGCTGGACCCAGTGAAAGACACTAATGTGCATAGGGGAAGGGGTTATAAATAAATATCATAAATGGCTACTGTGTGTTTCCATATTTCCCAGGAGGTGTGTGGAGAATGAAGCCATTGTGAGGTTTTACAGGGCTGATATAGAAATCTCTTGAGGACCACAGATCTGGGGCCAGTTGCATAAAAGGTTAAGACTAGTCTTAAAAGTTAGTCAGCTAAATTTTTCTTTAAGACAAGATCATAGTTGTTTTTTATTCAGTTACATAAAAATGTAGATTGAAAAGTTGAATCCAAAAAATAAAACCGATTGCTCTTGGCTAACTGCTAGCTGGTCAGGTCTTAAAGACACTGTCTTAACATGGAGGCTAAGTTTATGCAACTGGCCCCAGGTGAGAGTTTTATGAAGACTTAAACTCTGTATATGTGTCACCTTTCTCTAAAAATGTATAAAACATAGCATGTGTCTGCATTCTGCTATGCATTTCTGTTTATTTCAATGGCAGTTGCTTGGCTGAAATATGTGACTTGAAATATCATAAGACTAATCACTCTGGAGCCACAGGATATGACATCATGACAACACTGATTGGCTAAAGGCAAAAAAGGCAAAACTACTAGATTACTAGATTTCAGCAGCGGTCATCCATCCCGGATGTGAACCTTTGGCAATGTCCTGACCTTCGTGACCACAACGCTACCGTCCTCCAAAGCCCGTAATCATACTTTCACTCTATAATCAGCTTCATGTATTTTCATAATCAGTGTAGATTCAAGCACTGTTTTATATTCAGCACACGCACTTGCATGTATTGAGGACAGTTTTCCTTTGATCATGCAGAAAAGATGAAAGGTTTTTTTTGTGTTTTGCCAGAGTTGTGCAGGGTAATATGTGAGATGTGATTTAAAACCTGCTGCCATGGGCAACACAGCAGTTGCTGGAATATATTTGACTGCTTTTATGAAACGAACAGGTCAACACTCTGTGTGTGTGTTTGTGTGTGAAGGGCATTTTAGGAGTAATCGGAAAACAGCAGTTTTGATATCTAATTTAAAAGCATTGCATGTGTGTTTTAAATAAAGTGTGTTTAGTTGACTAAATGAGGAGATAGCTTAGATGGAATAGTTCACCCAAAAATGAAATTTCTGTCATCATTTACTCACCCTCAAGTAGTTCCAAATCTGTTTGAATTTCTTTGTTCTGCTAAACACAAAGGAATATATATGGTAAAGAAAGTTTGTAATCAGGCTGTTTTGGGTCACCATTGACTTCCATAGTAGGAAAAAATACAACGGAAGTCAATGGTGACCTACTCGAGGGTGAGTAAATGATGACAGAATTTTCATTTTTTGATGAACTATTCCTTTAACATATAAGAAAAAAATAACATTAGATACATACTTACATTTAGTCTCTCATACGATCACTAAGGCAGCATTTATTTAATCATTGTAAACATTGTAATATCCCAACTTGCTGGTTTTTAGCAATGTTAGCTTAGTAACAATATTTTTGAGGAAACAGTGTAAAAAATCTTTGGAATTTTTGATGAACAGAAAGTTGAAACATGTAACACGGAAATCTTTTGTAGCAGTATTAAATTACTTTTGATCAGTTTAATGTGTAATTGTTAAATAAACAAACTTTTGAACAGTAGTGTAATGTAAGCGTTTTGCATATTTAGAATAAAAAAAAAGAAGATTCACACTCACACACACAAGCACGTGTGTGTTGGGTGGGGGTTAATGTGGCCTCTTGATTTATTTGCTTGTTTTTAGGGACGTGTATTGAGTCGCTATGCTGTTAGTTCCAACATTCACTAACACACACACACAGCTGACAGCATGTGATAAATGTGTGTACGACTAACAGTCTCTGGTTCCACTTGTTTTGGGTGTTGCAACAAAACGACAGGTTAAAACAAGAGAATATGGGGGGAGGCTAAAGAATCTGCACACACACATACACACAGGCTGAAAGCACAGGTACGTGATCTATTGTGACACAGTGTAATCAATACATGTAGCTGATTTATATCAGGTAATTAGTCTGCATCTTTATCTACTCACACACACACTCACACACACTCACACCAACCGGAGCTGTGCCAGTCTGCTCTTTTGCCGTTTCCCGCTGCTTTCAGCCGTTTGGCGTGATACACTCAGTCAACATCCCCTACTGTCGTCTGACCTTCAGACTGAACGCAACACACATTCACACACACAATCTCATGCACACTTCTTGTATGCCATCTCCTTTCCGCTTCCTCAGCCTCAACATCATCCAATCTTGTTGCGTTAAAAAATTGTCTTCCTAAAGCTGAAGTCTGCATCCACTGTATGTGTGAATCGCAGATGCCGGATGTAAAAACCTCATGGTTCTGAGCCGGATCCTCCTCTGAATGAGACTGGCGGGAGAGAAAGACTCGATCGGCGACTAGGATTACGACAGAAAGAGAGGTGGGCGGAGAAGGGTTTGCAGCTTGTTACCTCTTTTATTCTGTCCTGTTGAGGCGTGTGTGTGTGTGTGTGTGTATGTGTGTGTGTGTGTGTATGACAGCGTGCCCCTGAGGAAAGTTTAAGAAAGCTGCTGCATCCAAAAAGCCTTGTCTACACATACACACACACACACAAACCCTCCCGCATCAGTGCGCTAATTAGTAACGGAAGCTGGATGTACTGAACATCCAGAGTCTGAGCCAAACTCTTTAGCACACATTCATGCAAATATATATACATATAAATGTACCTTGTTTTTAATCTTTGTCCTAAAACATTCTTTTAAAGTTTTTCCAACACAATCACATGTCTACACTCTCAGACTTCACACACTGAAACAAACACACAGGTTGTAATCAGGGACCGGACCGTCTTAATTGTCATTCCATAGACGAACTGGCCTAGTTTCAAACCCTACACACTGTACAGAACACACACTCAAAACTCACTGCAGCAGCTTGTAAAATGAACAAACACATGCTCTTAATCTAAAGCAAAGTCAGCACATCTTTGGATATTTCACAAATGTCTTTATTCAGACCCAGTTTCTTCTCTTGAGTATTTTTCTCAGAATTAAGATTAACAAAAACTATTCTGAACATAAAAAATGTTTAATTTGGAGTGGAAATGATGGCTTGTTCTTGATTAAATGTTTCATTTATTAGGACACACCCCAATATTAGTGGATTTTTTTTCATTTGGACCCACCCTGGTTTTGAATTTTCTGTGAATTTAATATTTGAAAACACGTTATTGTACAGTGTCCTTGTTACACATTGCATGTACAACAGTAAATTATGCAAAACTACAAGCAACTAACCTTAAAACAAACCATACTCCCTAAAATAAGCACGTGTTGTTAATTAATATAATCCAGCAGCATAATATAATCTTAAATAAAGTTTAACTAAATAAGTATTTTCTGTGTGTGTGTGTGTAATTTAGAACAATACAGTACTCAATCACCATTATTTCATCATCTAATATACCAATTGCCAATGTATGTAAATGCATATATATCTCAAAATAGCCAAACATTGCCTGATTCCTCATTTTGGCTAACATAAATGGGTCTATCGCTATATTAAATAGTTGTATGTCAAATGTGTAAATGTGTGCTGTAAAGCCAAGTGAGATGTCTTGCGAACAAAGTTCACAAAGAATAAGAAATGAGCTGAGTGAGATGTTATTCTTTCAACTCTGTGACCTCAAATGGCCCTCAAAGAAACACAAGCGATCAAACAAATACACACACAAACACGTCACCTCTCCATGGCCCCTGCCCTGCCCCCTTTACCCACTCTGTCTTTTATTCTGAATAGAAACATAGTATTTTCAGAGAGAACCCAGAGAGAGAGAGATGGGGTATTACTGGGCAGGAAAAGTACTAATCCTCTGCCTTGCTTCCTTCCAGCCAATGATACCCAGAAGCAACTGGCAACAGCTGCTCAGAAAGATCCCAAATCACACACACACACACACACACACACACACAGTGTATTAACATGAATATGCAATCCCATTAATAACTCAAAATTTTAAACAAAAACAGATTCCCCTAAACATGTGACACACTGTTTAGTCTATCACACAGTATAAACGGCTAATAACTGAAACCAAAAATTTCATACGGCCTGCTGTCCTTGTGTAACATTATAACAGTTTATAATGTTCGCACACTGATAAACAAAGGCAGCACTTGATCACTTTCGGTTACAAATTGATCTGTGTGCGGTATAAGCGTTGTTACACTGTCATTAAGGCATTATTAATGTTTTATAAATTATTCATAAGCATCCCAGGTGAGAAAGCAGCCGTCATAGAGGACTCTGTGTTCCTGAGGAGCCTACTATATAAGATGCTAAGCCAAAGCTTAAATCTAACCAAACTCCAGAGCAGATTGATGGATGGACTGCTGTTTGTGCGACACATCAAGCACTGGTTTGTTGTGGATGTGTGTGTGGGATGGTATGTGTTGGACCAGGAATATTGCCAAGGCAGAGGTTCATTCCATGGGTGGTAAAGGAGAAGTGTACATGTCTCTGTGTGTGTGTGTTTGTTGGACTTCTTACAGCACATAACTTCTGCCATCTGTTCATGACTGCCAGAAGTGGTATAGGGGAGCTGAGGGAAATCAGCAACACACACACTCAAACACACGTTGACTTGGCCAAGTGAGGAGTTACTGTAGACTTCCATTGTTTTTATATAAAGCTAATTATAATTGCTAGAGACTCTAACTCTAACCTTTAAGAAAAAGCTTTTAGAACACCCCAAACTTTGGAGTCTGTATAGTTAACATACGCTCTGTATATAACATGAATGGACAAGGAAAAACCTTTCAGTGCAAACCTGTCTGAAATGAAGCAAATCCTGCTACACTTACACACATACACACACACACAGCAAGCCGTTTGTTTTACCACTTATGACTTTATGTAAGTATCTAAGTAATGTCCTTCAGGGGAACTGATAATTACATTGAAGACACCCATCCTACAGGTTGACAGGCCAGCAAGTGTGTACGTGCTTCACACGCCTGTGTGTAAGGGTGTGTGCATTACTGCGCAGGTATCTGGTACAAGGAAGTCTCTCCACGTGTGTGAACAGGTGGTTTTAGACACCATTTAGAGAATGTGTTTCTATGCTCATTAATAACTCATCTGCTGACCTGCAGTGAGTTTCAAAGAGCATTACTGAGGTGAACCAACTCCAGCTAATAACAGCAAAAGAATAACACTCACACAAATGTGCAAAGGGTCTTTAAATGTGTGGAAATGCAAGTGCTAGTATGTAATAAGAAGAAGGATTGCAATTAAACCATAACAAACACATGCATCCAGCTACTTTGCTTCATATGCAGCTTCGTGCTGTGTCTAAGAACACATCTTACTCATGTTAACTTCACTGTAATGTGCGGCCTGTTGTGGCTTATTGCTTTAATCTGTCTGTCTGAAATGATCAATTTAAACGTACTGTCTCTGGATACACAGGCCTTAAATGAAGAATAGATGAACAGAAAGAAAGAGAGAGAAAAACAGGGGATTTGGTGGTTAGGATTAGAAGTGAAAAGAGAGCTGGGTGGTGAAGTGTTTGCAGGTTCTTGTCTCATAACAATTCCTCTTTGTTTATGCTGTGGTTTAGCTGAAGACTTTCTGCATTCTCTCCTTTGGACCATGTGTGAACATTAACTGTAATTCTCTCGCCGTCTCCTAATATTTACGTGCTATCAGTATGAGAAATCAGATCCACCAGCAATCAGACGATCTCTCCCAACACACACTCACTAAGCAGAGAAATGAGCCAAGAAAGCATCAGGCTCCTTTCTATTTTTTAAGTGACTGTAACATGTTTATTAGAGCCATCTCCAAACACAACAGAAACTCGGGTGAACTCAGCCAAGAAACCTGTCTTTAACAAACAACTGATAATGATAAACCTCTCAACAACATGGGCTCTCATACCTGCCCACATATGCAGAAAATCCAGACGCTATCTGCCTGGAGTGATGAGCTATTATTGCGTCCACACACACACACACACAAACACACACTTAGCTGTCATGTAATCCACTCTGCAGGGCCTCATCCGTCAACTGTGGGATAATAAATCAATGGCAAGGACAAAGTGTGTTTACATAATATCAGCTACACAAGTGTTCATTGCAACAATACCCACTTTGTGCCACTGTACAAACTCAGCCAGTTACACACTGCCCAATCGAAGAGGCTGTAACTCGAGCTCCTTAAGAACAGAGAATCACTGACAACCTATTCATTTTAAGCATCTAATAAATAACCAACAATATTCTGCTTTTGAAAGTGTCCAAAATGTACATTTTAGAAGTGATTGCACTGAATCTGACAGGTAAGTGAAGCCTACATGAATTTAGAAGCTTTGATGAAGGTTTACAGATTTTAAAAAAGGAGATGCAAAGATTCAGATGAATTCAAATGAATCACTTAGTATGTGAACACAGTTTGACTGATTCATTTAAGAGAATCGACCCATTTTTTTCAAACAAAACATCACTGTTGTCTCTAGATCTACTCTAGGTGACAAAATGCAAAACATTACATTCACTATAGAAACAACCAAGACATTTCCAGTAATTTCAGATAACTTTGCAAGTGTTTTTAAAATTGTTCTGATTCCGACTGATTCACATATGAATCCCTAATTTGTAAATTTGTCAGATTCATTAAACATAACCTCTTTTTCAGAACAGAACAAAATATTCACAAATCAATCTTGGTATATCTATGTACCAAGTATTTCAGATCTAAACACTAAAAAACTGGGATGAGTAATACTTTTTAAATAAATTAATACATTTATTTAGTATGGATGCATTAAACTATTATTTAGCAAGGATGCAAATAAACATTGTTACAAAAAATGTCTGTTTTGAATAAATGTTATTGTTTTGAATATTCTATTCATTAAAGAATCATCCAACTTTTCAGCAATGAATAATAAAAATAATTCTTAAGCAGCAAATCATCATATTAGATTGATTTCTAAAGCATGAAGACAATAAATAATGGCTGCTGATAATTAACTTTTACCATTACAAGAATAAATAGAATTTTTAAATATATTCATTTAGAGTTATTCTGAATTACAGTAACATTTCACAATATTTCTGTTTTTATAGTATTTTTGTTGTATTTTGTGGCTTTGGTGAGCATGTAAGACTTTTTTTTTTTGTACACAAAATGTACATTTAACATTCCAAGGCATTCCAAGGCATGAGAAACAGAGTGTAAAAACTGTCAGATATTTCCTATGTGTGCATGAGACAGAGAAGGTGAGGTGTAATGTCTGACCTGTGGGCTCTGGGGACAGCAGGTGAGCGCTGTACACTGGAGGGAAGATGAGGGCTGCGAGGTACAAAAGGAGACAGAGCGGGACCATCCCGGGCCGAGTGATGCGGGGACGAGTGTCCTCACCACAGAGACCAGACTCAGACATCCTCCACCGTTCCACACATACTGTCAATGCAGCACTGCCACACACACACACACAAACACACTCCTGTCTGAAACGCTGCCTGTCCCCCACCTGAAACACAAAAACACAATCATAAGAGGTCAAACAGAGAAAAAACACAGAAGAAACATTTCATATAAGAGTATAAAAAGTAAAAATGCTCTCAGACATTCAATAAAACTAAAGAGGCCTGTTCCTTGTTATTTTGACATGGGACACATTTTTCAAAACAATCTATTGAAATTCTGTGCTGACGTGCAAATGTCTGCAGCAGTCTCTCTGCGTAGACTGTAAATTGAAAAATAAAGTGCGACGACCACACACAACTGCCACAAGCGAATGAAACGGAGTGATTTTATATTATATGTCCCGCGCTAGTTTAGACCAGACTGGGATTTGTTGTAAACTCTCTTTTGCCGTCTTACTCTCCCTTTTTTTCTCCTTCTCTCTGGTCGGTCTACTCTGAAACACGTCTTTCACTAAGCTAACACAAACATACTTATCTCTCTAAAGAAAACATATGCTCCCCTCACACTCTGTGACTTGTGTGTGTGTCTGCGTCTTGCCACATAGAGCGTTTACATTAGTCACAATAAAAGGAATGTAAAGAGCTTTAAATACACACACACATATATACTGTAGGCTATACGGTTTGATTCCCCGCTGAGAGATTTTTGCTCAAAGACTCTGAGAATTTGAGAGGACTCTGTGTTGCTTTAAACTTGAACTCCTGTTATTTCAGAACAGCCTTGGTTTAGACACACAAAATGTTTGCGTTAACGTTAAACGGTGGCATTCTTCTCGAAAGGACGCACACACTCTCCTGAGGCTAGTGTGGCATTGTTTTTCTTTCCCTTGACGAGCAGACGCTTGATTCTTGGTCAGCACACACTGAAGAGAGAGAGAAAGAGAGAAGCCGGGCTGGTGTGTTGAGTAACTCAGTGTTTTCTCTGGCCGGCGGAGCAGGAGCGTGCACTACGTTGTGGGCTGATAGTGTATCAGCACTTGCTGTTGTAGGAGAGAAGGGTATATTTGTGGAGCATATTTCTGGAGTGGGTATCGTAGGTGTGTTTTTTGAGCATGTTTCTGGAGCCATACTATCTTACAGTAACAAAGCTTAAAAGTAAGGGAGAGGCCTGAAGCAGAAACAAAACCGACATTCTTGGAAAAGCCCTTATCTTGTATTATTATTATGCATCTTTTGGGAGTATTTGATTCTGATTGGTTGATCACAGCGTTCTGTGGTACAAGACAGCTAAACTAATTGACTGTTTAACCAGGAAGCAGTTACACAGTTTCTTTCTCCTGCATAATGCAAAATTTCATCTCAAATGACAATTTATTTATTTGCTTAGGGATAAGCAGTGCAATGAATGGGATAATGTGCAGTAAGCCAGTCATTATCGCAAAAATTTGTGACTATCCTGATCATCCTGTCTTGGTTTATTTAGCGATAACGAATGGATGATTGTACAATATATGTTACTTTAAACAACGTGTTTTAGATTGAATATTGAACTGTGCCTGCTTGTACCCCTTAAAAATCATTCTAATATATAACATAATTTATTTCAAAATAGAGTGGTTCATAACCTTTTATTCTAAGTAAAAATAATAATTTCTTTTAAAAAACTTAAATGCAAACCAAACTTAAACGCACGTACTTCTGTGCAACAGAAACATTAGGGTATAGGTAGCTGGGATTGTGTGACATGACTGATGTGTGCAGCAGTGTGCTGCTGTGTGGTGTGTAAAACTCTAACACTCTCAGAAGAGTCGGTGTTTATCTAGGGGATTACTGAAGAATTTCATTTGGACTCTATTGAAATATTATGATTATCAGTCTAGCCAATAATTTAACATGAGCTACTATGTTTTTACTGTCTATATCTCCTTTTACGTCTCTTACTTTTAGACCCTTCAGTCAACTCTGACACAGAACACATATTAAAGTATAAAAAAACAATGATCTTCCAGTGGCAAGCAAACATCTTCAGACCTGAACGAGGCAGTGCAAGAATATTCTGTCAAATCCTGGGCGTTTATGCGTGTAATGTCTAATAGTTTTGGGTGAAAGAGGGTTTTAATACAATCCTATCACACGCTAGTCACACCTTGCAACAAATCTGGGACTCAAAAAATGTCAGTAATCTTCAGTAATTGTGCAGCCATGTCAACGGCCAGCCCATCCTAAAACCTGCCAATGAAAATAGGGATTAAGAGGGAGACAGAGTAAGAGAGTGATAAAGAGTGTGAGAGAGAGACACAGCAGATGAAAAGCTGAAGTCTGAGGTGTCTCTATTAGAGTTTGGCTGTAATCCTCTTCTGAGGACTTCACTCGCCCTCCTGCGGTTCTCTGAGAGCTCTGTCAGCGCATGTGTGGGAGGCTACGGGTTTGTGCATTGCATCAGTGTAGACAACTGAATAAAGGTGAGAATTAAACTCCCTAAAACAGCCTTTTAAACATCCCCATGAAGGAACACATCAAACACGGACAAATCAAAGAGGACCAATTTACAAACCACATTTACAGATGTTTGTCACTGTGAATTTAGGGGTTTCTCCAACCGTCTCAGTTTCTGTGCTTTCTAGCATTAAACACATCATCTCATATGCTTACATAAAGCGTCTGGCATGACACTGTCCACAAAAAACCTTCATAGAAAAAGAAAAACATAAGGGTAATTAAAAACAGAAGGATGAAAGAGTGAGAGACCGCAGTAACATTGTCCATTGTTTATTGTATGCCTCGTTTTCATTCATGCTGTTTTTAGCCCTTGGACTGCATTGTGCATTGTGTGTAAAATGATCTTGTGCACATTTTTGTTGAAGTTTTAAATGATTTTATATTAATAGCTTACTAGTAGCTAATAAGGTCAAAAGAAAGCATAAGGAACTTTAGAGAAAGAAAGAGAGTTTGATGACATATATGCAGGACCTCAACTCTCAAACTTTCGACAGTCCACAGAGTAGCATATTGATTTTGAGCCAGCACCAGTCCGCTAAGGGTCACAATTAGTCGAGGTTCCAATTGAAAAGAGCTTCTTTTTTCCCTAACGATATGACCTCTCACATTTGAGTTGTGTGAATGCCACCAGGGCTTGGTTTGAAAAGTGCACGGGACACATAACTAGAAAAGTAATGATTATCACCCCCCAAAAAAGATGTAGATATTTCTGAAAGTAGGAGATATCATAGGTTCAATATCCAAGCTTCTAATATCTAAGTTTCTACTAAATTGAATTTTCAGAGATTATTTTCCTAATCTGTAAATTGTTAATTGCACTGAAAAGCACAATGCATGAAAAGCAAGAAAACAAAACATCAAGAATATTTCATACAGTGCATACCTGGACTGACAGCAAGAAACTATTTAAAGCCCAAAGAAACCTATATAAGCAATAAATGGGCTTCAAAAAATAATGATATCATCGAGATTAGGGGAAAACCTAACAGTTTACATCCTAGTTCAG
Source organism: Enteromius mattozi (assembly GCA_032359235.1). Classification (NCBI taxonomy): domain Eukaryota; kingdom Metazoa; phylum Chordata; class Actinopteri; order Cypriniformes; family Cyprinidae; genus Enteromius; species Enteromius mattozi. Next base: position 7,857,182 of record JAUMHE010000062.1, on the reverse strand, counting down.
TTCTCACCATGGACTCCAGTCGGGTTTGAATGACTCTAGTACATGAGGTGGCTAATTGCCCCCAGTAGCCCGCGTTAACACCTCCAGAGACTCTAATTCACTCCGATAGCTACAATTGGTTTCAGATGGCCCGTGGGTACGGCGGAGGAAAAACTGGTGAGGTTCCCCTTCAGTATGAGCTAAAAACAACACAAATGAAGCCCTGCTGAGGTGGCCGCAGAAGAAATGGATGTAATTTTGGTTTGTGTCATACGTCAAGCTGTAAAGGGCTTAGTCTCTCATCAGAAAGACACGCCAACTGAGTGACCATTAACAAGTTATTCCGTTTACAACAGGTACAAATATAAATGTCTCTATATGGGGTGTTTAAAGGAAATAGTAATAAACATTTTTTGAGTCAAACCCATGCAGCACTGGAGGATTGGTTGATATAAACACCTTTGACTGGGTTTTCAGTCACCTCACATTTCACGGTGGGTTTCGGCACCATTAAAACACCTATACACCAACATGACAAAGACCAGCTGCTGACGAATTAAAGGTTAGTTTCTGACTCGCGCTTCAGTAAACGAGCCAATTTCACAGCTCAAATCGACTGTCTATACAACAGGCTAAATTATACACCGCGAACATTTTTAATTGAGCCATATTGTGAATTATTTCAGCACAGGTGCGGCTTCTCCTTACCACTGGTAGAGCAGCTTTGGAGCACGCGGTACTTATACTCACACACACGAACACACACACACACACACCGCAACACCTGTCCGACTGTAAGCGATATGAGCACACACCACATGTCACCGCAGCTCACTTCTACACTAAAACTTTGTTTCCTTTCAGAATGCTTTGATTGAATCAATAGCCCAATTGCAAAACACGTTTTTGGAACTGGAACAAGGAAACAACAAGAAATATGAGGAATAAGACTATTTCCCATCCTTCAAAGACGCCTTTACATAGGCTACCTGGTCTGAGCAGCTCTGTCTGCTTCAAAGCCCCAATGCTACATAAAACTGGAAAAGTAAGCAGACTTCAGCTTTTATAATTGCCTATATTAGAGACGGCTCTGATGCTGCTTTGCGTCCGTGTAAATCATGCAGGATGAGTGCAGCCTAAAACTTTGTTATTGTCTTGATGGAGAATGTATTTTCTAACTTCATCTATTTATTTATTTTATTATTTCGTGTTACTATATTAGGCAATTGTAAAAGACAGAATGTAATAATAAGAATAAACTCCTCACCAAATTCCTTCTTGACAGTAATCCTTTACGAGATCAAAATAAAATAGGTTTATCGGCTTTTTGAGTCCTTTCCAGATGTTTCGTGAATCACATTCAGGGGGCAAATCATCCAAAATACACTGAAGTTTCCAAAAATCCAGGCGTGTAGAAAATCTGAGGAGACGTGAAGTCAGTGCGGTGTTTCAGAAGAAGCCGTATTCACACATAGCCTTGAGCTGTCCGACTCTGTCCAGTCCTTAAACCGCTGAAAAGTGTATCAAAAGCACCCTGGACTGTATCTTCTAAAGGAGCACCAGTGTAGTTTTGGCTCGTTAGAGGGTCTCGGGGTCCTGCGGAAGAAACTCCGCTCTCCTTCGCTGCGCTGTCCGGGCACAACTGCTCCGCTGCGCCGCTGGGTCTGTTGTGAAGTGCGGGGCGTTTGGTGCTCTGTGAAAGCTTGGCTCACAGACTCCCACTAACAGTTTGAGCACCGGGCTCTGGAGAGAGGGAAAAAAATTAACTAGGATCGGATTTCAAACCGCGTCCCTGCTGCGAGTGCAGTGCTCGCCGCCTGCCGCCCCCCTCGCGAGTTTAGGGCAGAGAGAGAGAGAGAGAGAGAGCGCGCACCGCATGCGCCTCCCACACCAAACCCGAATATTCAATCAACTTACTCACTGTCAAATTAGCTGCGCTCAGCGAACCCAAACCGCGCTATGGGCCATGGAGACAGTCAGCAGAAAAACAATTAAAAAAAAAGCAAAGATTCTGCTGTTTATACTCTTTTCAGGGTTCGAAATATAGCGGGGCATGACAACATTTCAGTAAGAGCAAAAGTTTGCATACAAGTCAGTGAGGGCTAATGTGCACGCTCACGAAGATGCTGCCATGTTTGAGGAGGTAACCACAGCTGTTCAAACGCCTGGTTTATCGGGCAATGCGTCGACAAAGGTAGCTTATAGTGTTAGGCTATTTATAACGATATTATAGATTTACACACCACAAATATATCACAAAAATGTCTGGTTTAAAACGGCGTTAAGACTAATTTCTAACTGCTTTCAGAGCGCTAAAATTCCATTCATCTCGCCCCAAAAATTACTGACACAAATCCCACTGACAACCCTCTGGTATCCATCAAGTTTTTATTACGTGAAATAGCTTCAATTAGGTAATGCAAATAGGGGTAAGGGTTATTTAAGAAAACGTTGCCAGTATGCCACAATGGAAAATGGCCGAAAAAAGTTTTTCTATCAAATTGTGATATACTTTTCTTAAATTCCATCAAAATCTGCCACTCACATACTCGTTCATCAACAATATCCTACTACAATAAATAAATACTTCAATTAAATAAATAACAGCAATCATTTCATTGATGTTACTATCTGTTAAAAAGTCAGTGGGGAAATACATTACTTTAATTCCACTGCACAGATGCCTGTTTTTCTATAATGGTACAGTGTTTGAATATTACAACATCGATATTTTCTCAACTTACAGTAAACTATGTTAGTGTTGACTTTTGAAGAAAAATATATAATTTACTAACCAAAGATGATGAAAATAAAATAAAAACCCTTTAGAAGAGATGCTCAGAAATGAGGTTCTGGAGCACTTCAACAGGTGTCTCTTCTATGTGAGGGTGAAAGTAGAAAAAGGTGTTTTGGAGGAACATTTAAATGTCATTTAATTTAAAAACAGCACATCATTAAGGCCGGTCCTTTTAATTGCCATAATACAATACATTTCTTTATTTTTATTTTTCAGAATAACAAGGAAATAAGGAGAAATTAATTGTTGCCATATTGAAAGGCTGTACCATAGAGGGTTAAATAATCTGCACACTGATTATGCTTTAAAATGTAACATATCCTGTCACTGAATAGCATTTATAAATGTTAGCAGATCATTGTTGCATGCCCCTCAGCTCATATTTTGCAGTAAAGAAAGCAATTCAGCATTTACCTAACGTGCAAAAATGTTTCAGGCTGTTTGTCATTTCATGTCACTGACTAATTCTCTGACAAATCACATGCTGTTGGAAATAAAAGCACAATGCAGAACACTCCTATAGAAGCATGATTTACAATAATTTAGTTTTAACTGTAATATTATACCCCCAAACCGAGGCCATCTCTTGTATGTTTTGATTCTTTAACCTGCAGACATCTCAAGCTGCTGTCATTTCTTCAACAGAAACCAGAAATGCAAGTGTGTGTTTAATTACAGGCTGTCTGGTCGGGTATTTCAGCTTATGTATCTGTACAGGTGTGTGTGTGTGTGTGTGTGGTTTGAGTTTCTGTCATTGTGTGTTGATTTTTCTTGTCATAAAGCTGTCATGTGTCTCCTGAAGGCTGATTAGCCGTTTACCAAGTGTCGTCAGAGTCGTAATTCTGTAGAATAAGCAGCAAAACAAAGTCTCAATTACTTTTAAAGCTACATACATGTTTGCAGAGAGAACTTTATGAGACCATAAAGAGAAGAAACGTCTTCTTAATTACCAGAGGAGTGTGTGTGTATGTATGAGGGAAGCAGAGACAGAGAGTTCTTAGTAGCTGTCCATCTGTGTTTGTTTTAAGAGGATGGCTGTTAGCCTGTGAGTGGTAAAATCAGCATGCAAACATGAGGATCCTCAGTCACATCAACACTGTTCTCTGACACCAGGGTTAAAGACATTCAGTTAAAAGACACATAAACATCACCCATTCAATAATAACCCCTGCTAGTCTGTTTCAAAGTGCTTTCCTCTGTGAATACTAATGCAGTGTCACCATCATTATATCTATTAGAGCCTTGAGAAAGAAGATTGATTTTATTGATGGACAAGTTAGATGCAGCGCTGTTAGTGATGACTTCTGACCCCAGCAAGAGTGTTTATGGGAATTTTAGTGGCTTGCTGGCAGCATGTGGTAAAAATTACTGCTACAACTGTAAAGGCTGAATGAGGGAGAAGATATATGACCAATGACTAAAAATGTATTTTCAATGTCTACTGTCCGGTAATCGGTAAAAAAAAAAAAAGTTTTAGAAACTGCTTTTAGCCCTGTTTTTAATGTAATGATGTTTATTTGACCATCAACCACTGTCCAATGGCTCGATTAGAAATAACTTTTTAATAATTGAAATGTTCTAATAATGTAAAGTTCAAAAGCGTTTATTTGAAATACTAATTTACTGTAACAATGTCTTTACTGTATGAACTGTGTTTACCTTTGATAAATAATAAAAAATAATAAAATAAAATTTATATATATATATATAATATACATCATAAATAAAAAATATGTAATAAAATAATACTAATATTTTTAGTAGCAGTACTTATTATTATTTTTATTAATATTTATTATATTAGCTATTATAATTTTTTAATGTATGTATTTGGCAGTATGGTCAAATAGTTATTATTAAAAATTAAAATAAAAGCCCTTACCATCGTTTTTTTTTTTTTTTTTTTTTGGGGGGGGGGGTTAAAATTTAATTATTTGTTACATAAATGATCTGGTTAAAAAGAGAATGATGCTTAAGTAAACGCATACATGCAGAAAAAGAAAAAGAGGAGCTCAAGACTGTACAGAATGCAGCGTCAGACATTCTGAGACTTGAAGAACATAACGAATGGGTGACCTCCACCCCAAGAGCCCAGTGAACCCCTGAACTCTCTCCCCCAGATTCACCCTTCAGTCTAACCCCAGCCTCTGGCTACAACACACAAAAGAGCGGAGGTGAAGACGAGGGCCTCGCTTCACAAGAGGTTGAATATTAAACTGAGCTGCAATTATCCTCTGAAAAACACTGTTCATGGATGGCTCTAATCCATAAGGTTCTTTGTGAGCACCTACTGGCCATGTTTCACAACATCAGAGAGATGTGATTTTGTGAGTGGCAGGAGATAATCACAAATCAATAACTCCCTCATTGATTACAGATGTGGCTAAATCCCTGAAAACAACCTAGGACGAGCATGAGATTTAAAGAATCGGTACAACACATGGCCTTTTAAAGTGTGCGAAACGAGACAAGAATGCCTGTAGAGTGTATGTGTGTGAAAGAGAGCATTTGTAAGATCTTTTAACTAGTTTAGCTCTTATCAGAGTTCATACTTTGATAACCTAAAGAGCTGATAGCATTGTGTTTGTTTTCTTTTGTTTCCTTGCATATTGACTGTAAGTACATGAATGTGTGTGTGTGTGTGTTGAATTGGTTGTAAGTTTATTTTAGAGGAAAATCTTGAATATAAAATGAGCCATGTGCAAAGGCAGATGTGTCAAATATAACAGCAGAGGTGAGGGTGATTATTTTCTGCTTCCTATTCCAATCCTAATTGTTAACTCTACACTAGTTCTGCTGAATATACTTAGGAACACTGTGCCAACCTTTCCAATGTACATTCAGTTACTGTTCGCAAGGTGTGTCCCCCAGCAAGGTATACAGAGTCTATCCTTCCTCTGTAGACCATGGCCTGCACACACACACATACACACACACACAGAGAGAAACACAAAATCAAACACACACACATATACACACCCGGATGCATGTATAATGCTCTCATTGAAAATGTGGCTGAGTAAAGGTCTTTGGACTCCAGACTTTGTGCATTTCTGTCCGATGCAGAGAGGAAACTGGCATATCTGTGTCACTAGTTCTATTTCTGTATACGGTATCTGTACGCGGTTATCTGCTGGTACTGTAATGAATAATCAATTAGATGCTGCATCAACGAGATGAGAAAAGAGTCACGAGAGAAGAAATGAGTTTCTGGCAGGAGCATTTTCATTTGAGGATGTTTGCTCATCAACATAATGAAAACAAATAATACAAAATGTCCTTAATAATTGGCTAAACAACAGTTAGTAGTAGAAATAAATTATAAACAATGAAACAATGGAAAATAAAAAAAAACATACAGCAAACCTTTGGGATCAGTAATTTTTTTTTTTTAAAGGAGTCTCTTATGCTCACCGAGACTGCATTCACATGATCAAAAATACAATCTAAAATAAAATGTATCAATATTGAAAACAGCTGTGTTGCTTAACATTTTCACACACATAAAAATGTCATAATAGGCATTTAATTTCTTTCACACACATAAAAATAAAAGTGTATTTCACTGTTTGTTTACAATGCAAGGTAAATACTGTGCTACAATCCTCAAAACAGACAACATGTAAACATCAAAGAGAATATGAATTTACATTGCACTAAAAAACCCAAAGGCAAACATTCTCATTTCAGAAGTCTTTATGGCATGTATACCTGAGAGCCCCTGTTTATCCAGCACACATCATCTCTCCCATCAGCATCTTTTCCCCCCATCTCACTCTCTGTTTCCCATCATCCTTCTGAAAGACAGTGACCACTCTCATCTCACCCTCAATTTGTATGTATGTATTCGAAGGTCTTTCTGAGGATGCATATTTGTGCACGGATGTCCTATAAATCTTTCAGCGACAAGCAAAGCAGTCTGCACAAAGCAGGGAGGAGATCACAATGATGTCATCTTCAGTTGCACTGAAATCCAGCCCGTCAACACGACTTACAAGAGTCATATTACAAATGATTTAATAATATTTGGTTTCCAGTGGATTCATAAGACGTGCGTTATCATGCCTGATGATGCAGTGTTATTAAAGGCTGTAGCTGGATTTGTTCATCTGAAGCAGGGCAGATGGACTCTGGTCCCAGGCCTTTGCAACTCCTGCTGATCCGTATCCAAACACAGCAGCCCTCATTCCTGATCCAGTAGGCATCCCTGGAATTTTGGCCCTCTGTACCCCTCCCGTCCTCCCGCTCACCCTAAAGCCCTGCTCCATCTCCTCCTAATCTCCCGCTCAGGCACCCTGAATTAACGCCGCATTCTCCGCTGATAAGAGTTTAATGCATTCTCTGAAGCATCGAACATCCATAGCGCTGATGAGGAACAGACATGCTATATATGTAGCATCTCTAACCATTGTAGCTCAACATCTGAGATGCCATTAGTGCCCATTTATCAGCTTGACTGTGGCTTTGACACTCAAATGGCACAATGGTTTTAATGCATGATGCAACATCAAGTCATTTAATGATTTGACCTGTCCTTGATACATTAACATAGCACATAAGGGGCTGTTCACACACAACAGTTTTTGCCTTAAAAATCAGAGACGCTAGCAATGAAATGGGGGAAAATGTTTTGAGAAATGATAAACTTCACAAGAAATGCTCCTATTATGCCATTTTTAAGGCTCCTAATTTTGGGAGCCTTAGTCTTAAGCTTCAAGTCTAATTTGTCATGTGTACAAGTGTAAGTGAAAGAATGTACATTGAAATGATTTTGTGTGGCTTAAACAGTCTACAGCTGTACAATAATAATAATAGAAATAAATAATAAAAAAGGGAAAGCAAGACAAATTAAAAAAAAAACAGAAATGTAGAATATTTGTTACAACAGATTCACAAGGGAATACAATACAATAACAGTAATAGTAAGAATTGAAATAATAATAATAATAATATTACAACTGCACAAGTGCAAGGTTGAGGTGGAGGTTGAGGTATGTAATGTAATGCAGTTGTGTAAAGTGCGCAAGATTCAAAAGAAATAGTGTTTTGATAGGTATTTAATAGGTATAATTTAACCTACAATAGGTTGACATGCATGCAAGGTGAAAAAACACTTTTGTTTTCTGAAAATGTGTTTAATATCACCTAATTTTACAGCAATTCTCAAACGATTCGTTCAAAGCAGTTCTAAGATTCAGTCTTTCAAAATCCCTCCTTTCCATGAGCCTTTCAGATGACCCAATCTGTTGTGATTGGTCTACCGCGTACAGCAATGAACAGTAAAATGACATGTTTGTGGGCGGAGACAAGTTGTTCGCGGGAATTATGCAAATGTGTTTTACCCTGTGACATGTAGTCGTCATGGAAGTGGGATTCGATTTACCAACGGCTTGTTTAGGCTGTCGATTCTTTATTTTGGGAGGCAATAACTTTAACTTCTGAATTTACATCTTTGCATATCGCTTACATTCACGTACCGCTACATTACACACTGCCTGAAAGGCAATATTAGAAATGGCATAATAGGGGCATGTTAACTTTAAGAAAAGATGCGAAATGTGAACACAACCGTCAAACTCAATCTTCTAGTGTGTGTTAAAACAATGGGAAAGTGTCATGTTCTGTGTGAACAGCCACTAAGTGTACTGGTGAGGATTCAATCTGCTGTCTTTCTAACTTAGCATTCACTAATAAAAATGTACTATAGTATTACTACGGTTTTTGGACATGTACCATGGCAACACCGTCACTTTACCATGGCACTGCCATAGAAATTGCTGTAAGGGTCACATAATTCCGCTACAACAGCAATAAAAAAAAGAAAAGCAGAGAAAATTAGTTTCTCCATGTGCTTGTTTTTCCTTCACAGAGATTAGCTTAGCCTAGCATCTAACTCAATAAGCAAGTGGGCCAAGAACTGTGAGTCACCAAAACAAGCAAAGAAACACCCTCCGCTGTATACACACACACACACACACAGGCGCACAAATACACACAGAGAACAAATTATAGAAGACCTGTTGGTACTCAGAAAGCAGCGTTGGTGCAATGTTTACCAACGGATTTGGGAGTAAATCTGCCCCCTACATTCCTATTGAGATTCAGACTGAGCCTTAAGAGAGAGCAGGATTACTGGCCAGTCTCTATAGACCCCACTGTACACACAGCGCTCGGCCTTAAAAGAGCCTGGCCACAACAGACAGAAACAGAGAAAAAGAGATTAAAACCATTAGAAGTGGAATTTGCTGCACTAAATATCTGAGAAAGAGACACTTTTAATCAAACTTGTTATTGAATAACTTGGTGCAAATTAATTCATATGTGCCAATTTATTAACGATTCTTGTCATACTGTGACAGTTCAGGGCTATCAAGCTTTACAAAAGACAAAACAGCATCATAAATGCACCATAAAAGTAATTAATATGACCGGTGTGCTATGTATGTTATGTTTAATGAAGCCATACGATGACTCTGTATAAGCAACAAAGTGTACTTTTTCCATTTTTTTTTTTATTACAAATGTGTATACACAAATACTTTTAAATAAAGGACATATAATTTTCAAAAGATACATCAAAGCATATTTTAGTTTACCAAAAATCTTGTCAGGACTTTTCCCAGCACACTTTAACCATTATTTAAAGACAATTTAAGTAATTATCAAATTACATGAAGACATATTTAGGTCTTAAGTGGATCAAAAAAGCACAAGATTAGCTAACTACACTTTAGTTTTTTAGTTATGACTTTAAGTTGTTATTTAGTTTCCCTCAGTGCGGTCAAAGGTATATTGAGTAAGTCTCTAGCATGATCTCCAATAACACTAAAATGAATGGCCATTATGCTAGCAGTGAATTATGAGGCAAAATGCAAATACAGCACTAATCTCCACTGCATGCAGTGTTTACTGTTGTACAACAAGTATTCTGTTTTTAACCATGTACTAAATCACTGGGTGGGAAAGTTACAGTATGTCCTTGTGTATGTGTGTTTGTCTTTGAAGAAGCGCCAGTCATGTCACAGTTAACAGCCAATCCAATAAGCCGGTGACATCACCCCTTTAAATATTTCACAGCTCTCTAAAGTTATTTCAGTTCTATCTGATCTTTTATGAAAAAAGTTTTTCCTTCAAGCTCCTCAAAATTTGGTTTTCACATCACGAATCCTAGAACAAAGATTCTGAACAGTGTAACTTTACATTTGTATAAATCTACCAAATATTCAGAACATCAATGCAATGTTTATGTTACTGTTCAGTTTGTCAAAAGCACATCTCTTGGCATGCAGCATTACATGTCTGTTTGATTGAGGGTCTTTGAGGTGCATAAATGCCTGAAGGTGAATGTCATCAATGATGGTTTGATTTAAAATGATAAATGCTTTGACTGGATGGTGGTAGAGGAGGATTTGATTTGGGGTGTTATTGTGAGTCATCTGTTCACTCCTGTTTTATCTAAGAGATTTATATATGATACCCCTAACAGCTCATTTAACTGTTGTAGCAGTATGCACTAGCAGTGGTTTTAATACTATGGGTCACACAGTGGAAATAGACATTTAAAAAAATCTACTGGAAATATACATGTTCTTAAATTCAACAAATAACGTTTTAACTTAAAAGGAATACTGCTTGTTATGTAATTAGCTGTTCACTCCTATTTATATTGTATTGTTTAATACAGTATAAATAATAAGAAACATGATAAAAATCTAAGTTCTTATATTAAATAAACAGGTTATTCGGTAGGCATAACATTGATAACACATGACATAGCACTTCTGTGATCTGACCTACTTGTGATGCATTATTTTTTCACCCTGCACACACACTTACACATACAAGCTGAACCTGTGCTGTGAAGTCAAATTCACAAATGACTCTTATGACAATGTTCTTTTAATTAATCATCTGAATAGACTCACAAATGCAAAAGCTGCCGGCTAGAATCAGTTCACAAATCCTTCACTGAATAAACTCAGCAAATCCATCACAGTGGCTACTGAATCCAACATATGACTCACTGACCCGCAAGTTCCATGTCAGTAAATCATTAGCTTGCTTAAATATATTTGACAATAATATGACAAAAAATCTAAAACAGAATAAATTATGTTTTCCCCTCATATTTCACTGTAAACAGTATATGGTGGGTCTAGAGAATGATTATGCCCCTCTAGGTGGTTTATACCACACATATTATTATAGCATTAGAAAGTGTATGTTTATTTACTATATGTACAGTATATATGAAATTTATGCAGCATGTATTGTATATGCATAATACACAGTTAAGCCCACAGGTGCCATGCAACCTTGATTGTATAGTGATTATATTCTCATCATCTGCTTGAATATACATTGCTACTAATGCAACTGTATACTCTTGCTTTTGATGCCTCTTGTACCATAAATCCAGCCTTTACTGCTATCACATATCTCACATGCTGCTAATGCTGAATGATTCATTTTCATGGTTATGAAAGAGACAGAGAATCTTGGCTCTTCCACAAGACACACGAGAATTATTATTGAGGTTTATGTAAACTCATAACCTTGTTCTCGGTCAGAATTAATCTATGATTATTATGCATGTTTACACACTAGGATTCTAAATGTACTCTAACACACACACACATCCTTTATGAAACACAAGCAGATTAAAGCCAATTTTCAGCTTGTTCAAGCTCTATTTTTAGCTGTTGGATTTTTCAGTTCAAACCTCACTGATCAGGCCAACATCAAAAAGAAATAGTGATAGAGGAGGGAGCGAGGGCGAAAGAGTGAAAGAGAGAGAGAGAGAACAGGAGTTTGAAAGTGACATGCAATCTGCTGCACTCGAGAGAGAGGGAGACAGAGAGAGAGGAAGAGAGAGAGGGTTAGATGAAACAGACTGAAAGAGGCTGAGAGAGGACTCTTCTCTTACTACTAATGACTGAGGGGGTGGACAAAGAGCTGCATCTCTTCCCCCGTTCTCTGCTTCTCACAAAGTTGCCCTCACTCCATTCTCTACCCCTTTTATTCACCTCTTTGTGAAAATGTTATAAAGAGGAGCTGATGGTTTGTTTAATATTATTGGTGAAGGTTTAGATGCAGCTTGTTCCAGCGCCCCCTCATTCAGTTTGAGTCCATCTCTTTGGCCTGTTTCAGAAACATTATTACATGTTTAGCACCTATATTATCACACAGTCAGTGTTTAAGACTGACAGCTGAAAAAATATTTCTGTATCAGTGTCCAGCTTACAGGTGTCACAGAAAGAGCCTGATCCGACCCTTAAAAATGACTCTTGTTGGTTTAACTTAATGTATTCAGGCTGATTGACTGATATAAAATGCATGTACTTTTACCGCATGCATTGTTTCGGTTACCTGACAAAACATTTTTCTGCTCATACACTGAAATATTGCCCTCCACTGCCCACGTTTATGAAATTAAAATGCATTGGTTTATAATAATGACTACATAAAAAGTCTAAATTATGATATACAAAGTCATAATTATGAGATTAAAAAAAAAATTATAGCATAAAAAGTTAAATTAGGACATATGTACATTTGTAAGTACTAATATGTACTTTTAGGCCCGGTTTCACAGGGCTTAAACTAAGTCAGGATTAGTTCAGTCATTTTAGTAATTTTTATAAACATGCTTAGGAAAAACATTACTGCTGTGCATCTTGAGACAAAACAAAGACATTTTAAGATCAGTCATTGCAAGTTTCTTTCAGTTGAAACAGCTCAGACTTACATTTTAGTCTAGGACTAGTCTTAAGCCTTGTCTGTGAAACTGGGTTAAGGTACTAATATATAATTTTGTACAATTTAAATAAGGTACAAAACATACCTTTTAGCTTAGTGACAGTTTAGTACCTTTTTATCATAAGCTTTGAGAGTTTATGAAATAAAAGTCAAGGCATTAAAAGTCAAAATTAGAGTTATTATAGACAGCAATAATTATAGAAGTTCATTTGCACCACACAAAAAAATCATGCTTTAAAAAAATCACGGTCATAATTACAACATAAAAATACAAATTTGTGATATAACTCAAACTTACGACACACTAAGTTATAATAATAAAATGTAATAATCTTAAAACGATGAATAAATCAAAATGATAAGATAAAAAGTCATTAATTCTGAATAAAATATGACAACTAATTCACCTTTTTACTTCTTAGGCCATAATTATGCTTTTTATGCCAATTTCAAAGTATTTCATATCTCTTCCCTGTAAAAATATCTTTAAAAAAACTATAAAATATTTTTGTAAAGCACCGGTTGCATGTCCGGCATGTTTCCCTAACCTGTGGCCCAAGACGGTGGGATAGACTGCAGGATCCCTGCAACCCTACAGTTTACAAGCGGTTTGGAGAATGGATTGATGGATAGATTGCAAAGCAACACTGCATAAGATATTAAAGCTTGTTTTCAGAGAATGAATTTTTTATGCAAGTGTATTTTGTCCTACTGTGCTGGCAGAGTGTTTTTTTTTACTAGTTTAAGTTTAAAATAAGTGCAAAAAGTCAATGCAAGTAGACAAACAATTAAATTCAAGGTGCAATCTGCATCATATGCAGCGTTGCTTCTCAAGTAAATGCATGATTTTTCAAAACAGTTTTGAACAGGACTGACAGCCACATTCTGAGTCTGAGCGCAAAACATTCTCTTTCCCCTTAATTTAAGACCTGTTTGAACCTGTTGGTTGGGTGCACATGTTTGTGTCACAGTTTGGCAACTTTATTTTGACCGCCTCCTGTCACAAAGCTAATGAGCAGCTCGTGTTAAACGAGTCCAACAACCGTTGCGACCCTCCCACCGACCTCTAACCCCACACCACCAGAGAAACAGCAAGCCAAAGAGCGTGTGAGAAAGTGCGCGGGAGAGAAAAAAGAAAGATAGTACAGAGGGGATGAAAGAGCAGAGATTAGCTCTAAATAAACTCTGTCAGGCAGAAAACGGTAGGAGGCTGACAACGAAGCAACCTGTCCCAAATCTCTCTTTCTGTTTAACACTGTCTCTCTCCCTCCCTCACTCTGTCTTTTACTTTCTGGCCAACAATAGTAGGAGGTGCAAACTGCAGGCCTCATGAAGGTGGACTGTATAGGGATTAAAGCTTTTGTTGGCAAAATACAAATTACACATCTCCCACTACTCTCCCTCTCTCTTTCACTTCTTTTGTCTGTCTTTCTCTCCCTCTGAAGCTTCTCTCAGTGGTCTGCATCAAAACTTCTCTCTCACTCCTCATCTTGACTCCCTAAAAAAGGGAGAATGATAGAACGAGCCACAGAAAAAGAGGTTGAGAATGACAACGTCAAATAAATCTAATGCAATTTTGACATTTCTGGTTATAATCTCCACTTATCCTTTAAGATTTTAATTGCTTCAGCATGCATGGCAATTACTCCACAAATAAGTGCATGTTGAAATTACAGTATATTGCGCACATGCGGTCACACAGGCACGGGATATGCAAGACAAGAGATCTGAAATCACATTTATTGCAGAGATGTGGGGAAGCTGTTTTTTCTTCCTGCCCTGGAGAAAAACAAAACAAAACTGTAGATCATACATTTTAAGCAGGGGTTAACAATCCAGGCTGAGGAAGGAAAAGATTTTATTTGCTTTGTTGAAACTATAAAAGCAAGAATAGCAATTTTAGACCTGCCAGAGAGTTAAAATAATTAGTTTCTTGATCATTAACCATCCGCAATCCAGTTTAGTCTGCGCAAAATGTGCTGAAATAGCGCTGCAACATGAGTATGCAAATAAAGTCATTAAATAAAGCACAAACACACTCCTTTCTATGTAAATTGCGCTCATTATGAACCACACCTTATGCAAAAAATTCAGCAGTATTTTCTTGGCGCGATTAACACTGTGCTGTTCCTGCCACAAACAAATTATATAAAGGAGGCTTTTGAGTGCATATCTACTGATTATGGAAGAAGTTATTCATTAATTAAAACATTAACGGTTCGTGAATGTGAATCTGATAACCGAACTCTCACTTGGTTCGTTCATGACATCATAGTGATAGTGAGTCAAACCACGCGAGTCTTTTCGAATGATTCATGAAGAGATCCGGCTCATAAGAGTCATTGGTTTGTAATCTTAACTGGCTGCGCAGTGCGTTTTTGATTCAGTAATAATCACTGGCTCATAAAAGTAGGCCTAATTTGTTCGTCCGGACTGCGCTGGTTGCCTTGTATGTGTTTACTCTATCCACTAAAAAGAACCGAATCAGAAGAGTCATTTGTTCGTGATTTTAACCGCTCTGCTGATTTTGTTTGCGTTTGTGTTTCTTCTTGCACCGTGTGAGAATAACTCCGTAGAAAGACGTGTTTTCTTACCATCGTTTTGCTTTGCACAACATTTTTCATCCCATCACATTCAAGCTCATAACTCTAACCATGGCACTAACATGTGGTTTTAAATGCGGCGGGTGACGCTGCGCATGCGCGGAAGCAGCAGACGACAGGTACCCTTCCGGTGGCATAAAACGGCGCCTCTCATTTAATTATTTTCAAACATCGTTTATCGATACAAAAGTATTGAACAAATATTCTAATAAAATGTTATAAAGTAACAGTGACTGAATATGGGTGCTTGAAAACAAAATGAGAGCTGAATATAGTTACTTTTGGATTCTAAATAGCTACATAAAAAAGTCATTAAGTGTACTCAATAACACAGGCAGCATGAACAAATCAATGGCGCTGTCTTATTCAATTTCCCTTAAGTCCTTTTTAGGACAATCAATATTAAAAAAAAAAGTAAAGCCACTTTTCTAGCCTGGTGTTGATGAAGGTGTCCTTGAGCTGTACCGATGGGACTGTGGGGGTGTATGAGGCAAGAGCTACCATATCCTGCATACACTTATGAAATCAGGAACTCATGCAGACACTCACACAGACGGAGGTGCAGAGGGAAGAGCTGTCTGAGCCTCTGTAAACCTTTCACCTCTGTGCCAACCTGAGAGAAAGCTGTTGGATGCCAGATTGTCTAGGTCTGTGTTTTTTCTCTTAGTCTTGGGCATTAGCCACTCTTTGAAGAGCCCACTGACTGATGAAGACCAGGTGTGACTATGTGCTTGAGTATATGTGTGTGTGTGTGTGACAGAGAGAGAAGAAGACGGACAAGGAGAGAGAGAGAGGAAAGATGGAGACAGAGGTTAGTGAGTATCACTGTTATGTAAGTGTGTATTTATATGTGCTGCATCTTCTTTTATATGTGAGTTTAGTGTGTGTGTCTATACCAGGGGTAGGCAACGTCAGTCCTGGAGTGTCGATGTCCTGCAGAGTTTCACTCCAACCCTAATCAAACACACCTG
>JAUMHE010000062.1:7803560-7840707 GCA_032359235.1 Enteromius mattozi | reverse complement strand
GGTTTTTTTCAGGGTTGCAGCTAAACTCTGCAGGACATCGACACTCCAGGATCAACGTTGCCTACCCCTGGTCTATACAAATTGTACAAATGTCCCTAATGGAGTGAGAACATCTTAAGTTGTCCACACTGTTTTAAATGCACATTAATCAAAATCAGTTTGAGACTACATTAAAATAAAAATAAACACTTAAGACTGGAGTAATAATTATTTAAATATATTAAAATAAAAAATAGTTAATATTATACAGTATTACTGTTTTTACTGTTATTACTGTTATTGATCAAATAAATGCAGCCTTAAGGAGTTAAAGAGACTTTCAAAAACATTAAAATAGAAATCAAAATAAAGCATAGGCAGTAGTAGGACTCACACACACATGGACATACTCATACATGGACACTTCAAATATAGACACAAAAAACACCTAAGACCAATCATCCTGGTACACACAGTTAAAGTGTCTAGTATGATCACTTTGCTTGTCACTTTTCT
Source organism: Enteromius mattozi (assembly GCA_032359235.1). Lineage (NCBI taxonomy): Eukaryota > Metazoa > Chordata > Actinopteri > Cypriniformes > Cyprinidae > Enteromius > Enteromius mattozi. The sequence continues at coordinate 7,840,212 of JAUMHE010000062.1, read as the reverse complement.
CAGCTGCATTGTCCTTGTCTAACTTTGAAGACTAATTTGAATAAAATGATCCTTTCAAAATGCTGAGGGCTTAAATATAAAATGAATCCATGACAGAACAATTTATTGATCATACAGAGGTTACTCATTCTGCCGTGTGTCATGGGGCCAAGGTTACAGTAAATGAAACTAGACAGAATCTACAATCTAGCCTAAGTTTGGATTTTTTTTTGCTGATTTCTGAGGAAATTCTGCAAAATGGATTTAAACATGGCTTGTTGTAAAAATTAGCATGAACATTTTTATTCAGTTTATTATTTAAGAATACTCTTACAAACAACAAAAGGTGTTTTATTGAAAGCTGTTTGGTTTCTCATTCTGACAGTACCCATTCACTGCAGAGGATGTATGTATGCTACATTTGATTTGGGTAAGCTATTCCTTTATAACAATGTAAAAAATGGAACTGTACATTTCCCAGTTTACAAAACCTTTTGAGTCTCATATACTGAAAAATGCTATTTTCTTTAAACTACATTAAAAACCCTCATCAGACCAACAAAATTACCCCAAATGTTGTACCAACGAGTCAAACACAGTTGCTGAACAATGAATTTCATGCTGTTAAAATGTACAGGCTTTTTGAGTTCCCAGCATGCATTGCAGCATGAATAAATGTGTTAGTATGTTAACAAAAAAAAAAGACATGTGATTTTATTCAGTGATTTGGGTTGAGTGAACAACTTGGTCCAAAGTTGAGTCAACTCAGAACATCTGTGCAGCGAGTTGCACAGCAAGTTAACTCAACTTAATTTTTTTTTTTTTGCAGCAAAGTAACATATTTAGGGTAATTTGTTTGCCTCTAATTTTAAGAAGCATACAATCAGATATAATGATGAAGGGAGAAGGTTTGTAGCTTCTTGAATCAAATACTCTTTCGTTTAAGAATCTTTAGTAGTATACAGTTGTAAGCTGAGTTAACTTTAATTAACTGTAATAGGTTGCCATATATATTTTACACTGTGACAAATTCATTATATTGCTATTTAGGCTAACATTTTAATTTTGTTGGTCTTTTCCTTCTTTATCTCGCTCTTGTTCTTTCACTCGCGCCATCACTCTGTGTGTGGATCTTGTTTGTATAAGGCATTTCTCTCTGTCAGCAGTGCTATGTTTAATCCTCACTCACGAGAACCATGCCAACCCAAGCAAGAAACCTACTACTGCTACTGTACACTCTCTCTCTCACACACGCGCACACACACACACATGCTCTCTCCTGCAGTAAAGTCACTGTTACCGTGTCTAAGTATGGTCAGAGGGATGGTCGTGTGGTCACTTTCTTCCAGTCTGTCTTCGTGCAGCTATATGAAGCCTTTATCCCACACTCTAACCATAATGTTCTGGGAGGGGCAGGGGAACGCTGTCAAAATGTTGTGTAAACAAAAGCATCTCTTTTAATAGATCTACTCCCAAATTACACTAAACCAATAAGCCACAGAACAGACTCTGATTGCAAAAACAAACACGCACACATGAGGCAGTGGCTTACAAACTTCTAAAGAAACGTTCTGTAAAGCACTTGGGTTTATAGAGCGGCACAACAAGAGAAAAACACCAGCAGAGTAAATACGAAAGCCTTTAATTTTCAACTAATCTCTCTCATCCTTAGCCATCAAAAAAATTTCATTCAAGGATGTTCTGACCATCTCCGCGCTGCTAGACACCAAAAAGAAAAAAAAAATCTTAAAAATAGCATTACAGTAATCCTGTATGCACAGAGAGGGAAACATAATATTTAATAAAGACAGAAGTTTATATTTTTGTGCAAGCTGCAATCTGCACATGTTTTGACAGGATGTTCACATTTCAAAAAATATATCTGGAAGAAAGAATAACACATCTGTGTGTGTGTGTGTGTGTGTGTGTGTCCAGACAAAAGCTGTGTTCAGCAGCACCTAATCATTATTGCATTACAATAGCAACCAGGTTTATACACATATATAAACATGCACACAAACATAGAAACGTGTTTAATTAAACACTGATTAGTTTTAAAAATGTTTCAGTCAAATGTTTATTAGTAATGCTGTCTTCATTGGAGGCCATGTCTGCTGTTCTTTTGCATATCCTCATGGATGTAAGAGTCAAGGCCAAATAAGGATGTCTGAAATGACAGAAAGGAGAAATCTTTTTAAAAAGTAGTTTAAAAGGTGTTTGCCAAGTTTTTAGAAATGCAGTCTTTGTTGGTTTTATACATTTTTGAGAAATACGAAAATGTTATTTTTTATAACTCTATAAATGTCAAGTAATGTAACCGTCAAGTAAAAGTTATTAAAATACTTTCCTTGCACCTTTAGTGTAAGAGTGACACCTTAATCATTATTTTCAAGGTGAAAAAAATAAAATAAAAATGGATTTATCTTCAAAATGAAGTTTTCTCCTGTAAACCTGTACAATATGTGCCTTTTCATAATAATAATAATAATATTGAACTTGATATACAGTCAAGGGGTCTGGTTATGCAATACTGACTGGCTTTTTTATTCTATATGTTTATTAATTGTTTTACTGCTTTTGAAAAAGACATCAGAATAAAATATGCCAAGTTTTGCAATTTCTAGACAGTCAAAATATCAAAATTTATTTTAATTAAAAATATATCGAATTTTTAGCATAGAAAAAGTGTATACTAAGTCATTATGGAATAAACAGTGTTTGTTTTTTTATGAGTGTGACATTATTTATTCACAAACACAAAACCACAAAACACACACATAGCATTGTTTGAAATACAATGAACCTCATAAAAGAAAACAAACTGCTTTGTAAAATAAACTCTTGCTATGCTTACGATATATAAAAATGCAACTTCACGGTCAAATAAACACATATTCTTCAAGGGACAGTTAAGAATATTGTAGATGAAGAAATGCATAAAGTTAAAGTTTAAAATGTCATGTCAGCTACCCCTAAAGGTTTGTTCTGCCATTTTATTTACAAAGAGTGCTGCCTCAGCCCTGCATGCAGAAATCTTATCCAAATTGTGGTTTTGAGAAATGTTACCTTATGCGTCTTTATGAGGGAAAAGTGTCATGTTGGCTGGGAATATCACATCCTCAGCAGGCCCCGTCAGAGAACAATAGGTGTGATTGAACTGAAGCAGTGGGATTTGTGAGGTGACACTATAAAATTGCAATAGCAGAGTGTAATAGTGATTTACGGTCCGGAAAGCAAATGTCGACGCAAACATGCATGTGCGTGGGGCCGTTCACATACACACACACTCACAGAGGCGTATTCTCACACTTTTTCTCACAGATACTTACACACACTGTGAAGAAGTGTCTCATTGTTCTTTTCAGTGCTTGGGGGTGAAAGGTCGAGTGGAGTAAGTACAGTTATCAATCAATCCCTAAGCACTGAGACTCTCTCTCTCTATGTCGTTGTGTTCTGCTAGCTGCAGGGTTTTTACAGACGTTCCCTGGCAGGTGTCAAATACCAGCAGTGAGAAATAATTACTGTCCCGCTGAATTCAGCTCCACTTACTGGCTTTCCACACCTCCGTCCCCCCCATCTTTCACTCCTCCACTCAATCCCCCCGTCTGCCGCTGTGCCGCACTTAAACAACCCTTCTCCGAAGCATACTGAAGTGGATGGTCTCTCAAGTAAAGAGCTTCTCTGTCAGTATCTGCATGCGTGTGTGTGTGCATGTGTTTGCACGTTTCCAAAATGTGTGTGTCTACCTGTGTGTTGGGTCTCTGAGGGAGTGTCTTATTACTGGAGCTGTTTTAGTGAAGCAGCAGTGTGTCCATGTGTGTGTGTGTGTGCTTGTGGATTAATGTCACTTTGGGAGTATTGCATGACCAAGGCCATAACATACAGTAGCACATGCGTCTGCCAGTTACTCCTGAAATACTGAGTCCCTACAGAGAACGTACTGTGTGTGTGAACAGTTAGTAGGCCTTAGTGGGAGCTAAAGTCTCTGAGTAATGTGAATGGGAAATCAATAAAACAATTCTATTACACATGTCATGTTCTCTGTGTGCGTGTGTGTTTGTGTGGTTCGGTGCATTATCGGGATCAGGAATGAAACTTTTTAGCAGTGGATTCAGACATGTTGTCAAGTAAAAATCTGAGTTTAGATGGGTTGGAAGAAAATAAGAGGGCTTGCAGACAAGGTGAAAGTTTTTCGAAGCCATTTTTCTTTTAATTAACATGCATGTATTAAGAAAGTAAATAGGGTCCGTTTTGATTTCATGTTGGCTCCTGGGCTCTATCAGAGGCATCTGTGGCATGCTGCTAATTACCACAGAAAATTAATATAACAAAGACCTTGGAAGTCTGTGAGGAAGCATACAGTAGTTTCCAAAGTAATGACATTTTTAACATGCATTTATTGTTTTCCAAACATGAAGTTTACAAACAAAAGTAAAGTCCAATTTGAGAAAATTTGTATCTTAAGGTATTGTCACCAGATACATTTTTATTTCATTTATTGTAAATAATATGCATGCAGAGATGATTTTATAAAAGTACAAATATTCCATGTAGATCCTTTAGTCATCAAGATTATTTATGTTGTTCTTTCATTTTCTTTTTATGGTTTTTACAGAATGTCTAAACTGCTTTTTTTCATGAGTAAATTTCTAATTTATATATATATAACAATTAGAAAAAAGTGCTTTTAAAAATGTTGAAATGCCAGCAGGACTTGGGAAATTGTGTTGCTCTGAGCTTTTAATGACAAATGACTTGTCAGTTTGACTATTATTATAATATTGATAGAAAGCCTGACAAATGGCTAATTGGTAACAGTGTTTATCTAACAAATCCAGACATAATTAATAAAACAGCATGTGACCTTCAGACAGCACAGATGGTAAATATGTTCTTTTCAATCAGATGGACTGTTGTATTCCCACACACATTTGATATCACTGCACCCATCCAAATGAAAAATATGGCAAAAATTATGAAAAATTATGCTTTAAAGCTGGTACAATTTTCAGGTAACTGCAACAGAGACAAAGATTCAAGTACTATAATATTTGTCAAATTTGTGCCCTAAAGAAACAGTTTACCCAAAAGTGAAACATCTTTTCCATCCAGTGCAGGTAGACCAGAGGCTATCAGTGTCATTGGAAAGAGCAGCTCAAACATTATACAAAACATCTCCTTTCATGTTCCACAAGAGAAAACCATGAGGCTATGTAAAATATAACAGGGTTTTCATTTTTAGATGGATTATCCTTTTGAGTCTGACCAGCTTCATTGTTTCTGTAAATTCTGTAAGCTGTGAAACACAATCCCTGTGTTTAAATTTCACAAGACACAACACACAAGCAAATTGTGCCCCAGAGAAATTAAAAGAGCATTTTCTGTGTCTTTGTTCTTGATTCTCTTTGAGCTCGAACATAAAAAACCAAACCCATAAAAACATTACGCCTCAAGGTTTTTGCCTGCTGTTTGTTGGCGCTTTGTTGTATGCTTCATAACTCATATAGTAAACAAAATGATTCGGCTCTTTCCACCTCTTTGCTAACTATAGTGTGAATGTTTCCTGTTTGCAGAACTGGTTTAATTTTGTTCGTTCATAGAGGTGTCTGGGTGTGTCACCTTACACAACACCCCATCTGTAATTGTAAGACCTTTTTTAAAAAAATATTTCTGGGGAAATAATTGTGAAAAGTCAGAAGAGGAGAGGAGTGAGGACATTGTCCTCATTCCTGAAATTCATACACCTTAATGTCAGAACGCTGACATGACATGCTGCCAAATATGCACTCTATTACCTGTCATTTGACAAATTAAACACTTCAATGGGTTTTAAATGGGCATGTTTTTCTCTGAAGATCTTATTAAACTTGCAATTTGTGTCAGAAACAATAATTCCAGCACCTCTTGTTGGCAATTTGTAGCAAAATAAGTTTGTTTCCTGCAGAGATTTTTATCTCAGATTTTGGAGAAGTGCATTTTTCGGAAAGAAGGCCTCTAAGTAGGACCCAGAAAGGGTCGTACAACAGATCATCAATCTCGAGCTTTTTCTGCATATTATATGGTTTTATACAGAAATGGAAAAGAAACAAAAGCAAATCACACCACAGGTTACTTCTAAATAAATGTTGCAAGTTCTTTTGTTTCTCTTCATTCAGTGTATTTATCCATGTGTTTACGCAGTGTGAGGGCCCGCAGTAAACACAGACCCTCGGGCTCTGCTGGCTAATAAACACCTTTCCCCAAAAGATAAACTCATAGTGTATGACTGTTATGCTTTCTGCACAGTCTCGGCCGTTAGGGATAGATAGGGGTTAGTTCACCCCCCAAAAATGAAAGTGATGTCATTATTTACCCACCCTCATTTTTTTTCCAAACCTGCATGTCTGACTTTGGTTACACTTTATTTTGATAGTCCACTTTAGACATTTAACTTGTAATGTCAACTAATGCCTCATTAATCTGCAACATGTCTACTCAGAGTAGACTGTTAGGGCAGGTTTAGGGTTAGTAGAATAAGTTGACATTTGCAAAATTACTCATAGTGAGAATGTTTTATGTTGTGGAACCATCAAAATAAAGTGTTAAGATGTTAAGCAGACAGTAAACTTCTAGGTCTCCATTCTTCAAAATGTCTTTTGTGTTTTAAAGAAAAGAAAAAGGCATACAAGTTGGAACAACATAAAGGTGAGTAAATGATCATTTTTGGGTGAACTGATTGTGGAATGAATGAAGCTTTGAGATGAGAGTTTAATGCGAATGGTACCACAGCATATAGTAAAACATACAAGTTAAATCACCTTCAGTTGGACACATACCATGGTGAAGCTATGTTTTTAAAACATATACTATGGTAATGCTGTATTACATTTGTGCACATGCACTGTACCATGTTTTTTAAATGTCAAACATGAAAAAATAAAAAACTCATCATATTACCTGCTACCACCACATTGTGTTTTTGTAAAACAACTAATCAAAATCTGAATGGGCAAAATGGGCAGGCAAGCCAGTCTACATTATTTCCTTATTAAGATATGACCTTGACTTACTGTAACTCGGCAACATGAGGTTTCCACACCATTCAAGATAAGCTGAAAGCTGTTGTCTGCAAACTAAAAAGGAATTCATGCGTGGCGAAATGTTTCATTGTTATTTTTGAGACTATGTGTTGTGTGCGTGCATGTGCTTGTATTCTCAGTAATCATTCTTTAACAGTTTCTGTCTTGCAGTCTATTGGAAAATCTTAGCTGACAGTTCATTAGTTCAAAGTGAGAAAGCTTGTCTGAGACAGATAAAACAGAAAAACAACACATGAGATGAAGGAGCCTGTTCAAACAGAGTAAATACTTGAATCAGGACAAAATGCGATATGCCAACTTTTAGCTGTTAAGAAAGATTAAAAACACAGCTATTTATAGCTGCCACTTTTTTCTTGTGTTTACAGTAACTATCAATCTGAAGTTGCTTCCTACACAAGCTGAAAAGCTGGGAATTATGAAATCTGCTTTTTTCTGCCCTACATTTTCTCTTTAAAGACATTTGAATGTTTGTTTTTCTGAAATGTATCACACTGTGCTGTCAAAAAATTTCTTTGTTTGAGCACTACAACCCACCTGACAACAGCAATAGATGGTGTGAGTTTGAGGGCGAGGCTATCTGTTAGTCTGACCAATGAGATACGAGAGGCGTGTTCAAAGAAACCTGTGTGAAAAGAGTTATTTTTGCAATTCAGTCACTGGTGGCAGAAAGTACACTTCAACTTTTTTATTTATTTTATTTATTTAGAAAGATCTAAATGTGTATTAAAATGGTATATAACACTAAATTAAATACCACCTCATAAGAGAAAATGGAAGAGAAGCAAATGGGCAAAAAATATGCCAAAAGAGCAAGGTAATATGCATAAATGAGAGGAAAATGGAGCAGAAGAAAGGAAAACTAGCTCAGCAGGAGAGAGAAAGAGTGAGTTGAGGGAGCGCGTTTAGACTGACCCCAACAGTGCTGCCTACAGCCATCAGATTGGCAGTGCTCACTCTGTAATGATGGCAATTTATTTCAATTAAACCAGCCCATTATTGTTGTAAAATCGTTAGCATGGCGTCTGGGCGATTAACACGCTATGTGCAGAAGCATGTAGACCAAGACAAATTAACATCCTCTCATTGGTGTTCGCACCCCCCACTCCTAACTAATAACCTTCTAATCAAGCCTCTGTCTCCCCCATTAGCCTCATTTGTTTACATGTAACTCAAATTAACCTGTTCACTTGAACACACTAATACAATACAGTCTCTGTGCCATCTGTAATTATAATAATTGTTACAAATGGATTTCGAAACCGCAGCGTTCGTTGTCATAAAACATGCTTATGAAACATACATAAACGTGTTAATGGTTCTAAGTTGTTTCCTGCGAGGCCTAAAAAAAGGCAGCATTCCTGTCTGTTTGGCTTGTGTGACAGCAGCTTCAATAATGATTTGATTCATAGACACTCAAACTCAAAATGTGCAACAGAATGACAAAGTTTGTCCCGCTCAAGTTTTTCCAGCCCTCTCCTGCTTTTCTTTTTTATTATGTCTGCTTGGCACATATATCTCCTCTCGCTCTGACAAAGAGGAGTGAAATAGAAAGAGGGGGAGGAACTGCAAAAAAGTGTGGCGAGACAGTTTATAACATGCAATTTTAATGCAGCTGCGAGCTCAATTTAATATTGGAACATCCATTTCACATAATCTCTTAAAATGAGATTTTCAAAACAGAGCACTCGCTCATGTAGGCTATATGCTGAAAACGGTAATGCCGCTCTGCTGGAAAACAAACAGGCTTTCGTTGGCAAAGCAAACACTCAGTGTAATGAGCGCAGCTTCTGCCGCGCAATGCATTTAAACTTCATTCACTTATCTGTTCAAAGTTAAGTCGTTACTAAGCAAATTTAACTGATTCTCTGACATTAAGGAGTATTTGAAAGGTTGCAAGATATGAAGAGGCTTCCCTGAGCTTTTTTCTGGCAAATGCTTCACTCAAGCACCGCCCCTTGGTACCCAGCATTAGCGTCTCAAACTACTGCTAGCGCCGAGCAGATTCCTTTCTGATTACTGCTGCAGTCTGAGAGGTGAGAGGTTACAGTGTTTATAAAAGACATCAACACTACTGTACTTCAGGCAATTACAGCTAAATATAAACCAAATTTAGGTGAAAAAATGCACTCTCAAGGGGCTGCCTCAATCTGCCGCGGGGGACTAGCTGACTATTTGAGATGTTTTAATCCCATGCCAAGCACTATTTTAAAGCCTCTGTCCTCCAGGGATTAGCCGTGACATGATAACTCACCACTTCAAAATAACCGGGAGACTGCAAAGGAACCCGCCGCTGTTCAGCGAGGCCTATCCTGTCAAAAGAGAGGTCAAAGGTCAGGTGAAAGTTTAGCGCTAAATGCAGCCATGTTTGAGGTAATCTGCTGATATCCCAGGTTATATTGTTGGCCGTTATGTAAGGTGAACTAAATGTTTTCCATCACGTGGGGGGGTGGGGGGGTTTAATGATAGATGATCCTTTCGGGATATGAAATGAGAGGAAGAGAATAACAAAACCGCACACTTTGTAATATCCTTTAGCCAATATTGAATGTTGATAATTTGACAGCAGATAATAAATCTAGTGTGATAGCACAGGAACACTTTACAATAAGGTTTGTACATTTAATATGCATTATATGTTTTATATATATTCACGTATGCATTTATATGTAGATATGTGCATTATGAACAAACAATAAAAAAATTATTTTATAGCATTTATAAATGTTATTCATGCTAATTTATAAATAAAGGTTAACATGATAATAGAGAATTATCATATATTGTTTTTTGATATTTTGAAAAGTGGAAGGTAATATAGTTTTAAACAACAGTATATTAAAGAAAACATTTAAAAGCAAGCTTCTTAACACTTCTTAATTGCTCTTTATTTTTGAAATGTTTTAATTTAAATTACATTTTAATTTATTATGCATGCATTAAGTACATACAACAGTGCACTTAAATTTTAGAATTATATATAAAAATGTATGTATTTACACTGGTAAAGTTTAGCAATTTGAATTGAATATAAATGCAACTATAACTTATTTTCATTTAACATGCAGTTTAGTGACATTCAGTTTTCTCTTGAGTATATTATTATTTTCATAAGTAATCTTTTTAATAGTATGCTGAAGTGTACTTATTTTTCTCAAGGGCATGCATATATTAAAATGCCAGACTCTTATGTGACTGTTTTGCACTTTCCATAAGATGTTACTGAATAGAAAATACAAGCTGAACAGTTTGATGGAAGGAAAAAATATCATGGCAACAAACAAATGGAAACTCAACAAACAAACAAACAAGCCTCTCTTTCTCTCACTTGCTCTGCCATTTTCAGTGGCCCATGAGTCACACATCTCATATGCCATGACCATTCTAACAACAGCAGCACATATTCGCTTTATTGCAGGCATTAGCAGAGCAGTATATGAGGAAAGGAGGGGCCCGAATGTCTGAGGAGGAGGATAGCAAGAGAAATGAAGAGAGAAGGACATAAAGTAGATGGAGGAGTATTGGCAGAGGTAACAAAATGAAGACAAGCTTTCATATTTGAGAGGTAAATTGTATTCTGTGTGCTTACGTCTTGATGTATGAGATTATAGTGTGGGAATGTATGTGTGTCAGGGAAGGAGATTTACTGAATAAATATTTTAAATGCTCCTCTCTTTCGCTCTCTTGTTTCTCTCACTGCAGGGGCTGTTATGTGCTAAGATGGAAAAAAGTTTAATGTCACTATTAAAAGTGGTTAACTGAGTTGTAATGGTCTGTGTATTTATGTCCATTAAAAAAGGCCCAGCCAACACTTTGGACAAATGCAACTGAAACCATACTGGAGTATCAAGTCCTCACAGGGACATTTCTAACAGACCGTCCCAGTGTCCCAGTCTCAGGTACAGATGGAAGTGGCTGTGTGTGCAAGTGTGTGTGTGTGTCTCTTCCATGTCTTCAGGCAGAGCTATAGGGCAGAACAGCTGAAACCCCCTTCAAACTACATGGACTCATTTTCATTTATTCCTATGAGTTTGAACACTTTGAACATCTCATGGAATATTGAGTGCTTTTTGTGAAGTCTCTGTGGGTGGACCGCCATTTTCTGCATTATCCTATAGGACGCAAACTGTAGGCTAAAAGCAATATGCAAATCCTGTGTCATCTCATTCCTCCAGCTTATCAAAGGCCAAACAACATTCGGCATCTGTGTAGGCTGTAGGCAAAAAAGAATGATATCCATGAGGGATGCAAAGTAATATATTTCTATATCTGTAGAAATGATGCTAGGAAAATTGCAAGCATTGTTAAAGCAATAAACTATGAGAAGCTGTGCAGGATTTTTCTTTACATTTTCAGTAAGTAGCTACAAATATTAGATTTATTCATTTAATAAATGTATAAACTGTATTAACTATAATTAATAAACATTTTATTCAACTTATTATTTTATAATAATATTAAACTTATTATTTTAAAAAGTCATGCTTGACAGAAGAGGGGCAGGTGAAAAAAACCAAAATATTACATTATTTCCTATTTACCTTTCTGGGCCTTGAATGTGTCAGTTGTATTGTTGTCTATGGGTTTGGGATGGCGTGATACCACTGCATGGTACGGTGTGGTACAGTTTAGTATGGTTCACTTTTGGGGGGTTTTCCACTGGGAACAGTACCTGGTACCTCGTTCTATTTTTAGAACCACCGTGGCTGTGACGTGTACACGTGTACAATATGATAATTGTTGTCAACATGAAATGGCTTAAGATTTGTTTTAAAAACAACTTTTTTCAATGATTCAACTTTCTTTTGAGAGACAATAACTTTATGCATGGTGCATTTTCAGATTTTTCAATAACACACAACCATTTTCAAAAATCTATAATTGGGGCACTTTAACAATTCTCAATGTAACACAAAAATCTAACAGGAATTAATATTATGGCAAAGTTGTTTACAAATGTTTGCTTTTGATATGTGTTTGTGGTATTTTGAATCCAGTGCTTCATTTTGCAAGAGATTTGAAATGTGTGTAAGCACATAAAAATAATACGATAAATAATTGTAATTCCTATAGTAAAAAAATTAATGGGTCAAATACTTCCAAGACCACTGAAAAAGAGGGTGCACTAATGCACATAGAAGGCATGCAGTAATAGGTCAAATGTGACCCATAATCAGCATTTACAATCACGTCTATCTGTTTTATAATACACCGGTACAATACATAAAGAGTATTAAAAACTGGTTATTTTTGCTTGATTTGCACTGATATTTTTGCAATTGCGAGGTAATGCTAGTTTATAAATAATAGAGATCTTTTCTGAGTTTCAGCATCATTTGGATAAATTTCGGTTCCAAACTGCAGGTATTTGTTGAGTCAACAGATTTCACTTTTAAATGTCACTGGTGTTTGTCATGGCAGCTTAGCAGTATTGTTAAATATTTAGGCTAAGTCTCATCTGTCAGCTTGTGCTTTGACAGATGAGAGAAGACAAAAACAGTTCAGGGAAGTAACACAGTAAATCCCTTTCAAGAGGTGGACCTAAAAACACTCAAACTTTAATGACAGGGTGTCACACAAATGGATCATGATGAAACATTTGCAAATATACCATGTGGCCCAAAACCTTACAGACATCTGAATGCACAAACGCCATAAATGTATTAATAAAGTTTATAATTAACTTAGAATGAAAATAGTTACTTTGAACCACATCAAATAACCTAAGGATTTTGGTCTGTTTAAATGATACTGTTGAGTTGATATTTAACTAACTGTTTATTGCTACTAAAGAATTAATGACCTAAATTAGAGTTTTAGACATGTTCTGGCTTGACGTCATGGAACAATGCCAGTTGCATAACTGATGAGAGATGAATAACATATTAAAATGTGGTTGGTTTGTACATGCACCAGGTTGTGTTGTAAGTAATTATGAGTTACTTGGGCCTAAGTCTGCACATTTTCTTGTTAAAACAGCTTTTCATTGAGGCTTGTATTTGCTTGTGTGTTTCTATGTCAGTGCATGGTTTGTTTATATATTCTACACAGCGTCAAACCGGCTTTTTTTGCCCCTCTCTGCTTGATTTCATCGCCGTCTCAGTTGGTTATCTTGCAGTTGCTTTAAGCCCTTTTGCAATATGTGAAAAGTCTTGAAAGGGAGTTTGTGTTCGAGGCACAAAGACGACAGGCAGGGTAAATGCTTTAACACAAAACCACAAGAGCCCTTTCTCTCTCTTCCTCTCTCCCTCTCTGAACTCGTTTGGTAGGTTCTCGCATGCCTTTTTACTGACTGTATGAAACTGTGCAGAATTATAATTAATTAGTGGTTGGAAAAAAATAGCGACTGGTTGGCTTATAGTAAATTATATGGTAGGCTTCCAAAGAGAGGGCCAGTGAGAGAGAGGGTGACCTGCCGCAACACAAAAAAACAGACACTCACATATATGTATATATATATATATATATATATATATACATACATACACACACACACAGACAGCCTCACATATGCCTAACATATAAAACTACATTTAGATTTCCCTGAAACGCCACATGTAAACATATACACCGCATTTAGATGGTCCTGAGCTGTGGCACAAACACACATATATACATGTGGTTAAACGGAGGCTATGACAGATGGAGAATGTATGGAGGTAAAGTGGGGTTCAGAGAACACACACTCTTTCAGTTACATGTCAAACTGAGTGGATGTAAATACAAGTGCAATGTGCTGTACATGTATGACTAGAAGTGCATGTGACTGGAGCCATATGCAAAAACTCACCACATGACGTTTGGGTGAGGGCTAGTGGCTGGCACAGTTGTCCTGAGGGGTTTCTAGGTTGTTAATAGCCAGTTGCTAGGGAGTCCAGTGTAATTGTTAGGGGGATCTGGGGGTTGCTAAGATATTCTCAGCACTTGCTTAGATTTTCTGGGAGGTTTCTAGGATGTTCTGTGGGAATTCTAGGGTGTTCTGGATGGTCAGTAGGATTCTTTGAGTTGTCACTAGGGCATTATAGGCAGTTGCTAAGGTGCTCTTGTGGTACCTGTGACTTTCTGAGGGGTTGCTATGGTGTTCTAGGTAGTCACTAGAGTATTTCAGGCAGTTACTAGGGTATTCTTGTGGTTGCTGGGGCATTTTAGGCAGTTACTAGGGTGTAGCCACTCTATAGTCATGTCACCAGCCTTATCATATCTTTAACCTTATCTTGCTAATTTATTTAATTATTTACCTAATTTCTTTGCCAGGAGAGTAAACCAACGGGTAGGGCTAAAAGCCAAAAAGGTTAGTGTAAACTATTAGCATTAACATTATGTAATTTTAGTCAGGTATGCTGTAAAAATGACCATCATTTTAACAGTAAAAAACTGTGAAAATTATATGGTAAAAGCCTGGCTAATGGTAATGGCTAATGGTAAATTCCTGTAAAATTTACAGGGAAAACCATAAACTGACAAACCCAGATTTGTTTAAATTTGAAGTTTTTTCTTTGAAATAACTATGTTTCTTCTTAGTTTTTTCTTATCAGTTATGTTTATTAGGGTTGTATGTTATATGTAATGTTATTAAATTAATGTTTATTGCATATTTTAGTTTAATGAGTCTCACCATGATGGTGTTTCCCAGCTAACAGGGAACGTTCCCAGAACATTCACTAATGTTCTTTAAAAGTTGTGTAAATGTTAGAATGTTGTTAACATTTTTGTAACGTTGATAAAAAAACGTTCTTAGAACTACGTTCTTAGAACCTCTTTAGGACGTTTCTTTTATTTGATGAATGTTCCTATAATGTTGATAGAAAACGTTCTTGGAACCATGTTCTTAGAACGTGTTTAAGACGTTATGTGCACTTGATGAATGTTCTTATAATGTTGATGGAAATCGTACTTAGAACATCGTTCTTGAAAAGTCTTTAGGATGTCATTTGTATTTGATGAATGTTCCTATAATGTTGATAGAAAACGTTTTTAAATTAATGTTCTTGGAACGTTTTTAGGACGTTATCTGTACTTGAATGTTCTTATAGTGTTGATAGAAAACATTCTTAGAACATAGTTTTTGGAACGTCTTTAGAATGTTATTTATACTTGATGAATGTTCCTATAATGTTGATAAAAAACGTTCTTAAATCAATGTTCTTGGAACGTCTTTATGACGTCATTTGTACTTGTTCATAATGTTGTTAGGAAATGTTCTTAGAACGTTTTTGGAACGTTTTTGGGACGTTATTTATACTTAATGAATGTTCTCATATGTTCACAGAAAACAGTTTTACAACAACATTCTTAAAAAAGTTATTGAAATGCTATTGGTATAATTTCTAAATTAATAGGTAATTAATGTTTTTATGATGTCATCATGAAACACTCTGAGAACAGTATTCATTTTTCAACTCGAAATATATTTGTGATGTGAACTCAAAAGATGATTAGGTTAAGCAGCTGAACAGCTCGCAACACCGTAATGGAAAATAACAGGTAAGCATTCAAACTTCATTACTATTTAAAGCACCCTTGTCAAAAAGTCCTATTGGAATTTCGGTTTAGTCTTTAGTATTTTATTTCATCCTTAGTAAAATTCCATGAACATAAATCTGAATGTCCAATAGTATGTCCATAGGATTTTATTTCATGCTTAGAATCTTATTGGACATTATGTTTTATTTAATGGGATTTAATTTTTTATTGTAGGAACTTTTATTGATTTGTATCATATTGGACATTGTGACTTTTACATGGAAATTCACTTTGTCCTGTAAGATTTTATTTGATTCTGTTAATTACTTTTTAAGAGTAACACTGCATGTGTGTAGTCTACTTAATAAAAATGCAGCCTATATGAATACACACAAATATAAATGAAATACATGATATTACAGTAAAGGCAAAGACAATAAATATGACATTTCACAATGTTATAATAAGTTGTGTAATACAATTAATAAAAATGTATTACATTTGAGTAGGAATGCATAGAAACACAAACATCTATTAAATGGTATTGACTTGACGCTTCCCCTTTAAGAAATCCGAATGTACGGCACGTGCAACTGTAGCGCGCATATGAGTTTGAGCTGAGAAATTGAATGAGGAGCGTTGTGTAATTTGTTAAAATTTTTAAAGATGCTAAAAAGGAAGAAATAATAGTGCTTCTCTGGTCTGCATCCTAAACGAACAATTGTGTGAACGATATATGTTGGTGAGTTTGCAAGCCCCTTTTATTCGGTCTGGTGATTAGCACAGGTAACTTACCTGTTAAGTGTTACATAGCTTATAGCAAATATCAATGTCTGCTTTTTATAATAAAATTTAACTGTATAAAACACTGGAGTAGTGAGTAAAAAAATGCATGTTTTGCCTCCATTATTTATATACTTAACTAATATAAACGGGGGAAAAAATCTTATATTTCTACTTTTACTTATCCTAAAGTTGCTTTGGTTTTTATAAAGATGTCAGGTAATTGTTAATGCTAAGTTGTCTTATGATTCATAAACATAAGCTGTCCATCAAAGGTGTTTAATTGTGAGTTAAATTTCACAAATTTTGTATTTTGTCTTCAGGAACAATAATGGCATCATCAGTCATTCAAGCTATGATCCTGGCAGATCTACTACTATCTGAAAAAAACCTCTGATTTTTCAAGATACACAAGGTAGGACAAATATCAGGACAACTTTAAATTTACTTGGCAACATTTTAGCTGAGATCAGTCTCATTTTAAAAATATAATTCTGTCATGGTTTACTCACAGACAAATGTTTTTATTTTTGATATTGTTTCAAAATTTTTGTCTTTCCATTGGAGTCTTTATTTTTAAGCTTCGAAAGGTTTTTAGTTTAGGCTTTGACGCAATAAAAAAAAACCTCAGTTCAAGCAATTTTTGCTTTCTAAAATAAATAAACTCGAATTACTCAATTGATTTTAAATCTAAAAAAATCACCCAGCATTACTATTAAGCCTTGCTTACATAGTAAATAATAGTTTACCAAAGTAATGTTTCATTACAAATATGGAAAAAGTTTATATTTGTGCTCAATGAGAGATTAATTTTTATGTATGTTTCGTTTTATTCTCGTTTTAGGTAAATTCAATTTGGCTAGACATTTATTTTTAATTTATAGCAAATGCCATTATAATTTGTGTTTTGTTTCTGAATACTTCAAATTTATAGAAAATCTAAAGGTTTAACTTACAACTTGTTTCAAAAATACAATACAAATACAACTTTTGTTCTGCCTTTGTTTTACTGTTTTAATTACACTGTAACTTGTATACTTTTATACTTTTATCTGGCCTGCAATAAATCATTCCAAAGACTAGACACCTTGGCAGCAATACATAATCGTGAATAACCTTTTTTATTGTTATTATTTCCTTTTTGTAATGCAGATTATTCACCAGGCGGTCATTTCTAGTTGAATGCATTTGTGTGGACTCAAGGCCGTGAAAGCACGCATGTGTAGGATGATCAATCATAAAATCGGTACTAACAGTTTGCAATTAAATCCATGTGCTTCCTTCCTAGCCCATGACTTCATACAGGTGTTAATGTAACGATTTTGTAAATGGTGATCAGCAACCAAATACTGATCATATGGAAGTTACAGTCTTTCTTCTTAGTGTGACGTTTCACAGAAAATGGAATGGCAGAGTACAGTAACTTCAGGTTTTTTGTTGTTGTGTTTTTTTCCAGTTTCACAAGTCACTTTTGTGGGGCAGATAACCTGTCAGAATGATTAAATTAGGTCAATTTATATTTATAACTTAAAAATATTTTTTTGGAAATTACATGATGAAAATCTATTATTTGACTGTTTAGAGTTTTCTTAATTTAATGATGCTTCAGAAGAATTTTTTTCTTAATGCTGCTGTGAAAGTATATATTCTGTAAAAAGTAACATAAGCAAAGTCAAATGAATTTGGCATCTACAGCATTTTGATACAGCTTTTACATTGTCTTCTAAATTTTAATTTTCAGATGTACTGATTTACATTGTATTCCTGTTATATAACGTTTGTGTTTATATCCCTTTATATTTTATAACTTTTGTGAACTACCTTTGACTCTTCTGTAGTGTAGTATTTGTAAAACTCACAGCACAGATCCTAAGAATTTCTTTGGCATAGCCACACTAATTATTTCAATAAGCAGCATAATTAGAGGTACAGTGACTGATGTCTGTCTACAAACCTCATGGGATGAGTTACACACAAAAGTTTGTTCCTGAAGAAAAAGAATGACGATTTGTGGTGATTGCTCTGCTTCACAAGCAGCACTGATAAGAACATGAACTCTTTCCTGAACATTGACATACACACACACACACACACAAACATACAGGCAAATATTCTCACTCTGATGTGCCTAAAACATCTTCTAAAATCAGACCCTGTCACAGTCGTTCTGTTTTTCTGATGTAGATGTTGGCGACTAACTTACAAACACAGTCTCTGCGTTACAAGCTGAGCTAGAGCTGCAGCAGATAGATTAGTGGTTTGTGAATGTGAATGTGTGTGTGTGTGTGTGTGTCTGTCCGTTTTGATGCACTTAGTCTTGCTCTGGGTTGTGTTGTTTATTTAAACTGGAAACGTTTTTCTAACATTTTGATTAATGTGGTGCCCTGAGTGCTGTGGCACAGTGCAGATAAGTACACACACACACACACACACATACATCCAGACAGATAACTGCTTTCTTTCCCTGTCAGTGTGGGGAGTTAAAAAGAAGTCTTTGAAAGTGAGAGCGGTTTGCGATGTGCGTACACACACACACATGTCTGAAGGCTTTGATTTTCCACTCAGTGACTGCTGACCTCTAAATATTTACAGTGGTTGGCACACAAGGTGCCTGGTTGTGAGTGTAAGTGTGTGTTGATTGGGCCAGGCAAATGTTGCTCTTCTTTTCTTGTGTCTTTCTTGAATATACAAACCTTAAAAATTGCAGGCTAACACTTTTTTAATATGCTAAATAAATGCATTTGATTTGATCTTTCCTTAAAAACTTTTACTGTAGATTTACAGTATATTTTTTTTTTGTATCTGTTAAACTGCATTGTTTCTTTTTAGGACATGCTACCTCTTATGAAAAGTGCGCTTAAAGGGGTCATATGATGTTGCTAAAAAGAACATTATTTTTTGTATTTGGTGCAATGCAATGTGTTTATGGGGTTTAAGCTTCAAAAAACACATTATTTTCCACATACTGTACATTATTGTTTCTCCTCTAAGCCCAGCCTTTCTGAAACGGGTCGATTTGTCCAAAGCGCATCATTCTTAAAAAGAGAGGTGTGCTCTGATTGGCCAGCTATCCAGTGCAGTGCCAAACTGTCCTTGCAGAGCTAGAATTGCATTACTTTATAGTCTCTGTGCACAGCCAGCATAGGCTACTCTCCAGGTTTTTGTCAATCCTCTGTAAATGCGCTGAACACACTCTAATATTTGTGTTGAACTGTTCTGGAACAGTGTTGTGAATACAGCTTAACCACTGATTTCTAATGTGTCCTCTTTTGGAAGCGCAGACAAAGTAGTTTCACTTTCACAAGGAAACACAGCGTCTCTAGAACATGGCGCCGGCAGCAACACTACAGCGAGCATAATAGTAGAGAAGTGGGGATGTGTTTAAACAAGCTGATTTAGGGGGGTGTGGACAAGTCATAACCTTGGTATCTCTTTGGTTTTTGAAACTTTAGTCTTTGCAACATTAGGAATCTTATCGAACAGCTTGTAACACTCCAAGGAGGAAGGAAAACTTGAAATTGCATCATATGACCCCTTTAAAGGAATAGTGCACTCAAAAATAAAATTGTGTCATCATTTACTCACCCTAATGTCATTACAAACCTGTATAAGTTTCTTTCTTGTGTTGCTCCCCAAAGATGATATTTTGAAGAACCAAACAGTTGTTGGTCCTCACTGACTTCCATAGTAGGGGAAAAAAATACTATGGAAGTCAACGGGGACCATCAACTGTTACCTGCATTCTTCAGAATATCTTCTGTTATGTTCAACATGAGAAAGAAACTCATAGTTTGAAACGACATGAGGGTGAATAAATGATGACACAAATTACATTTTTGGGTGAACTATCCCTTTAAAGTGATTCACGCTTATATTATTCTTTCTTCTGTTGAGCACAAAAGAAGATATTTTGATGAATGCTCCACGTTGAAAGAAAAAACTGAATATGCTGATTAGTTTGATGGTTTGTTTGGGTACTCATCCCTGTCTCTGTTTTAAGCTGGTTTAAGCGAACTGTTTGAAGCTGGTTATGAGCTAGTCAGGAGATAGTTGGGACAAGCACATGACCAGCCTAAATAAGCTCATGACCAAACAAGGACCAGCTCAAACCAACTGCCATGATTCAAAATATACCTAACCAGCATATGCCTGTTTTTTAAACAGGGTTAAAACTGTTACCAAACTGTTGATGGTAGCTATTGACTTTCATAACATAGAAGAAAATATGATGGACGTAAATGCATGACATGCATGTTTTAATTGAAATGACATTACAGTAAATTTTAGTTTAACATAAACAATTGTCAGTATACTTGAACCATATTTAAAAAACAGCAAAATTATGAAATTGCATATTAAGATATAAGTTACTCATGTCCTACTTAAATGGGTCCAAAAAGCACTCCAAAATTCTGCATTGCATGATATAAATTAAAATTACAGTATATTTTAATTTATTTGCAATTAAAGCATCCAAAAGTATCCAAGAACATTACATTGAGCTTGCACCTCTGAAGCTTCTTTAATAACTTTAATAACTTTTTTTTTTAAATAGGCTAAAATGTACTTCTTTTTCGCAAGGAATGCAAAGTGTACATTTCAACATATCTCATATATTAGATATCCAATACATCTGACCCCATGCTTTGTGTGTGTGTGTGTGTGTAGCTGTTATGGCTCCTGTGTGATGTAATTTGCTGCATTTTACAGCTGTTGCTCTGGATGGGCTGCTGTTCAGCTTAAGCCCATTAACTTTAACAAGGCAAAGACACACACTCACACATTTCAAATATCATTTTACACACTCACACAAATGGATTTAAAAAGATATAGAGGTGCTCACATAAGCAGGAGTGTTGTGTTTTACTGCGGTGTGCATATTTGTGTTTGTGTTGACATGCTGGCAGTGCCAAGCGTACAGTGGAAGTGTTTCTGGCATGTTGGGAACCCAGGGGTGCCATAAACCACTGTGATTTTATTTTTTCTCAGAATGCTGATGAATCGTGTGTGTGTGTGTTTGTGTGTGTGCTGCACACTTTCTATTGTTTCTCAGCTTCTCTCCCATTCTTTATGTTCCCCGTCCATGTTGCATACATGCTATATGGCCTGATGAAATGCAGCGATGCTTAACCTGTTCTGTGCTGTTCTGAATGAGAATGGATACATAAGAAAAGCAGTCACACTTCAATGATGCTTAATATCTGTGTATAAATCCATGTATGTTGTGTCCTGCTAAATCTAGCCCTGCAGAGAAGTTTAAAGTATTATAATGTTTTTCCAGAATGTTCCTTCTAAAATGCCTCAGGATAACGTAGTGGGGAAAAGCTTGGATTAATGGACCTCCCAATGTGGAAATACACTTTATAATTTATATATATTTTATAATTAAAACCCATTTTTCTATATATTTTAGGCCTGAAAGGACTGTTGTAATAACTGTGAATTCAGATTTAATGATTCCACTCAATTGAAGTGATAAGTAAATAAGCACAGAGCCCCCATCACACTTTAACAAAGTCCCTCATTATATGTGTTTCTAAGGCCAGATCCTGCCTTTCACAGTATAATTCATGCTCTGTTAGATCTAGTCGAGCAGTTGAGAGATGCCATTTTCTGCTCTAGGAAACAAAAAATAAATACAAAAAAAATGTGAGTAAAATTTGATCTGATCTCAGCATAAAGATGTGTTTGATTCAAAAGTTTCAAAAGGGAGAAGCCTAATCGTTTAGTTCCATAATCATCATTCCAAGCCTATATCCTTGTAAAAAAGTTATATATTTAAACAAAAAAATAAAAAAATAAAATAATAATAAAACATTTATTTCATACTTGTCATGCCGTCACGCCCACTGAGGAAACAGCCACATGCACACGCTCCCAATCACCCAATTACTGATCACCTGTACCTGTCACCCATAAAAGAGCTCACACTCCAGTCAGTCGACGGCTGAGCTAGAGGTCGCTACCCAGATTCTGGTCTCCTGTCTGCCCAAGCCTACGGTCATTGGCTTCATCTACTCTGTACTAAACAAAGACTTACCTTGAGTATTACTTTCAGTTTGATTTAGTATTGCCCTTGCTGCCTCTATGTGAGAGGTTACTTTGCTTTGTGAATAAACTCACGTGTTTAAAGAGAAACACTGTGTCTGTTCCCCTGTTCTAAGCGTGACAATACTAAGTATAGTTCAAAACGAACATATTTTCTGAGATCACTCGGGACTTACTGATATAAAAAATAATTTTTAAACTTTATTTGGAGTATGCTTGTGCAGAATTCCCCTTTTTTTATATTAAGCCTAAAATGTATTTTAATGTCAGTATTGATAGGGATTGTATGATCTTTGAATAAAATCCATCTTTAAATGCAAGATATTTATAGTATACCTGAAGTATACTTGCAATAGTTCCACTTTAGCACAATCAGATACTTCAGTATATTTTAGCTGGACTTCAGCACAGCTACAGTACATCACATTTTGGTTATTTTAATACTTAACTTCATAATGAACTAAATATTTCAAAGATAGTGTAGGAGTTGCCCTAATGGGACTTAGAACCAACTCACATTTGCTTTTTTATGTGTCATGTATGTAAAGTCGATAAGCATAAGTTAAGAACATTATATGAATATAAATAATGCTCAAGCTTGTCCTAGATTGCAGCAAAGGCTGTAATCAGAATTGAACAATACCTCACACACACACATCGCCTGTGGGGTAGTTGGAGCCTTCCAGGCAAAAACAGCCTAGACCTAAATTGAGTCAACATTGTCAGTGTTTTGTGATCGAATAAGAATTTTGACACAACCATTAGTGTTGCTAACAATATTAGAGGATTCAACCTGACTGACAGCTCTGAAACAAGCAAGTCTAGAATAATCTGTTTTAAAAATAGATTTTGGTCCAGTGTAAAACCATGTTCCTGTTCAGCCAGCATAATCGAAACTTGTAATAACATTTAAAAAAAAAATGGATTAAATGAAAATCAATATGTCGCTTTTGTTTTCTCTGGTCTCATAAAAAAAGGTCAAATAAATGTAATTTAAGTATCCATGGAAACAGCAAAAGCATGTTGTCACAAATAAATCACTTCCCTCGTCCTCTGACATTTTGGTCTTTAAATTGATAATTTTTTTAATAGAATTTCATTTAAACATCTCCCTGTTTTTCAGAAACACAACCACATGCTAACTTTTGTCCTTCACTCCTTTACCCACATTCTTTCCTTCCTCCATTATCTATATTAAAACGTTATATAAAACATACATTTAATTTACAGTACTCTTTCAAATATGTATTTTTAGTAACCCTCTTCTCTTCATCTTCAAAGATGAATACACACACCCACCTCCCCCTCTCCGTCTTTCAAAATGGAGCCAGAAGAAGCTTTGTAGCGTTAGAACAAAGAGTCGAAAAGTGAGATATAAAGTGAATCTCAGAGGCTGGATATTTAATGGTGCCGTGTGGGCTCCTTCTGTCTCGGTGAAAGCTGTGAACACTGCAGGAGTGTGGAGAGGGTCCAGATGGAATTGCCCAAACGAACCCAAACTCAAAGGCGCTTCAGTCGCCTCCCAATGAAATACAGCACTCCAGTCAGACATAATCAGCTCCTGTCACATCACAATGGAAATCAGCAAACGCACAGAAGCTTAACAGTAAATAGTGCTACAATCAGGTCTTTTATTTTAAAGCGCCGTCTTTTTATAGACACAAATTAGTTATCCGAGGTGATTTGTTGGTGTTTTTTTTCCTGGGGGAGAAGAACGGTTGGCCTCTTTCAGCCACCAGCCTTCACCTTTAAAGGTAGCTGACACCACAGGGGAAGTTTGGCATGTTTTCCTTATTTCCTTTTTTCCATTTTTTGCTGAAATGTTCCTTTGACTAACTCTGTCCTCGACAGAGGGCCTTACTGAGAGTCAGCACTACACTACTGACGCTCAATGGTCGAGTGTGTGCGTGTGGGAAAGGGGTGTTTTCGTTGGTCTCCTCCCCAGTTCACCTTCACAGTGCTCCTTTTCTCCTGACGGTGAAGAATTCCACCACACGCACTCATATACACACACTTACAAAAACCTCTTTCTCCTCTATTGCTCGGTGTACCTTGACACATTAACACACACTCACTCTGATGAGCAGCAGCGACGCTCGCACCAGATCTGCCCTTTAAAGAAGTCTGGCTGTTTTGACGTCAGCTCTGAATGAGATGTCATTATTAGTTGCATCTTCGAGGCCTTTCAGTGGAAGAAGTGACTTTCATCTCAGTGCTTGATGTGTTGGTATTGTCACCAGAAATCAGACTTATTTAAGGGTGCTTTATTCAGTCTGAGACCAAACACTATTTTCACTTCTGAATTTGTTTTATTACTGTTCACTCTTTCAGCAGCTCTTCCAGATATGCAATGGTAAAAATCAATATAAAAACTTTCTTATATGAAGTATGAGAGTTTGATGACCCATCAGGCGTGAAGATCTATTATCTAATTCTGCATCGCATATGGGTGTGAAAATGCACTTATCTCTTTCAGTGATCTTTATGGTGTGACTCAAATGTATTGATCTGAAGTACAACACAAAATGAGAACTGTAACTATAAAAAATAGTTTCATTTAAGCTCGCTGGATATTGTCTGGAGGCTGGAACAGTATGGTGACCACTAAGAAAAAAAAAGAAGAAAATATTTTGAGAAAGCTGAAAATAATTCTGAGAAAATAATTCTGAGTTAAAGGGGTCATCGGGTGCAAAATTGTTCTTACAAGTTCTATAGAAGAAGTGAGTATAAGGGTTTTTATGAATTTTTGCAAATTGCTTCTCCTAATAACGTTAGTTAGCCAGTTTCATGGCTGAAGTTTACAGTCTGCTCGTCACTCCACCGAAGTGAGGGGCAGGGTCAGCAGAGCTCATTAGCATTTAAAGCAACATGGACTAGAATGGGTTGCTGAAAGCAGAGCTGATTTTGACAGGGTAAAGAAGTTGTTGTTTACACTACCATTGAGAAATTTTAACCAAAGTATGTTATGGACTTTTCATTGAAACCCTAAAGAATCATATCAACTTATCATATCATCATGTCCTTTTAAGAGTGTAAAAAGCAGCATGCTGTAAAATAGCTGCATGACCTTAAGGCTGATCATACATAGGGCAACTTTTTGAGCAATGTTGCCGTCAGCAGGTTCCACAATAGATATTAAATATCCAGATAGAAATTCTCAACAGGATAGTGCCCAAGCAACATGACTTAACAAAAGTTGCTAAAAAAATTGCTCAAAAAAGTTGCCCCATATATCATCAGCCTTAAAGATATATTTTACCCTGGAAATAATAGTTTTGTCATCATATATTTACATTCATGTCATTCCAAACCTGTTTGGAAGAAATGTTTAAGAATATAGCTGTTACTTTACATATAATGCTATATAATAAGACAAACAGACTGAAATTTAAAGGGACAGTTCAACCAAAAATAAAAATTATGTCATCATGTTATTCCAAATCTTTCTCATATATATATTTATTTCACATATAGACGGTTCAGACACAACATGGTCCAACATTAATGATGTCATTGTGACACGGCCAATCATCATTGCAAATGTTTGCATACATCATGCTGAAGTACAGTTGAGATATGATCAAGATAAAGAGCTCATCTGCTCATCATACATAATATCATACCAGATTTATGACTTAAAGTGCATGTTAAATGCCCTACTTTCCACCTGTATGGTTCTTTTTAGAGCCTAGATTGACATTCACCTTCATTATGGAAAAGATTAGCCATTTTTCAACATTAAGGAGCAGTCAGTGACTTCCATATGTGAATACAACTAATGCAAATCATATGAATTTCACTCTCAAGATCTAAAGTTTAAATTTGTGTCATGTGAAGATGTGTGACCAATATAAGATTGTGGAAACACTTTAAAATAGGGAACACTTATTCAGTATTAACTATGACTTTTCCTTTAATAAATTCTTAATTTGCTGCTTAGTTAGTAAGGTAGTTGTTAAGTTTAGGTTTTGGGTAGGATTAAGGCCATAGAATAAGGCATTTATATGTGCTTAATTACTACTAATAAATTGATATTCTAGTAATACACATGCTAAAAAGCAACTTGTTTGTTATATCACTGCTTGACCTCTTATCTGCAGGATTGCACAAAGTGGTAAAGTTGAGTAGATTGCATATTTTTATATTTTGCATTAGGTTTTTAAAAAGGCTGCAGACTGTGATACAAGCATTGCAATTTTTTTTAAAGGGATGGCTACTTTAGTCCTAAAGAAAAAGAGGGAAAAAAGAACATTTTAGAACAGTAAGTAGGTAAGTAAATGGTGGCGGAGTTTCATTTTTGTGTGAACTTTTCCTTTAAAAATTATTTTTCCAAATGTTACCCATATACTCTTGATTTAAATGATCTTAATAAACTAGTAGATTCAAATAGTATAACATTACAGTTAATTTCAGTCAGTGATCCTCAGAGGTGCATCGCTTGCATCATTGTTACCGGCGTAATTATTTAATGACGCACAGACATCAAAAAGGCTTTTTAGATATTCACATAACACTCATATGAACAAACAACTACAACTGCTCGAGGGGAGTGATTTTCTGAATATTTGAACATGTTTAAATTTATTACAAGCACTTCACCAGACGCATGAATGGAAATCAGCATGAAATATTTTCATTTATCTGGAACATTCTCTTGCTTACAGCCACTACACACACACGCACACGGGGACACTTGAGAGAGGGATAATGGAGCTCATGCAGTGAAGTGCTGTTGATAATGAGGCAGATGTCTGTCTGCAGGGCTGACACAGCAGGGACACGCACACACACACACACACACTTGCTTTTTTGGCCACCCTTCCACCCGTTCCCTCTTCACCTCCCTCCTTCTGAAGTTTTAATTACCCCTCTCCAGACACACAGAGGTGTGATGCTTCTCTGTGTTTGTATGCGCGTATGTGTGTGCTGAAGGTCAGGCCGAGTAGCCTCGGAGTAACACGGGCGAGTCAGGGTCTCCCCTTTCTCACAGCCGCTGCGTCCAATCAGAGCCCCCTCCTCACAATCTATTCCATTTCCTTGGGCCAATCACAGCTCACCATTCCAGCCTCCAAAAAGCCAATCTAGCTGATTAATTTATTCAGAGACCCCTCCCCCTCGCCTCTCCTGCTGGAATGAGTCTTTTTTTTCTACAGCATCGTGCCCCTCCAGCCCCCGTTTCTTTATTGTGTTTGTGTAGAGCAGTACAAGAATGCGGCGTATTCTTTTTTCACCCTCTTTTTGTGTGTAACCCCTCTCTCGTCTCTCCCTCTTTTTTTCCCCCTTCCTCTCCAAAGTAATTAGACAGAGGCGTGTGAAGAGTAGAAATTCATTTCTTTGAGGGAAATGGGGAAAGAAAGGGAGCGTGATAGAGAAAGACAGACACAGAGAATGAGAGAGGAAAGGGGCAAAGCATAAACTTGCACAGTTAAGTGTTATTGTGCGAGTCTGAGCGCAAAGGAAATAAAAAACCAGGATTACTGATAAATAAACCCTCCTCGAGCACACACACACACACATACACTCCCCTCCTTGCCAATCGCCAGAGGGTTGAGAGGCTGACATCATCGCTTCCTGTAGTAAACAGGTGTGAGGAGGGATATGAAAAATAAAAGAAAAGAAAGAGAAGAGGCCTCTGCTCGGAAAACTCCTTTTCTTTATCGTGGTGCTTAGCTGAGGTTTGAGGATCAGTCTGACCTCTGCTTTCACAGCCCCTCTCACGCTCTCCGCTTTAATTCAAAGTGCTTCTCTTCAAATAATCTGCAATCTGAGAAAAACATTGACCTGAAGCCGGATGAGTTGCACAGTTACACACAATGAGTTTTTGGTTATTCTTTAGCTGTGAGATAGTTTATAAAGAACAAAGAGAACATGAAAAAATGGCTGCGCTCCAGCAACCCAGTGAGCTGCTTACAGATTCAGCATTTTAAGGCATCATAGACTGGTTATTCTACAAAACAGATGCCATTTGTGTCCTTGGTCTGTTCCCATCCCTGTGTTTCCAACTTGTCCTTTAATTTTTTAGGTCACACTTCATTTGAAGGTCCAATTCTCCTATCAACAAACCTTTAACTACAACTTTTGCTTTAATAAACTCTTAATTTGCTGCTTATTAATAGTTAGTAAGGTAGTTAAGTTTATGTAGGGTAGGATTAGGGATGTAGAATATGGTCTTGCAGAACATGTGCTTTATAAGTAAGCCAGTATTTTAATAATAGGCATGCTAGTAATCAACTATAGTGAGATTTGGTCCCTACTCTAAAGTTTTACCAGATTTAAATATTATAGTGACAACAACAATTATATTACATTAGGTGACACTTGGCACAACTGGCATGCATGTATTTGCCGTTTATTTTAAAGGACATCCTTTACGCATGACCATATTTTGGATCCCTTAACTTTACCCCATACCTAAACTTACCAACTACCTTATCAACTATTAGTAAGCAGCAAGTTAGGTGTTTAATGAGGCAAAAATCATAATTAATAGTTAACTTTGAGATAAAGACAACAATTTTATAACAGCTATTATAAGTATTATTATTATCCAGGTATTC
This sequence comes from Enteromius mattozi, assembly GCA_032359235.1. Classification (NCBI taxonomy): domain Eukaryota; kingdom Metazoa; phylum Chordata; class Actinopteri; order Cypriniformes; family Cyprinidae; genus Enteromius; species Enteromius mattozi. Next base: position 7,811,306 of record JAUMHE010000062.1, on the reverse strand, counting down.
ATATTTAGAAACCATTTCCTATGGTGATATAATGTTTAATCATAACATAATTGTTATGATATAATTGTTACCACCTGTCACCATCATATTTTTCACCCAATTAGCTATTCCATTTGTCCTCCAATTTTATGTTTTGTAAGGTTTGACAGTAGAAAATTATCTTATACTGTCAGCTCTTGTTACTATTTACTGAAACATTGATATTTACTTGCTGAATGCATAATCAAAATGTATGTTTTTAGCTTCAGTTAGACTAGTCCAGGTAGGCATCTTAATTATGCTGCCTTTTAAGGTACCTCATTTTGGCTTAAGCATATAGCATTAGCATAACAGCATGTAAACTTTGAAGTCATATTTCATGCTTTAGAGCTATTTATGTGGCATGCAGAGTTGCCGTCTATGTAGGGCACTCCCAGTTGTTCACAACATCCCTTTCTGTTAGGATGTCGCCTTAGTTGCCTATGTAGGTAGTAGGCATTGAGGCAGCTCACTAGGTTTTGGAACAGTGCTATAATCTCTCTCTCTCTGCCTCTCGTGTTCTCATTACATCTGTGTGTGTTTGACGTGTCAGGCTGATGTTAAATATTAATGCTTGTCTGAATAAAGCAGCTCTTCCTTATTGTTCGGTTCCTTTTGTCCTCTGTGTATCTCTCATCTACTTTACTTTCCTCTCAGAATAAAGGAAGCTCCCTCTTCCCCCTCAGAAATATACTCCCTGCCAGCCATCCTGCTTCTTACTTATAACAGTCTCACTTTTCTTCTCTCTTGCTTTCCCTCCATCAATCTCTCTTTCAGCCTTTGTCACACCATTTGTTCCCATCCTGTCCACCTTTTTTCATTCTGTCTCCTACTCAGTCCGCTCATCACAGGTTCTCTGAGTTAAACACCCTCAAGTGTTTTAACCAGTCGCAATGCAGCAAGTCATTTTGGGGATTTTATCATGCAGCAGTTTTACTTTAAGTGTGGACACAGGGATATTTGATGATTAATGTGAAACAGAATTAAGAACCAATCAGAATTCACAGTGGGTGGAGCTACACAATAAAAATTATTTCATAACTTATTTGCACAATGGATAATTTACTTGAAAGCTTTTATCACTTGCCACTTTATCACATTGTTAAGAGATTGTGTGAAAAAGGTTTTTGCTGTGTTTATGGAAAAAGTAACAAGTAATATTAGGTAGAAGATAGAATAATGAAATCAAACATCCAGACCCAAACCCAGGTTGTCTGAACTTCAATGCTACTGCTCAACATGTCAAGGCACATCAGAGATCGACTGGCAATTGTGAGCCCCTGGTTTTTTCCCAATGGTCCTGTCAACTTGCCGGCTGTCAAAACCAAATTTAGATATAAAGTAAATTCCCAAAGGTTTTTACAAGAGGAAAAAATACCGGTCCATATAAGCTATAGTGACGGATGTATTCCTTTTCCGCCGCCGGCTGCCACATCCCACTTCTGTTGTTATCTGTCTTCACATGAGCACATGAATCTATTCAGTCACATGAGTCTCCTCACCTGCTGAAAGCCAGACATGATGGGGGATGGATGCTCTGTACAATCCTATTGGTAATACTTTGTAATAAGTCTTAAATTAGTTAAACAATAAGCATTTATTACTCTAGAGTTAATGCTAATTTAGAAATATACTCTTGTTCATTGTTAATTCATATTTGTTTATAATACGCTATTAACTTACACAAAGTGACATAAAATGCATTAGTATATGCAGAAATTAACCAACAAACTTACAGATGCTCTAAACGTATTTTTAATTGTTATTCATGTTAGCTATTGCTTTAACTAATAGTTTTTTTATTATTATTTAATTGAATTTTAACACTTCGTTTTATGGTTACACCTATAAGTTGCTTATTAGCATGCATATTACTAGAACATTCCAATAGCTATTTATTAGAGCTAATAATTAATGCCTTATTCTACATCCCTAATCCAATACCTAAACTTAACAACTACCTTATTATTATTAACTATATATATATATATATATATATATATATATATATGTGTGTGTGTGTGTGTGTGTGTGTAAAAATTACAATGGAAATTTCAGTAGAAATTGCATTAAAATATATTTCAGTTTGTCATAAATGCTTGGCAGTACATTTGGAAGTGCACTTTAACCATATTTCAAAGACAACTAAAGTACTGTAATTATTAAATAATACATAAAGATGTACTTAAATCCTACTTAAGTGGGCAGTCTAATTGCATTTAATATTTATTTAAATTATAATACATTTTCATTTAATTGCTATTGCTATACAAATAAGTGTCTGAAAGCAGAACATTCAGTGCGCACTTATGTATATTTAAAGTTTTTATGTAATGTGTGCTCTTTGTAATAGTCTGCTCGTGCACTTCTTTTTCCCTAGGGAATCTTTTATGACAGTAGTTTAAATTAGTTAAATTTATGCCTAATTCCCAACCCAGCTTCTTTGTCCCAGTCCATCCCTGGAGTATGAACACCACCCAACAGACCACGTGTCAGACCACCCTCATGCATTTGAGCACAAACTTGATTTCACTGTATGTGTTGACAAATGCTACATTCTCAACATGGTATTTCATTTTGGTTAATGAAACAATTGTTCACATATACACGCTCACTGGCTCATACACATCAAACGAGTGGCTTCAGGCTTTATTTAGAACTCAGCATAAAGTGAATAACAAGTAAGTTTAGATTACTTACTCACAAACAGATATGATACACAAGCAACTTGAAACGCTTCACCACAACTGTCTGGATTCGCTTTGTACTACAAAACCAATTTGTCCAAACATATAATCAGCGAGGAGGGATGCGCTTGTTTTTGCGTGCGGCCTTTTCTTCCTTCTCTTTCTTATATGCATGTGGTGTGTATACAGGCCATATTTACACACATAAAAGGATGAGCAAGTGTCATTTGCACAACCATACTTTTTTCGGGCTGCTCAACCCAAAGCAAAATCTCGCTTGGGTGTTCATTAGTGAACACTCTACACCACACACACAGGCCTGTCGCCGGATCACAGCTAGCGCCAAAATAGCTCCATTTGGACTGTCTGTAGTTATAGCTGTCAGTGCTATAGATCCACTGGGCAGAGAGGAGACGCCTAATGTATAGCAGCCCCTAAAACTGCATATCATGAACATCAAATAGCTTCCCCACTTTGTAGTTCAAGTTCAAGACCCAGTAAGTGTTACGTCTTCGCCTCATCTCTAACAACGGGTTCGTTTACGGCAGATTTAATGATAGTGCGTATCAAATATTCCTCCCAATGTTTAGTCTGCTTCGTTCTCTCCCACCTCTACGAGAGGATGGCGTCAGTATAAACACATTTCTTTCTTTATAATGACGCTGCACGGACCTGCGTGTGTTTGTTTGAACTTATATGATTGTTTTGTCAGATGTGATGTAGCCCCGTCGTTGCCCCTCTGTTAGGGCGACCCGAGTTCGGCGGCTGGGCCGTGCCTTGTTTTTCACTGTGTGGGTGTGTATGTGTGTGTGTAAGTGAGGGGGGGGGGGGGGGGTGGTCTGTGGCTGCTTTGGCAGGGCTGCGAGGCGTCAGCGCTTTGCCTCATGGGACGTCCTGGCAAAGTCACATACCCACAGCACATATACACACACAGACGCGCACACATTGACACAGATACAGACGCATACCCGCAGCTCTGCAGTCTAGATAATTAAAACCACACACACAGCAAAACACACCCCCAATCCTCGCTTTCACAGAATCGCTCTCCGTTTCTCTCCTTTAATATCAATGTGCACACACACTCTTCATTCTTATTGGTGGTTGTCAGGACACTTTGTGGCAAACTGGGTGCGTTTAGTGAGATGACAGAACCCAAATATTCAAATAGCCAAATATATGTGAATCCATCAACATTCCGAGTTGTTGATCAAGTTTGTTTGTGACCGGACAGTTGCAATTATCTCTAAATTAGCAACATCTGTGGCTCAATTAGCATATTTGCATGTGATGTGACTAAGTTCGTGAATTTACAGCCCTGAGGATTTGAGAAATGTCGTGTCTGTGTGTTTTGTCTTTGCCTGCGAGTCTGTCTCTTGTGGAATCAGGCTTTTCTGAAGTATTTTCCCATAAAACTGAAGCCCGGCTGTGGTTTCGATCCTGCAGTTGCTTTTTTCCCTCTCTTTTTCTGTCATTCTCTCTTTCCACTTTTTTTTTGTACAGGGTAAAGTTTCATTCACAATTGCTCGGCGAAAGCTTCTGGTCTTCCTCTGACGATCTGTCGCTTCACGGAGGAAAGTCGGGGTGGGATTAGAGAGATGGAGGGCGATGTGACCTCATGCAAACACACACTTACGCGAGCAACGCAAACACACACACACACGCATGTTTGCTCAGGGGAATTGATGGTGGAGATCGAGACATATCGTCTCAAGCTGTGGTCGCGCTGGAAAAAACAAAACGAACACATAATTACTCCAAGATGGAGGATATCATTTTGATTTGCTGAATTTGGGAAATATTTGGTGGATACATTAAGTTAAATCTAAATTATAGGCTTGAGACTAAAAGTGTTTAAGGAGAAATGGGTTCTTGTTTGGGTTGAGCTGAGGATGAATGGAGAGCGGGAAAACTTTCTTCCTGTCATTATGAAGAAAGAGAGAGAGAGAGAAGAAAATAGAAGCAAAGAAAGTAGTCCTTTCCCTATACATCTTTCATTGCATGTGTATATGTTGCATTCAGATTGCGTTTTGCTGAAGAATATTGGGTGTGTTTTTTGTTTTAAATAAGGGCCACTTTTGGCCCTGAGGACTTTGAGAAAATAAACTCAATAACTTTTCGAACTCTACTGTACAGAGTTTATTTAATTCTCCACTGCATTGTCATTTCAAACAAATCTTAAATGATGTATTGCATCTATTAGCATTCTATATTGAAAATAGCATTTTAAACAGTTTTGTAATAAAATGCCTTGAATGAATGGAGACCCTTGAACCACCCGTCATCACAAATAAAAGCAGAATGTGTTTGAATAGTGATGCTACACTACAGAAGATCAGAGGACATCCATTCAACTTGATAATGTTTGTTTTGATGTAAATGATCATGTATTTTCACCACACAGGTATAAAAGTGCCTATTTTGAGTGGAAATAAACTCAATAACTTTTCGAACTCTACTGTACAGAGTTTATTTAATTCTCCACTGCATTGTCATTTCAAACAAATCTTAAATGATGTATTGCATCTATTAGCATTCTATATTGAAAATAGCATTTTAAACAGTTTTGTAATAAAATGACTTGCTAAGGCTAGTTTGCTTTGCATAAATTATCCTTATTTTCTTCACATATTGCGCAGTTCTTTTAATTTATAATAATATTAATGTTTCACAATTTCTATTGTATCGTTCTGTGTCAGTCACGACACACGGATGCGCTGTTTTCATTCAAATCAAAGAGTAAATACATGTAGAAAACGTATCCTTGCATTGATGCTGACACAGAAGAGTGTACACTATGTCTCCAAAATGGTGTGAAAGTATCATTATTTTTGTTTTCTTTATGTACAAAAGTATTCTTGTAGCTTCATAACCTTAAGGACAAGTGTAAAACAATTAACTCTACATAAATCTCACATTTGAAAACTATATCATAAATGCAGTCAACCCTTAAAAGTGCCAAAAGTTGAAGAAACACCCATGAACTTCAGCAGAGATTGTGTTTTCCTTTTAGAGACCATGCTTGCATGTATTTTTGTGTATTTTGTGTGTCTGATTAAGTAAATAAACATGGGTAGATTTTGTGTTCAGGGCCTGATCTGTGTATTAGAACACAGCCGGTGCTCTGACTTCAGTGCTTATGTATTATAAGTCTGTGGATCTGCACTGTATTTGTCCAAGAACCTCAACCAACAGAGTGACACTCATTTCTCCCCACCTCTCATCACTTATGGCACATGCATTTGTATCATCTGGATTCAACTCACAGCATGAGTCATGGTTCTTGTGTCACTGTATGTACTGTGTGATTTACAGTACTGAGACGTACTTGGTCTGTATAGTGGGTCTTTACACAAAAACCTTACACTGGAAAGAGGCACAGACATGAGTCTCGGTTACATAAAGAATGAAGTGAGTAAGATAGATAATAGAAGAGAGTGAATCAGAAAGAGAGATATTTGTATATTTCAAGCGGATGTACATTTCCTCTGTATGAGCATGTGTGTAGCACATGGCCGTTTCGTGCTGTGATGAGGGGCCAACATAAATCAGCCCACTTCCTGTGTACAGCACTTTCAGGGTCTGCCACTTTCTGTCCTTACTGAAAGAGATCCAAGCATAATTATGTTATTTTTAGACTGAAGCTTCTGTCAAAGTCAGGTGCTCTGCCTTGAATGAATGGAGACCCTTGAACCACCCGTCATCACAAATAAAAGCAGAATGTGTTTGAATAGTGATGCTACACTACAGAAGATCAGAGGACATCCATTCAACTTGATAATGTTTGTTTTGATGTAAATGATCATGTATTTTCACCACACAGGTATAAAAGTGCCTATTTTGAGTGGAAGCAGAAACAGGCTGATTTTCGTGCATGTCTTTTTAAATGCAAATGAGCTGCTACTCCCCGTCCCCTTTTCCTGAATAGATCTGCTCCATTTCAGCTTGTATCTGCTAAAAACATCTGTGTGTTTTAAACCATATTAGTTTAAACTTCTGATATGTTGTAGGTTGATAGGTTTTCTGAGTGCAAGTGGCTGTCAAAAGCATGTGAGTAAAAAACTATGTTCTCATTCACACACAAGTTTACTTTAAAAACAAAAACAGTTGGTTAATTATGTCTGTGAAAGTAAACAGCTGGAAAATAAATTGCACTTTTATATTAGATCTGTATGGCAGCAGCAATATAAGTTACAGTAAATAAATCAATAAATCCATCTCCTCTGAGGCTCTGTTAGCATGTTTTCCTCAAATTTTGACCATGGCATTTGAACCGGTACACCTTTGTCGATTGCAAAATCAAAACGATGGTTCCTTGGGTGGAAACTTATAGATTAAGAGGTGTTAGTATTATAATGAGATCTTTTTGCAACGTCACAAGGGGAGCAACATCAGACGTGCTCATTTTTTCAGGGGCTTGCAGAAAGGCTTACTAAAACAAAATTACTGGGTTAATCTTTTTCCACGTTTCCTTGGTTGGTAGATGTACCGGGGACCTGATTTTGAAATCTAGAAAATGTTGATTTTCATTATATGTCACCTTTAAAAGTGTGTAAAATGATTTAGCTGTTTGCTAATCTCTGCTGTTGGAAAGGCGGGGCTTAGAGCACCTGTCGATTATAGCTATGACGCAGCAGAATCAAGCGAGAGAGGGACATGTCCCGGGAGGGGGAGAAATAATCGCGCTTTGTGTGTTATTGTGTGCGTCTGTGACACATTGTAAGTACCCGCTCACCTCTATAGACTGTTCTTGTCCATTCTAATACTCCGTTGCGCGATGCCAGTGATCGGCAGTATTACTAGTACTAGTTTAACTACATTTTTCAGTAGCGTGTTGGTAGCGTCGCTGTTTTCCGAATCAAATAGCTTTTCAGTAGCGAAGCTCTTTTATTGATCAAATAGTGCGGTAGCATCCACACAAACTAACGTTACATTTTCCCAAGCATTTCTGAAGCTTAAGCACGAATCGGAAATACAAATGCTACGGATCACTGATCCTAGATCAGTATATGACGCCACCACCATACACGGGCCAATGCAG
>JAUMHE010000062.1:7787773-7799205 GCA_032359235.1 Enteromius mattozi | reverse complement strand
CTAAAAGCAGTTTAGCAGCAAACTTTGTGAAAACTAATTTTGTGTCATTCTCAAAACTTTTGGCCACGACTGTATATTATAAAAAAAAATTTTTTATAATGCTTCATAAGGTAACAACTTCACACATATAATAATAATAATGCTCATATTAGTTATTATTATTACCTATGTTCTAATTAATTATTTAAATATTTAACTAATTTGCAATAATTATTTGTTAATTATGTATTTATTAATTACTTCGCGTTCAATGTTTGTGGCAGTAACAATAATAATATTAATAAGACTAACCTCATATTTTTAAACAGCATATTTGGTGATGGCTCTGTGGTGGTATTTGAGCCAATCAACATTAGGAATCACTTTTTTATGTCTGCCTGCATCACTTTTGTGTCCTTTATAAAATAAAAATAGACTTTTGCTTGAATAATGTGAGCACAGAACATGACAGGAATAGTGACCAGGGTATAAATGGTACTTTATCTCAATAACTTAAACTGAGATGGAAACGGGAAGCAGAGCAGAAACAAAGAAAAGTGAGAGAGCCAATGTATTGTAAATGAGAAGCACAGAGTATATCTACCTCCATCAGTCTCTGTCACCGCTCTGCAAGAAAAGGGGAGCGCAGCTTCTTTCAATGCCTTTTTTTCCCTTCTCGCCTGTTTCTGTCTAAGTCTCACACTCCTCTCATTTCTCATGTCTTTTGCTCTGTCACCAAGGTGCAGGAGCCTGAGGTGAACTCATAATGAGCTTGTGAAACTCACTTTTCCTATTGTTTTCCTGGACTAACGCACACACTCTGAGTCTGTGCTTCAGTTGGGTTTCCTCTCAATGTACAGACAACAGCAGCCTTGATCTTTGCTCGGCTGTAGCAGCACAGTGACAGCATGTCTCAGGTAGAAATAAGACCCACTAATGATGCCAGCGCTCATGTGCACATACATATGAATAATGGATTTGCTTCCCATATTGCTATCAGAACGCACTGTCAAATGACAACTACTATAGTATTTTATGTAGAACACATTTTATATTGTATGGATTATTCTCAGCCATTTGTGTGCTGATTGTGTACATCAGTGTTGTTACCGTTATTTGAAGTAAATTAATAATAAAATGTTTAAATATTAATATAAATAATCAATATAAAAATTAAATACTAATATTAGATGAAGCTAAAGCTGGAATACTAAAATTACATTTAAATGTAAAAAAAAACCAACAATAAAAGCACATTCTAAAATTATTTAAAATTCTGATTAAGTATAATAATGAAGATTTTAATGGCACTTATGGCTTTTGCATCTGAACTCTTCAAATGCTAGTTTAAAATATTAATAAAAATCTATCATAGTATATGAGAGCACTAAAATAACAGTGGCATATTCATGAATTGCTATTCATGTAACAGATATTGATTCTATAAATTACACTTTTTGAAATATTTATTTATCATGTAGGCTAATTCATAAACAATGCTGCATTTAATGGATACCTTTCAAATTACAAATAAATACAAATAAACAGCCTATACTGGTACTGTAGGTTTCAGGTAAAACAAGTTTCAGTAGTAGTAGCTGTTTGAAGAAAGAAAAAAACTACTGTTACTACTAAAGTGTGTCTGTGTCTTTCTAAATATATAGTACTAAACCTCTTTGTTCCACTAAGGTCAAAAAAAAACATGAATGTATTAATAAATAACATTGATTAATACATTTAGATAGCTTTACTGAATCTGTCTGCTTAATCTGACATTTCCTTAGAATCTACAGTTGCTTATTGGAGCAGGGCCATTTGAAATGTTTCTGAATGTATCTAGCTCCATCTAGTGGTGAAATAAATCAACACGCTGGGATGCATCTGAAAACAATAGTCTTACAAAACGACTTACTGAGGTTCAATGTGTACAGTGCTTCAGTCTCAGTCAAATATCAGGCTACATATTAAATATGAAACCATTTATAAAGTAAATAGCCAATAGAATCCAGATTTAAGGATGACAGAATATCCAATAAAAGATATGCGAAATAGCCTAATATGTAGTTTATTTTATAAAAACATAACTAATTTAAAGGCCATATTTCTCAGAATACACATATTTATGGGGAATCACAGCAAACATCATTAGATTTGTGTTGTGGTTGGAACGGCTTGTTTAGGTCAGAATTTCTAGGTATTAATCTGCGGGGTTAAATAGCATTTGATCAGGGATTTCGATTTCTGATGATCAGTAACGTCATGATGCAAGTACATAGGGGCAGTAGTGGCCTAATAGACCCAATTGTTGCGGGTTCAGGTGTTCTGTTCCGCAGGGATTGTAAGTGTAGGGAGTGAATATCCGGCGCTCTCTTCACCCTAAATACCACGACTGAGGTGAGACCCTTGAGCAAGGCACTGTTCCCCCAACTGCTCCCCGGGCGCCGCAGCCTTGGCTGCCCACTGCTCCGGGTGTGTGTTCACGGTGTGTGTGTGCGGTTAAATACAGAGCAAATACAAATACAAATTCCAAGTATGGGTCACCATACCTGGCCACAAGTCACTTCACTTTCACTTTACATCACTGCACCACTGAAACATTCAAAAACGATCAGCAAGTCACCAATCACTAATGTTCCACACTAGGTGGCGCAGTAATACAGGCAGCGTGACGTGTCTCCTGTGGAAGCCTATATGGAAATAGCGAAAAATCTCCGAGGATATTTTTCCCACAAAATAAAAAACGAATGACTGAATGAAAACCAACTGACCTGCAGTTACTTGTGCATTGTGTTTTTTCTTTGTTTTTGTTTTTTTGTAGACCTGGTAGTCTATGTTTTAATGTGAGAGGGATCGACAATGCAATATTAAGATGAACTTTATGCTCCTTTTTACTTTAGCTTCAGCTGACGTTGACTTAATATTGTATTTAACGCTATATATTCTTATTTTTAATTCACAAAAGAAAGAAAGAAAGATCATCCTATTACTGAATACCTGCCACGGACCCCCTAGTGGTCAGGACTCTGATGATTCGTCCATTCATTATTTTCAGAAGGACTTGTGTAATGATGTCCAATAGTCCTTAAATGGAATTTCGTCTAAATATTTTTGCAGTTTTGGTTATTGCTGAATAACTAATTTTATGTATATAAAAAATGCACGCTGAAAAGAAAAGAAAAGAAAAGAAAAAAAAACCAACTGACCTGCAGAAAAGAACTTAGATTTAAGCTACAACGCGCTGGAACAGAAACCGGTAGAAAAGTGTAAAGTAGCCTAGGTTAACTGAAGAATTAAACAGCTTAGGAGCTTCTAAATTTCGATCAACATTTATGATCCGTAAATTGTGATATTCATGTTCGTTTTATTGCTCCAAAACACGAATTTAAAATGGGAACTGTTTACTAAATAATATACCGCTGCAAAGCACCCATTATAAACTATGTATATAATTCTGTTATACCAACAGTTTTAGCTGTTTTATACTGAACGGATTACATGTTTTTAGAAAATTATATAGTGAAACGATGAAATATGACCTGGAAATTGTGCACATTTAGCCTATTTGTAAGTGTAGTATTAGTGTTTAGTATTTAACAATTTATCAGTTTGTTAAAATAATAATAGGCTAATAATACATAATTTTATACAATTAAATAGCAATTAACCGACAATTTATCTAGCCTAGTTAATTCGGTGATGGTCATTAACATTTTTGTAATAATCTTTTTGTAGCCTAGAGATCATTCAAATTTTGTAGTGGCTGTAAATATCATAAATTATTGCATTCAATTATCCTACAAATTGTTTATGTTTTCATGATGTGGTTCTTCAAATCTGTAATTTCAGGACGGAAACAGACTCAGAGACAGCCTTAGCCTTTGGTCACAGTATAAAAACAAACATCAATTTTTATTTTGCAGAATTATTTTAGGATATACTCGTTTGTCTATTCCTACTACACTGGCCTGCATTCGGCATTCTTCATTTGAACAAACCTGTAGTCTATCGGTTTATGAATGACTTCAGTCATCTCCCCGCAATCCCAGTCTATACGCCACGCCTACTTCTAGGAGCTTGCTTGCTATTCTATTGGCTGAAGGAGACAAGAATACCAGATTAGACACTGTATTTGCCGAATTTGGGTGTAGCCTATATATGACCAAACTTCACTCACAAAAAGCAGCCACTTGTTGCTTTTAACCTGACCGGTCAGAGATTGCATTGTGCGTTACTGTGAGAGCGTGGTCTCCAGAGCCAAACATTTGCCTTAAAGGCACTGGAGATATGAACACCATCGACGCGCAGATCCATAACAATAGTAACGCTGCTGTCAACCCTCTCCAGCAACTGCCAAAAAGCGCGCACGAGACACCGGATATGGCCGTGTATTGTGACAACTTCAGTGTTTACCACCAACAGAGTCTACCTGCGGCGCAAAGACCAGCGGGCTACGGCCTGGGGGACTACGCGACCCCAAACCCATACCTGTGGCTCAATGGACCCAGTGTCAACTCCACTTCGTCATACATACATGGCAGTAACAGTCCGTCGTTCATCCCTCCGGCTTACGGCTCTCAGAGGCAATATCTCACCAACTCCTCCGGGTTCGCAGGTCCGGACTTGGGCTGGCTCTCCATCGCGAGCCAAGAGGAACTGTTAAAGCTCGTGCGCCCGCCTTACTCGTACTCTGCTCTGATAGCCATGGCAATACAGAACGCGCACGAGAAGAAGTTAACTCTGAGCCAGATATATCAATATGTGGCGGATAATTTCCCGTTTTATAAGAAGAGTAAAGCGGGATGGCAGAACTCCATTAGGCACAACCTTTCCCTGAATGACTGCTTTAAAAAAGTGCCGCGGGACGAAGACGACCCAGGTGAGTGATGCGCGTGCACCTTTGCTTAGGGTCATTTTTGTAGGCTGTAGATTTATAAAGAAAATACGCAAGTAGCCAGTTCATAAATAAATGACTTGTGATCACAAATTAGGCTTACTGAACTTCTAGTTATTACAAAAAAAAAAACTGTCCAACGATTATAAAATTGAAAAAGAAAAAAAATTGAAAGACTTCTAAGAAATTGCAGTGCAAGATTCTGGAGAAAATGAGAAATGTTTACATACTGCGTTTTCAATATAAATTAAATAATGTTAGATAAATAATGTTTCGTTGTAAATGTTATAAATGAATGTTAACCTATAAATAGCTATTTAAAATATCTATAGTGCGTAAATATGTGAAAATATTTTGTTTGTGGAATACGATTCATCCATTCTGTTTAAATATGACAAAAAAGACTCCTTTAGACCCTTTGTCTTTTTTGACCCTTGTCTCTTTTTTGTTGTCTTAAAAAAGGTAAGACAAAAAAATAGGTATAACAAATAACAGGCTGCAATATAATATTATTTTGTATTTTTTAGTAAAAGGCACATTTTGCCTTTGCCATTTATATTCACCATCAGTAGCTTTATACATAAAGTGATATTAACCTACAAAAAAGATCTGTTCTTTAATGGTTTATTTTAAAGATAATAATACTTAAGTCGTTAAAGTCACTAAATCATAAAATCTTAATTTATGACACAAACAAAAACTGGAATTAACTTTTTAAAAATTATACGATTACATGAATATAGCCCTATACAGGTTTCAAATTCATCACAACTTTATTTACCCAATATAATGCAATTTACAAAAAAAATTAGTGTAGAGTTCTTAAATTCATCAAATTTCACTGTAAATAACTTTTGCATGGAAAGTTGCTATCTTTGGGTTCTAATATCAACTCTCCGTATTATCTGAAGGCAAAGGAAACTACTGGACTCTAGACCCCAACTGTGAAAAGATGTTTGACAACGGCAACTTTCGTAGAAAAAGGAAGCGCAGGTCTGATTCCAGCGCAGGTGTTGCCAGCAACACAAAACCGGAGGAAGACCGGCAGCTCGCAGGGATCAAACCCACCGACAGCCCTCACCTCACGGGACCCGCATCTCCTGACATAGACGCGGCCAGTGACAGCCACAAGGGCGCGTCTCCGGCGGGCCTTACCAGCGCTCCGTGCTTCAACAACTTCTTCAACAGTATGTCAGCCTTAAGCTCGTCCTCAGCTCCGACTAGCAGACAGGGCTCTCTGGGGCTGGTAAACGAACTCTCCAGCCGAAATATCAGCGCCTTGAGCCCGTACCACGCCAGCTCGGCGCCTGACGCGGGTGGAGCGGGTGAGCTGCAGGACAGCGTGCATGTCAACCGTGGAATGTACTATAACTCTTTTACCGGCGGCCAGAACGCGCAGTTCAACGGACACTTCTACAACAGCTTCAGCGTGAACAGTCTCATTTACCCTCGAGACGGAACGGAGTTATGAATCTGTCATACTCGTGAATACCTGTGTTAAGAAAAAACAAAGAATTATTATTTCAACACTGTGTATGAGCTGCTGAAACGCGACAGGCCTTAAAGCAGATAACATTCATTTAAACGCGACATATACGCACTGACAGCCACCAAATGAGTGAAATCTGGTGTAAAACACTGGTTAAAACACCTTTATTCTGTGAAAAATCTACTGACTTGTGCATTGGATTCTTTTTTGTCTTATTTTATATTTCCATATTTTGTGCCAGTTTTTTTAAAAAATATGCACTAATTTAAATGGATTTAACCTTTTAGTTTAAATTTATAATAGTCTTAAACAGTAGTTTGATGGAGGGATTGCCTTGGTATCCATGATTGCCAAGATTCAGTATTGTCCAATATCGGAAAAACATGTTCTTTGTCTCCTTTCTTGCTTTCTGTGTATTTTTTGTAAATGCATTTGTTTTGTTATATACACTTGTTTTGAACTATTTATATTAAGTTATGTATCTTGCAGTTTGTCCTTTTAAAAGAGAAATATGTGGTCTGGTAAGCTACTATGAATGGTTAAAATGAAACTTTTACCAGCAAAGTAAGGTAATAAGTGAATTATCGATTGTCATCATGCCACTAACTCACTTGATTTTTAAATATTTCATAGGTGATGATCTTTACACAGGTACAAGTCACTACATTTATTATATTTCAGCAGTTTATGCAAAATATAATTTTTTTTAAAGAAAATAAAGAATTCCAAAATCCAAATCTCAAAAGGTTTTAAAATGTCTTTTTGCTTTTCCGCCTCGAACAACTCCGGAACATATGGTAAATGTCAACTGTGCACATTCTAAACTAAAGCCAAAAGTTGCATGTTTACTGAGTTTACAAACAAGGATTTAATTCAACCATTAAAATTACAAAGAAAAGATATATATATATTCAAAAAAGCATTTAAAAAAAAACTTTAAGCAAATGACTCAGGATATAGAACATCTGCAAGTTTAGATTTTTATTGCAGCAGAATAACTGGATTAAAATAGCTGTCGGCTGTTAAATAATGACAATGTCTTTTTATTTTAGGTGAAATTATAAAAATGTGTTTTTACCCATGCTTTTCACAAGAGCTTAGTTCAGAACAAAGTAAGCAAACAAGAAATCTGTAACCTTTATGACTAACTATTCCTGACTTTAACACAGACACAGAGTTGCACAATGTACGTTTTCAAATCACTGAGACTCTCTGGTTAAGTAACATCAGCATCATCATACTGACAGTCCTGTGCAGAGCCTGTATGTTTCAAGAAGATGTTTTTTTTTATTTTTGGGGGACAATACAGTAAGAGAAGAAACCAGAAAGATAACACAGATAACAAATCTGAGGTTTCTGTCTTATTACCCAGCGCCACAGAAACAATACCACTATTGTCCTGTGTTAACCAGAACAGCTCTAACTGTCTGTTTGCGTGTTAAAATACCAAATTTGATTACATACATCTCAACCAAGTATAAAATCATTTTCACTATTGATATTTTGGGGATTTTTAAAGTCTTTAATCTACAAAGAGCACATGTATAGAACAACTTTTGATGGCATTAAAGCGCACTGAAGTGAGATGAATTAAAAGGGGTTGCCCGCCTCCTTTTGTCCTCTCTTCATTACAACTGTCTGAGTAAAAGCGGGACAGACCCAAGTGCTTGTTTAGAGATTAAAGGGAGAAAAAAAAACTCCCATTGAGAAATTCCCTCAGTAAGCAGGGCAGTGCCACCCAGGAGAAGATGGAGAGGTGTGGCTTTGGGTGGAGGCCAGTCAACTTTAGGTTCGGAGAAACAAAACGAGAACACAAATTAAATAAGACTTTTAAAATATTAAAATGAAAATATGTTTTTCTGAATTTCAACATTCTATATGTACACACATTATATTATATTATTATATATATACAAACACAATCAGCTACAATGCTTACATGCTGTCAGCTCACCAATCACAGTGGTCTTTGCTGCCTCAGATCAAGCATTAATTAGAGTTTGTTGGGGGCAGGAGCTTATTTAAAATTTTCTGAGTCGCCATGTTTACTCAGACACCACGCAAGGCGGCTTTTTACGCTGAGCATTACCCTACTGCCAAACATGACGTTGTCAGTTAGTTGGGGGCTGACGCTCTGTGCTTTGTAAACGCCTGGGACATCAGGCAATCAACCGGCCCCCACCCACACCCAGCCCTGTGCACTCATCTCTGTTTGTTTGCCTGAGAAGCATTTTTGTTTATCAGCACAGAGGAACTGTACTTGTGAAATATGCAACAAAAAAAAGAAGTCCTATACTTATTTCTGAATGATCCTAATGCTGGGTGTGTATTTCTTCATTTTTATTTTAGGTTACATACGCACAGAAAATTAGAAGCTGATATATTTTTTTTTTCTTTTATTATTTATTACCCCACAAGCACAAAAGTGGCTGAGAATGACAACTGCAATTGTCAAAGACTGGGCACAAAACATGGGCCTATGAGTAATTTGCAAAATTATACATGTAAATACAAATATCATTTGTCTCCTTTTTGTTAAACCGAGGCCAAAATTGAACTAAATTACAATGATGGAATTAATCAGTACAACCATTAATATTAACTAAAATGAAGGAAGAATTAATAAAACATGATCATGATCAAATGAATCAGTTGTGGGAATTATTATTATTATTAAAATAAAGAAAGAATTAATGAACATGACCACAATGAAATGAATAAGTAGTGGTGGATGATTATTATTTTGTACACTCATCATGTATGACACTTTTTTCTATTTAAGTCCACATCAATTGAAATTAAACCAAAAAATGGTTGTATATCACAAAATCACAAAATCATAATTGAGTAATTCTAGCATTGTGAATGTGACATTTGCAGCCCAAACCTAAAATATAGTCAGTGAACATATTAAACCCTAAACCCATGATGATCAGAAGAAAAAAATGGTCTACTGTACATGTTTTCTAATAGATGAGAGAGATAATGTATACATGCGGTAAGAAATAAATTAATCAATAAATCTGTGAACTCATATGCACAAACAAGAACCAATAATTTCCAATGAACATCCTTTTTACAGCATGTTACATCTGTAGATTATGAGTTAAGATCATGTTTTGTTTCTTATAGAAATGTGAAATGTATAACCTAAGCTTCTTTCAATATATTATCATCAGAGTCATTTCATTATTCCATTTAGCCTAACTAGACTCCATTCATTAACCTGACAATCAAAAAGTATTTGCTACGTTACATAAGCCAAAAGCTGCATTTCCCTCTGCCTCAGGCCTAAATATTAAAATTGAATTGACAACATCTTACACAAAATGTTTTGTTTTTGTTTGTTTTTTCGCTTCAAATACTTTTCCATGGTAGTCGTTTTAGGTCATACTAGCTCAACGTTAGTCTTATGATGAATGAGACCCTGACATGTTCTCTTCTACTCCCTGTGCACTTGTGATCAAGATCCATGTTTAAGAGTGTAGGATGTCTGACTCTGTGTGTCTGTGTATGTGCTGAGCTGCGGTGTTTCTCTAGTCTACTGTAAACGAGCTGCTACATGTCTGGGAGGTGAGAAATATGAGGGCTTTAGAGTGAGTGATTAAGGACTGTAATTAAAGTATTACATCGCTTTCCTAGTGCTAAGCTGAGAGAAACAGCCCACCTCAGCTCTCCTCTAACACACTGTCTGGATCTGAGACAAACCTTCACACACAATCAGTTTTTCTCATGCTCCCTCTGAGACCCGTTCAGCATTCAGGTGCACAACCATAGCGTTCCGGGTCACTGAGGTCACTGAAGGTTACTGAAACTGTATTTTAGGCAGAAACATGTTTTTATGACACTGAACATCTGAGATGAAGACATGAAACAAAACAGTGTTGGCAAACAACGATTATGATTGATATTTCACCAGAACAATGGCTATGACGTGAGTCGCTTCAAAGATGAACTCTCACCAGTGTCCATATCCTTTAGTAAACAGCATCACAAAGAGGGTTTGCTCACAAATGAGCTGTTTTTATCATTTTTCAGCCTGTGTATTTTGAAGTTTAAGTGTAAAAGGGCCCCCTCCTGATAGAGAAGAAAAGGGAAAATAGCTCTCAGCAGGAAGCAGTTAAGTGCATGTGTGTGAAGGAGTGTGTATGTCTGTCCCGTAGGTGTGTGTATCAGTGGGGCCTCAGTTAAGTGGTTGCGTTACCTCTCATGTGGAGCAGGCGAGTCGGGGGCGAGTCAGGGCGGGTCAGCGGTGGCTAAGGTGTCCATCATTATTTTTACGCCTGTCGGATCCCATGAGGTCACCCAGGAAACGGTCAGTGCACGGGCTGAAGGGTGGGGGTGGGGGGTCAGGGGGCGGAGTCTGACACACTCAGCGGCTCTTCCGCACAGAGGATTATGATCAACAAAGCAGATCCCACACCTGCATCAATGAGAGGAGGGGGGCACTTGTTGCTCCGTTGCAGTGGGGTGAAAAATCCACAGCCCATCTCTGGGTACAAATGGACACTATGTGAACCCTTTTTGCTCCTCTTTTACACCTGACCAGCCCAACAGGAAAATATAACTTTCAGAAAGGGTGTTTTGCAGGAATAATTTATTGTGAGTTATGAGGTTGCAACTTTGAGATGGGCTAGTTACATAATGAGGTATACATTCACAATTAGGTAACACAGACACACTGCCAGAAAAACATTAGTCACATTTTAAGATGTAAATTACCAGAGTCACAATTCAGAGATAGTCGTTGTGAGATATAATAGTCATGCTTATGAAAGTGCGTATAAATAGTATGCCAAATTAATACAAAAACTCCTGGAATTGTAGGGCTGGGCAATATATTGGACGATATATTATGTGCATCTAAACATTAATCTCCATCACCTGTTTTCAAATGGAGCAGCAGTTAATACACACAGAGCCGTAGATCACTGACAAGCTACGCAATATCGCGTTCAGTTTTACAAGTAAATCACCTGCGAAACTGAACACGATATTGTGTAGCTTGTCAGTGATCTACGGCTCTGTGTATTAACTGCCGCTCCATTTGAAAACGGGTGAGGGACATTTAAC
>JAUMHE010000062.1:7766051-7783962 GCA_032359235.1 Enteromius mattozi | reverse complement strand
CTACTAATACTCTGCTAGCACTCTATTGAGAGTTAGTAGATATGTAGGTGCAATGTTACTTATAATCAACAAAATACGTTAAAGGGACCATCAAAGTAAAGTGAAAACATATGTTTTTATTGTTTTTAGCTTCAGTTAACTACAACAATGGTTTTCAAATGCTTGAGCTAGGTTTTGAATAGTCGTTCAAAAGTCTTCATTAGTCACTAGATACAATATGCAGTAAATGGTAAATTATGGAAAGGAAAGGAAAGCACGTGACATGTGGCCAGATTTGGTTTCCCATACTTGGAACCCATCCAAGTGCGCACACACAGCAGTGAGAAGTGATCAACCACGCACACACACACACCATGAACACACAGCCATTGCATTGAAGGAGGAGAGAGCGCTGGTTATTCACTCCCTCCACCCACAATCCCTGCCGGACCTGGGACTCGAACCTGCGAACTTTGGGTTACAAGTCCAACGCCCTATCCATTAGACCATGACTGCCCCCATTATTACTTGAACAGCTAAAATAACTGCAAATGGCTGACACTAGACGTCTTGCTCATTTAGGTTAAAATAGCGGTGTCTGCTCTTATGTTAAAGAAAAAGGTGGATACATGATGAAGTAATTGATCATTTGAAGGATTACACAACATAAACATCAACTGAAGTCTGTCTTATATATATGCTGGATGAAGCAGAGCTAGAATCATATTCAGTTAGTCCAATTTCAGTCAGACAGAAAAAAATTACCGTAAATGACATTTTAAATAAATTGTTTTAATTTGACTGTAATCAAACTTTTAAAGTGTATTTAAACATGCAGGGTTCTGTGTATGATTCAAAACAAACTCAAGTGAAAGTAAGAAAGCCAAGCAAATATTTGGTGACTACAACACTTATTTATTGCTACAGTATAAATGAAACCATAAGAAAAGGTTGTTTTATATATGCTTATTTTACTGTAAGCACAGCTTCTTTTTTTCAGTCAGTCTGAACTAAAAGCAGCAGGTTCTATTCAACGCTACTGACGGATTAGTAATTTATTCACCCCCATGTCATCCAAGATGTTCATGTCTTTCTTTCTTTCCAGCTTTCTTAGCTTTCCAGGAACTGCAATTTGGACCTTCAACCCATTGGCTCTCATTGAAGTCCAATATATAGAGACAAATCCTAAACAAATAGTTCAAATAGTGAACTTCAGTGGGTTGAAGGTCCAAACTGCAGTTTTAAAGCAGCTTCAAAGGGCTCCACACAATCCCAGCCAAGCAACAAGGGTCTTATCTAATCAAATTTTTTATCTAATCAAAAAAAAAAAAACAATAAAAATGTATATAGACTTTTAACCACAAATGCTCGTCTTACACTGCCTGCAGCTCTGCAATGCGCATACATTACATCAAACTCAATTCCTGGAGGGCCACAGCTCTGGGAGTTTCACTAGATAAGACCCTTATTCCTCGGCTGGGATAATGTAGAGCTCTTTGAAGTTGTACTGAAACTGCAGTTTGGACCTTCAACCTATTGAAATCATAAATCTCATTAAAATGTTTTTTTTTTTTTTATTCTTTATTACTTAATACATATTATGCAAATCAAAACCATGACCTTGGCATCATGGCTTTGTTCAGTATAACTCAGTATACACATGTAAACATACAGACTCGAGTATATTTTGATATTCTCAATTAAACGTATTTCCCTGCATCACACCAGCCTATCTTGCTTCATTATCGTTTTTTTCTACAGTGGTGTTGTGTTTTTTAGGCTTTGCTGAATGCCTGCCCTTGTAATTCCTGAAGGTCATCTCCCACCAGGTAACCCTGTATGCTTTGGATAGGCCGACACCCTGGACACTGATTGGTTTAGACACAGGCAGGCAGGAGGGATGAACATCTGGAGAGGGAAAAGCTCCCTCGAGTGTGGTAGCTCCTTCTTTCCTCATGACCAGACATGACCCAGCAGCTCAATCTACAGTAGACGTACCCAGTCTTCCATATACTCCCGCTCATTCATTTCCCAGACAAAAATGGGCAAACACCTCAAGCCATTAGGGCCTGAAGATCTCTCTGGAAAAATAACTGAGCTGTGGATGGATCTGAAGATATCACAGTTTATATTTTAATGATTAAAAGCGCCAGAGATTACAACGTTAACTAACTGCACAGTCGGTGTAATTTTTTTGTCTGTAAAGAAGGGGGTGCTGCGAACTTGGCATCGTACCATGTTATTACTGTTTAATCTGACCCGGGCGAGAGAGACAGAAAGAGGGGTGAATGAGCGACACTGTGAGAAAACGAGAGAGGTGGGCACTGGTGAGTTGTTTACAGTTTACACAGGTCCGTGGTATTAATGCATCAAACTCACAGCTTTGTGTTATGGGTAAACACTCTCAGCGGCCATGACACCAGCTCACACACACTGGGATATGTTGACAGTTATCGTTTCGGGGATTGGACTCAGTGTCGTGGAAGAGGCAAACTTCCTGTCGGAGAGCTTCTGCTGAAATTACACCATGCAGTTGCAACACGTCGACAATTGGGAAGGAAGGGCACTGCTCAAATACAGAAGCGAATGAGACTCAGTCTGCGATGGTTGTTGTAAATGAACATGGTTTCTAAACGTCCTTAATCTGTGAGAGTTTGAGCGATGGTAGGCAGGCGGGGGGTTCAGGTGTACGGCTGGGTCACTGGCGTCGCTCTGTTAGTTTTAGAGGGTCGGGGGGAGGGAAGGGTCAAAACCCCTGCGTAGACCGACTGATATTCCTGTCAAAAACCTGAAGCTGAGCCCAAACACAGACTCACAGACACCTCGCTGGAAACTATTTCTCATTCTTTCTTTCTACATTTGATCATGTCAACAAGTAAAAGTGAGTAAACATTACTCACTGGTATCACTGATGTGTTTTATCTTTAGCTTTTACATCAGTTGGGGTAACTACACTATGCTATTATATTACTAGACATACTATAGGTTTAACAGTGATGCCACTAGTATTGTCAGTATACCAAAATGATAAAGGGAACTACACTAGCATCCACATGGACAATAACATTCTGTTTATTAAAAATGCATGCAGAGATTTTTTCATCTACTGTATTAGATCCCATTGATATTGCTCTTCTGTGTTGCTATCATTATAGTATAGTGTGGACTTCCCTGCGGTCATAGAAAGATTTGCAAAATTTTATAGTTATCATCCTTGGTGTGAATGTATCTTAAAAGTTCACCTAATTGTGAAAATTCTGTCATCATTTGCTCTCCATCAGGTTTTTCCAAACCTGTATGAATTTCTTTCTTCTGCTGAACACAAAAGGAGATATTTTGAAAAACGTATGCAACCAAACCCATTTACTCCCGTAGAATTTTTTTTCTCTATACTATGGAAGTCAATGAGGATTCCATCAGGTGTTTGGAACAACTTGAAGATGAGTAAATGATGACAGAATTTTCATTTTTGTGTGAAATTTTTTAGTAGTCTTAATTAGTAACATTTCACCGTTCATTGAATGATATGACATAGAAAAAAAGTTAAATTATTTACCTATTGTATTTAACAATTTAAAAAAATTTTTCAAACATTTCTCAATTAGGTAAACAGTGCTTTAGAATGGTTAATTGAAACATTAGTACTACAACTAAAGAACAACAAATGAAAACATGAACAGAACATGAACTGTTGGTTATGAAGAAAGGATTTCTTGAATTCTGACTACTGTAACTGAAACATGTCATATGCGTTCATGTGCTTATAGACATGCCTGTGATTAGCAACATTGTTCCACATATAAAAAAAACATGCTGTAAATAGAAGCCTTTGATGAAAACACAAAAATAAATGGAAAACAACATAAATAAATAAACTGTGTGTTGCTGCCAAATAAATATCGCACAAATTTTGCATTTGTTGCTAACATGCTAAAAACATTTTGGATTTTATTTACACCTGTATTCAGCAGTGTCCAGTTGTGATTGAGTCGACCAAAACATTTTAGTACTAGATATAAACAGAGCCTGACATATGCTAAGGAATGTTATAGGAAATTGAGGTAATGGCCTGGTGAATGCTGTGTGAATGAGATGATGATTAGAGAGCAGCGTTTCGTAAAGAACTGCTCAAAATGATTCATAACAAAAAAATGCATCATTTCTCTATCAGCACTTGATGGAGAACAGCCTATCATTGAACAAACAGTGCTGAGAGCACACATGCAGTACACAGACTGACAGCAAAGAGAGCAGATGACTGTAAACACCAATGACACTGGCGAGAGGCTGGGCTACACTTCAAACCTCAGTGTAGTCTCTCATTTCTATATGTTCATACAGTACAAATATCACAGTGGCATTCTGATACACTAACAGTGAGGGTGTTTGCTCTGTTATTCACCTGGATTGGCAAAAGTATCAAAGGGCTGAAATCATATTCACACTTTGCACTTTGATGAGTCCTTAACTTGCTGCAGCGTGTAGAAGACACTGAAAGAAAGTAACCCTCAATCTTGAAAGAAAAGAAGGGAAACCGTTTTAAGTTTAAGCAAACAAAGCAAATACACAGATGTATGAACATCACACAAACTAGAGTAATAAAAAGCTGCTATAAAATCCACTGGTTGAAATGTATTTGTATAAAGACCTATTCAAAATAATTCATTACGAGCTAAAATCCCATTTCTGAAGTCTTAGCACAGCATTAAATTAAAAATCTTTCTTCAGCAACTTTTCAAACGTCATGCGCGCACACACACACTTAAACACACACACTCACACATCTCTAGTCTGAGACTTCAAAGGCAGGTGGAGTGAAACCATGAAATTACAGGTAAGGTGTCACTTACCCCTTTGAAACCCAGCACTGCTCAAATCCAGGCAAGACCTGGCCAGCCCTGGAATTAGAACAAATGAAAAAGAAAAAGAAGAAGGGAAGAGAATGACAGAAGTGAAGGGGAGTGGCAGAGGAGTGAAAAGGAGATTTAACAAGCCATGTTGACAATATGGCAGCCCTATAAAAAGGGTCTAATTTCTGTAGTAAATTACCTCATATTACACACTTACATTACTCTAATGCATATCACACAAACACTGCACACACTTCAATACTGTGTATATATATATATATATATATATATATATAGCCTTAAAGTGACACATATATGACTTATATAAATATGTCATATATGTGTTACTTTAAGTATATATATATATATATATATGATATCCATATCCAACCAATGCTTAGACATTATTAGTAGACACATTTTATAAACTATTGGGAGAGCTTTGAGCTGATTTTTTGCAGGGCTAAAAGCTAAAGAAACACCTATATATCAGGACACATTCATATGTCAAGAAAGTATTTTCCTCTGATGTCATTACTGGATTGTACTACAAGAGTATTTTCCTAAGACCTGTAACATATTTTTATGACCTATTTCACAGTTATGAATCCTTATCTGAGAAACATTCACTTGCACAGTATATATGTGACCCTGGACCATAAAACCATATAAAGTGTAAATTAAAAAAAAAATCTAAAAGCTGAATTAAATTAGCTTTCCATCGATTTATGGTAGGATAGGACAATATTTGACAAGACATGACTATTTTAAAATCTGGGACCAAAGGGTGCAAAAACAATAAATAAAATATTGAGAAAACCACCTTGAAAGTTGTCCAAAAAAGTCCTTAGCATGCATATTACT
Organism: Enteromius mattozi; assembly: GCA_032359235.1. Lineage (NCBI taxonomy): Eukaryota > Metazoa > Chordata > Actinopteri > Cypriniformes > Cyprinidae > Enteromius > Enteromius mattozi. Next base: position 7,778,269 of record JAUMHE010000062.1, on the reverse strand, counting down.
AATAATAATTTGATATATTAACAGGTGGAAATTTACAAAAGATCTTTATGAACAAGATCTACTTAATACTGTATCCAAATTATTTGGCATAAAAGAAAAATGTATTTGTACAATGTATTATTGGCTACTGCTACAAATATACCTGTATGCAACTTATGACTGGTTCAGAGTCATAATTCAGAATCAAAATCATCCATGGGTGACACAGATAAGATAATGGCAGTACACCACACACAGACTCTTATTTAATAGACATATTCCAATGATGTATTTGCCACACACAGGTGTCTCCAAAGATGAACTGATACAAACCTGTCTGGGTATGACAGTGTTTGCGTTTGTGTCTGTGTATGTGTTTTAAGGTGCAGTGAGTGTGTCAGTACAGAGATTCTTCAGATAACTGCTCGAGTTGGATTAAAAACACGTCCATTCCAGGTTCATGCAGCAGCGTAGGTCTGTGGTGAGGAGAAGATGACAGGAGAGTGTTTTATACTCTGCAATAACAGCACTGTGCTCTGTGTGAGCGTGTATGACATTCTTATCTTCCCGAACACATGCCAGCCAAACCACTGTCAGACCACTGTATTTTTCTCCACTTCCTCATAAAGCTCATTATCACTCATTTTCATCACCTTATTTATTGTTCTTTTAGTTATTGTCATATTCTTTTCCTTTTTTTTATTTCAGTGTCTTGGTACTTTTTCACTGAGCTTAACCCCAAATTATTGACAGCAATACAACTGGCAATGATCCCAGATCCAGAAACGTAGTAAAAACATCAGTAAAACAGTCCATGTGATATCAATGGATCAACTTCACTTTTGTGACGATAGGAGAATACTTTTTTTGCGCAAACAAAAAACAAAAATGACATCATTTACTCTACCTTTCTTCTCTCAATCCACAAATCTCCATCATTTATAATGCAGTAACAATAACTGCACCACCCAATAGGCCTACTTTCCTTTCATCACTTTCATCTGAATAACAAACCAATAAAAAAATGAAAAATACTACATACTGCAGCTAGGTTTCTTGAAGCATCTTGGAGACGTTGCCACAGTTATTTAGTCTGTCTCAGTTTGTTCTGCTTCTGGATGATGATGAGATCAGTTATCAGTGTGGAGCACTGGCTGTTGTCAGACTCCTTGTGACACACTGCAGCAAAATATAAAAATAACTAACTTAAAACCATTTTTTAGCTGCTGAAAAATTTTGTAACTTTTAAAAAAATATGGTAATACTTTATTTTAAGGTGTCCTTTATTTTAAAGCATAACCCTAATTCTAACCCTAATACTAAGTCAATTTAGTTAACAATAACAATTATGCATACTTATATGCAAGTAACCCTATAAGCCAAACCCTAATGCTACGTAAATGTAGTACACTGTAAATGTAGCTCTACAGTGTAGTACACTTTATTATGTGATATTTGTCATATGACAAATGTGGTTTATACACACTCTTAAGTTCTCTTAAGGACTCAGTAGCTCTTGACAAAATAGACATTTTTGTGTCTCGTGGGAAATGATGCAACAAGGAACCTGAGGCTTTAAAAACAACACAGAGCTCAAATCAAAGCCCCTAGAGAAAGGTTCAAACAAACCTATATGCCACTGGTGACAGACACATTTTATATAGCCATTTCCCAGCTGTCTGGGACTGTGTGTGGACATTACGTCATGTAGAGTACAACCGTTTGTCAAACCCAAATAAATACATTTCAGGTACACAACTGTTTTAATTTATCCTAGGTACACAGGTTATCCTAGAGTACACTAAAGTAAATATGCAATTAACTATATACATTGAATACCTAACAGGTCTTGACACATGTCCCAAGATACCAATACGTCAGAAGAAGGCAATTTGTGCCAGGCTGATACATCACATGCATGTAAAGGGGGGAGAAGTGTTTTTGCTTAAGTATCTTTCTGTGTGTGTGTGTGTGGGCAGGGTGTTAGAGATGGATGTGTGGCTTCCTGTGGCTGCTGACAGGCTCAAACGAGGCCTGAGCAAAACAGAAACCTCAGGTGTGATTCATGCCATTACAATAACACAGAATAAACCCGGATGGTCCCAAATCAGCATTAATCAAATATATATGACAGATTATTAAGAGTTAAGCATCAATTATAAGTCAACTATGCTGTCCTGATATATGTCACAGATAAAGCATTTGATTTAGGCTTCACATTGATAAGATATAGTAATACAAACTGACGACAGAACTTTGTTATACTTTTTTCCACGTGAAATACTATTTGATTGATTTATTAAGGAAAGAAAAACAAATAGTATTTTCTGATTGGCTAGATTTTGGCTTTGCTTCGTTATAAGCTGTCATTACTATTAATCATTTTTGAGTATCGTTTAAGTTTTTGGATTTTTATTTGTCATAGAATCCATATATTCTTTAAAAAGAAAAAATATACATATATTAGTGGCATCAAACTATATATATATATGTATATATATATTAGTGGCGTCAAACTATATATATATGGGTTTTTTTTTGACAAATAAAAATCCAAAACTAATTGTTTATTGCACTAATTATTGTACTAATTAATTGTTTGACACCACTAATATATGTGTATATGTATATGTATGTGTATACACGCATATATTTGTGGTGTCAAACAATTAATCACAATTAAATGCATCCAAAATGAAATTTTTTTTTCACATAATATGTGTGTGTGTGTGTGTGTGTGTACTGTATATTTATTATGTATATATAAAGCATGTTAGATGTACATACGCATGCATAATTTAAGAAAAATATGTAATGTTTATATAGCAATTATATGAATATAAATATGAAAATGTGAAAATACATGTATGTGTTTGTTTATATAGAGAGAGAAAGAGAGAGAGAGTTCATTTTGCAAAAAAAGTTAACTCCGTTTTAACTTTTGATTAAGTTAAAATAACTAAAGAAATACAGCTAATAAAATAAAAACATGATTTTTGCAAGTTAAAAAAAAACTGTCGCATATAAACTGTGTGTGTGTATAATTTTAAATGTTTAAGAGTCAATGTCAAATAATTACTTTAATTTTGTATCTACATGTTTTTAAAACTTTGAATGTATGAATGGTGAATTAACTTTGAATTGTAACAAACTGTCCTCTTCAGTTCTGTTTATCACCTTTCTCTGATTTCAAGTTTTAGTCAGTTAATTAGTCATAGGTACTTAGATGAAGTTTATTTTACTTTTTATTTCATGACCCTCCCTTTAACCACAGTTCTGTATACACACACAACCTCCTTTGAAGGAATTTGTAAAAGTCTTTTGCGGCGATACAAAATAGTATTCAGTTTAGATCGGTAACTGCTGTGGGATTTTTTGTCTGTTTAGTAAAGAGAGCATAAAGATTGTTGAAAGTTTGTGGTCTCCCTCTAAAAGCATGATCTCTACATTTCACAAATAGGTAAGGTGCATGAACTAATTAGGTTGTAATTAGTTCGCCTCCTTACGGCAGAAGCAAGCAGCTGTAATAAAACCACCAGCGGCCCGAGTAATCAGGCAGACGAGTCAGCCTCTAAAACAAATCTTGTGGTTGACGCTTCCTCCATTCCATAAAAGAAATATGCAGCGGTTGATTAAGGCTTGGTAAATGTGAATCAGACATTATGCATATGCTTTACGTCTGCTAGCGCCTTATCATTCAGAATCATCTCTAGGGAAGCCACTTAGCAAGACAAATATCTCAGAGGGTGGAACCTTCTATTAGCGAAACCACAGAGAAAAACACAGTCTGCGAGGTTGCACAAAGCTGCTATTGTTCTTCATTGCATCAAGATGAAATTAAGTGCTTTAATATTCTCATATATCTTTTAGCAGGCCGGCTTATGAGAACCCTAGTCTATATCAGCCGCAGGGAAACAGGTGGAAAGGACTGTGGTCTTGCCACCCACCCCAATACAAAAAAGCACGTTTTAAACAGCTCAGCATGGATAAGAAAAAGAAAAAAAACACTTTAATTAGATATTAACAGCTTTATTTGTAATGTATGAGTCATCTGAATGCCATTCAATATGGAAAACCAATAAAGTGAGATCTGTGCTTTTGGGCACGCAATGTGCCGTGTTTTTGGCATTGCACGCCAGACTGCATTTTTCAGCACAAGGGCTTGTTGCTTCACTAATTACACGGCAGGTAAAGGCAGATGGATCCAGCCTTCGCTCATGACAGGTGACAGTTATTGACAATCGACTCGTCTAGCCATAATAAAGCCTAAGGGAGAGGAACCGACACTTCCAACCTAAACATCAGCAGAGCATGGTTCAAATGCGGCGGCTTTGGCCTTGACAACTGTAACTATGTTCAACAAATTAGTCAGAGAAAGCGGCGGTGTTTATAAGGCTGAATATGAAAGAGATCACCTCACTCGTGACTGACACCCTGAGCCGTGTCGGTCCTGGTTTGTTTTCATTGCAGGAGACTCTGAGTGTAAAATGTGGGGATTCCTGCCTGTCAATCACAGGTTCAAAGGAGGATATGGGTTTCTGGTCTTGACAGAGAATGCTTGAGGTGTATGCAAAAAACCATTGACGTATTTTTTTTTTTTAACTGAACTTCTCAGAGGCTTGTTTCAAGTCGGTGTGCAGTTCATGGCATTCGGGTGACATCTGCTATGTGACTGCATGTGGTGCGTGGCCTGAAGGAGAATATTACGGCTGATGCAACCAGTCTGCTTGGAGCCTCCTCGGGCTGACAGCCTGAAATGGGCCGTATTGGGTGCTGCAGAAGATATAAGGTGCTTTCCTGTTTGTGGATGGTGCTTGCGTGTATATGCACTCAAAGCAGTGCTGAGTGACTGTTAGTGTTGGTTGGAAATGGGCCGTGGGTCAGTGACTCCGGGTTCCTTTTCGCCACTGCTCAGGTCCACATCAATCCCAAACACTCATTCACACACTGTCATCTGAGCTTCAAAGAGCTGTTTTAACACTTCAAAGACACACAGATTCACATTTGGGCACATATATATTTAATTCTAGATAAATAACAGTATATTTAAATTGCTTACTGCCTAGTCAAGGCCTTCTTAATACACTAGGATGTGGCCTGAAAATAGGTCTGTATGCCAAATGTGAAAATTAAGTGCACATAATCTTGGATAACAAAATATATAGGCTTATCGTAGTTTAATCTAAATAGGTTTTATTTTTAAATGGGAGGAGAAAATAGTTCTCATATCTTTTGTTGTTGACATCAAAGGCTGTGCCGTCAGACTGGCATTTTGGCACAAATTCATCCGTCACTTTGTAGATGCTAGTCAAATTAGACAGATGCACAACGTGCTCAGCATTCTCTTGACCATTAACAAAGCTCCGAGCCACAATGTGTTTTGTGCAAAGAATAATGGCTGCTGGGAGCATGTAAGCATTTAAATTCCAGACGTTGATTGACATATTTAGACACTGATCATTTAATATAAATAATGCATGTTATCGGGCCTATGCAGGACATTGTAAGCTTAAAGGAATAGTTCACCCTTAAATTAAAACTTAACCTGAGGCCATCCAAGATTAGTTTTTTCTTCATTTAAACAGATTTGGAGAAAAGTAACATTACATTTTGGGGTGAACGATTCCTTTTAAATGAAAGGGAAAATTCTGTCAATATTTACTTACCCTCATGTTGTTCCAAAGATGTTCTGTGGAACACTAAGGGAGATGAAGAATTGGTTGCCAAACAGTTTTGGTCATCACTGACTTGCACTGTGTATACACTCTCAGAAATAAAGTTACAGAAGCTGTCACTGGGGTGGTACCTTTTGAAAAGGTACCATCCCAGTCACAGCTTCTGTACCTTTATTTCTGAGAGTGTAGGGGAAAAAAACATTTCAAATGATGGCTTCGTTTCTGAGTGATCTATACCTTAAATAAATAAATGAATAAATTATATTAACGTATTTAAGGATATTTTATACTCTTCTATGATATACACAATTTTACAACTGTGTTGTTTTACCACTTCTGTGGTTAGCTCAACTAATTCTATATCCAGTATTTCATGCACAGATTTTAGGATTTCAGGTGAAAACTGCATTGACTTTTTAGTTCTCAAAGCACTAATCTTTTTGACAGAAAATTGCAATGATGGGAATATGTGTAGAATTCATAAACATTAAAATACTCTCAGTTTCAATAGTGTAGCTACTGGATGCATTTTCACATATAATTTTCTTACTAACCCTTTATGTTTAATGGTTATTTCCAATTATTACAACTTTGTTGCAATGACAATATGCTTAAAACCTAAAAAATGACCACAAATGGTAGAAACAACTTTACAGCTAACAAATAACAAAGTTTAAAAAAAAAGGATTAACATGCTTTTATATATTTATAAGCTAACATAACAGTTTATAAGCTTACATTTCTATAATATTATTTTAAAATACCTCAATTTTGCCATTCCAAAATGTTTTTTGTTTGTTTGTTTGTTTTGATATAGTAGGGTTTAGTAAGAGATAATGCATGTGGAGTATTTTGAGGTTGAGGTGAAATAGTCAGGAGATCAGGAAGTGCATGATGTCTGGGAATCTTGGGAATCCCCTTCCAATACTCTCTGGCCCACCACTGGAGCGGATACTTGCTTCTCAATGAGAGAAGACCTGGATTACTGCATCCCATGGGAAAAAACCAGGAGGATAATGATAGGTAGCCTGGAAATGCAAGTGGACTTTTCAGTAGTGTGTGACAGGCAATACATGATAGATTACTGTCTGACTTATCTGCATTCGGTTAGCTTTAAAATCTATTCTACTATGCATTAAATGCTGTATTGAGCCTGTAGGCTTCGTGCTGGGTTATGAACCTCTAGGGTGGACATAATAATTATTATAGACAAGCTGTGTGAATTGTTTAAAAAGTCTAAAAAGTCAGATTCTCTAGAGGAAACACAGGAGATTATGTGAATTTAACAATAATCCCTTCCACTGGAAACTGTCCAGAACTGAACACGGGACTCAGGAGAGGGAGAGGGGGAGGTTTATTGTGGAGTGATGGAGAGGTGGGACATTACGCTCAGACACAAGAGAAGAAACGTCTCTTAAGGCACAGAAACTCCCACTTTTGATAACTGTTGCCACACTAGACCACACACATTCAAACACACTCACACACACACCTGCGTGTGGTCTTAGGAGGGTCTGGCGTGCGACAGGTTTCAACCACTGTTTTTGCCAAGAACATTTTTTTTTCCCTTTTCTCATACTGCCAGAGGGCACAGGTGCAGGCACTGTTCCCTTCAGTACCACAGAGGAAACTACAGCAACATATTGTATCATCACTCTTGTTCATAAGAAAGAAGCTGTTCCAGGGCGAAACTTACAAGGCCTCTGCCATTCACAACAATACTGATTCTGTTCACCTTCCATTGTGCAACGAGGGAATCATATTCCAATTCATGACAGCTTCTTTATCATGTTGTCTTTCAAACAAGCGTTCCAAAAAACATATTTAAGATGACTAAATCAACATAAATGCGTGACGTTAGGTCATCACAAAAAAGAAAACAAAATATAAGAGTTAGAAATAGCTTACAACTACAAGATAGCACTTTTTGAAAGTGTTGTGCGTCAAGGTCAAAATTGCCACCATCGGCTGTCTTTGGCCAGTAGAGGCCAGCCATGAGACGCCTTTAATGCCTGATGGTTAATCTTCTGTCTGTAAAACTCAGGTCTCAGTTCAAGATGGTTTTTGGACATTTGTGAATGGCCTAAATAATCCATTAATGTGAATTTAAAAGCCATTTACATTTGAAAATTACTCAATAATGCAATCCAGACCTCTGAGTGGAGTTGATGCATAATTCAGCCATTTATCATACTGTGTTTAAAGTATTATACAATTATTGAAAGAAAGAAAGCTAAAATGCAGCAATTGTGCAATTGTGGAGAGTTTTATTAATATGGTCAAAGCCATTTATCAAAGAAACAAGGCAAACATCACCTCTGCTGACCTTAAATGAGCAAATGATACATTTCTAACTTCACTACATTGTTTCTTTACAGAATTGGATGGTCAGCCATCGTCTTTAAAAGGATTTGGGCTCAAAGTTAATTTACTTGATTTGTTCCAACTAATAGTGAAAAGAGAAATTTCGTACAGAGAACAAAGAAAGAGAACGCTCATACTGAGAAAAAAAAAACCCTATCCCAACACACACACACTGGTGTTATCTAAATAGGTCTGAAATTTCAGATTTACATAATTTATCCTTCTTGTTTATGTTATGTCTGTAAATAAAACAAAAACAGTATTCCTCTTTCTTTTCTTCAAGGAATTTAAAAGTGCAAAAACATTGGCCTAAATGAATTAAACAAGTAACTCATATTAAATCTAAAAGCATAATCTGTCAATAAATGCCAACGCTATAAAGCAGAATTTCTGAAAGCAATTGAAAGACATTTCATCAATGCATCTTGACCACACTGATTATCAAAGAGGTCACATACAGTTTGACGGTCAGAAGATGAGGTTTGTGTGTGCATGCCATGCATGTGAGAAGACATGAGAGTTAATCTGAACTGAACACTGTGTCCTGGTCAGTTGCTGGTCGGCTCCGCACAGTTTAACAAGCGGTCATGTACAGTATTCAGAACCAAACAGAGAATTACAGGCCTCTACAATGCTTTTGTGCCCTTTTCTTTGAACAAACTGACCCTATAGTTATCTAAATCAATTAATTAAGGATCATTTGGCTTGCTCTCATTTGTCTGGAGTTGATCGTTGCAGTCCTCCTGGTTTGATGATCCAAGGTTTGCCAGTTGTTTTGCTAGATTAACCACTTCTACTTACATTCTTCTTATTTGTTAAAACACTTTCTGCAGCACTTTTCACAATTCATGTTGTTTCAAAGCAGTTTTCAATTAAAAAAAAAAAAAAAATCACATTGGATACAATATATAACTATATTCTCATCCAAAGACAACGGGATTTCCCATTGCAGTGAAGGGACAGACGTCAATTCAATGGATATCACCAATCTGGCAACACTAATCCTTCAATGCCTGTTAGTGGGTTTCTAATGCGTAGGCAATTGTTTGTATAGGCTTGGTGAACACTACATACTACAGAGTGTAGCAGAGGAAGACGTCATTCAGTGGTGGTTTCTCATGTTCTGAGAAATGGCTTCTCTAATCCCACCTCCCACCCCTCGTCCAAAGAATATTGTCTCCCATGGGGATCTCAGAAGATCAGCAGACGCATCAAGGACTCTCAACATGACAATTTGAAGGCTTGGGTGGTTGGGTAAATATCCTCTGCGTTTCCTCTAGTTCTTGATAATCTGCTGTATTATACCCTGACTAACAGAAGGTAGTCTCAGATTAGCTGTGGTGACAAACGGTCATGACCTTATTGCCTGACCCCTCTGTGACCGAATCATTGACAGGTCACCTGAGGTGTTCTTTTTCATGCTTTAAAAATGCAATATTACTGTATTTTAAATGTCAATAAGATGAAAACTTTCAGAGAGAAACATATAAAGGAAGTAAATGAGAGAATGTATTTAAATATCAAAATAGATGCAATGAAGTGGACATTGATGGAGATGTGTTTAGAGGGGGTGGGACAGAGAACCTATTTCCTATCCATTAAAAGTGTTAAAAGATGAGAGTGGCCTCTAGGGACAAAAAAGGAAGAGGAAACCATATACCATACACACATACAAACATTTAAACACGAGCAGGAACAGAGGCATGTGCAATTTTGTCCCTATTAATCAATATCTGCTGAATTTCTGAATCTGTGTAAGTATAAAACTGACAAGCTACATTATGGCAAGACATTATATGTGCAAAACCATTGTTTTTTCAGGGACTGCATGTCAAGCATCCAAAATGCACAACTGTTTATTTTATAGCATTTATTTGCATCTGCAGACTGCTGTTTTCTCAAAAAGGTTGTTTTTTTTTCATGCACTGTTTCTGTATACTAAAGGTTTTTACAGAGGGGTTTGTTCATATATGATTCACATGTCAGTACAACATGGTGACAGTTTTATTCATTTTTAATTAAAAGAGTGACAGAAGAGATATCCAAAACTTCACTGTAAAAATTACAAATTGTCTACAAATTGAAACGAGCATTATAAACTTGGCCTTGTTCTGTTTTCTGTTCTAGAAATGTATGCAAATTTAATAAAATAATATCTCACTGCATATTTACACATAACATTTAAGAAAACCTAGTATAAAATAAGTGTATTGAAGTACTGTAATTAATCAAGTGTTGAAAGTATGGTGATTCACCTGTTGTGTCTGGCCTTAATTCAAATGAAAACTAACTGAAACATTAATGAGACGTTTGTTGTGTTAAATCTGTTAAAAGGTTAATGAGTAATAACAGCACAAAGTGCGGCAATGAAGTGCAATAAACATTTATTTAAAAAAAAAAAAAAAAAGTTAACAGCTAGAGGAAATGGCGTTTGTATCATCAACTGGCTGAACTAAAGCTTCTCTCTTCCTCAGGTCAAGGAGATACTTCCTCCTGTCAGTCACTCTTATGCCTGACCTCTGACCACAGCAAAAGGGGTCAAGTCACTTCTTCTCACAATGGAGAGACACAAAAGTGCAGTTTAGGCTATTTTCTGTCTTTCATTTAGGTTCCTTTATCTGTGTTTCAAGTTATTTATATAGCACAGTTATATTTATGATGTCCAGCAAAAGTGTCCCGAGAAGAGTTAAGCATGGATGTATTTTTGCAGTCCCGACAACGCTTCTGTATCCCGAGTTAAATATGTGACAGCTATATAATAAGTCTCTGCCGCCCCCTTGCGGACGTTATATGGAAGCGCACATCACTGTGCTGGATTGCTTTACCTCACCTCTTGATCTCTGATAAACGTGCATCAAAATCTGTGGTATTACCTCTCAGTGGGGTTTATTTAGATCACACTGCTCCTTAAGATCATGGAATGTGACTAGAATGTACTATCTACTATGAAGGTGGACAAAGTGTCTGCATGATCATTACATTACATGATACAGTATATTAATTTATAGTATATTATATATTGATCAATGTGATTTACAAATGAAGAAATCAAGCAATATATTACCAAGGAGCTACCATATATTTACTACATGAATGTGTATAGAGTTGTGCTCTAGAAATATGTCTGAATAGTTATATTATACTAAATTGTATTTCTATAGCATTGTTTAAAGGGATAGTTCAATATTAAAATTCTGTCATTAAAAAATTATGGTTGAACCATTGATTTCACATGGACTATTTGTCCTTGCTACTTTCTGGCCTCTGAACATTTGTTTTAATATTTTAATTGGTTTGACTTTAGCCGGATTAAGGTAATCAAAAATCTCTGTTTACATGGCAGATTCTCAGTCAGAGTATTGTCTTAATCGTATTAAAATCAGAGTATTGTTGTCTATGTAAATGTAGTCAGTGAAAGAAACTTAAAGGGATAGTTCACCCAAAAATGAAAATCCTGATTTACTCACCCTCGAGTAGTTTCAGATCTGCCGAAAGAAGATAATTTAAAGAGGTTTGTAAGCAGGCTGTTTTGGGTCACCACTGACTTCCATAGTAGGAAAAAAAACTATGTCTAAGCTATTTACAGTAACTTCTTGTCTTCTTGTAACATGTCTGGAACAACATTGTGATTGGCCAATCAGATTTGAAGAACCAGTTTATAGTTTTTGTGAAGTTTAGGCTTACAATTAGTGTTTGGTGCTTGTACATCAGTGTCATTGAACTATCATTAAATATGATTTTAGGCATTACTCATGGTTAGGTTTAGGTGCAGAGATATCACGGTGGCCGAGAGAGCTCAACGCGCTGCAACCTAAGAAAACAAATGCAAATAGAGAGAACAGCAGCACATTAAGAAAACATTTTCATCAAGTGCTGCAAACTGCAAATCTTCACAACATGCAAACTAAGAAACGGGCTGCATATTGGACCACAACGGAAATGTTTCAAGGGGAACCAAAAAAGTGACGGACCAGCTGCAATATTTGCCTGATGCACAAGATGGCGCCGGTGAGCTTCGGCTCGCATTTACTGCAAGGGAAACTTGTATACGAAACTTCATAGACATATAAATACCTAGACGCCTCATTGGCCTCTTTGAGCCATTGCTGCGATACGTCAATGCGCCCGCCATCTTTCTCCGGGCAAGACTGCTTTAAAAACAAATGTCGGTGAATGGAGGAGCTGCGGTTTTTTGGATCA
>JAUMHE010000062.1:7753415-7763629 GCA_032359235.1 Enteromius mattozi | reverse complement strand
AAATTTGTGTGTTACAGTCACAATGACTATGAGTCACAATGGTGACAAAACAATGTTTTTAACTGCTTGGTGGAACCATAAACTGCAGAGAGCACATTTTACCCACACTTCATTTGGCTTTAAGCTGCTGAAAAAGCTCCATATAGACAACATGAAAGTTCTCAGTAAGGGAATGTTAAAATGTGTTACAGCTTGCCCCAACCCTGTCATCCAATGTTTAGTTAGCTGTAAAAGTATTATGGTTTAAAATTAGCAGTTTAAAATGCATCACATTTTGCCTGTGAATCTACAGTTTATTCTAATTTTGAGTTATATGCAACAATTTAAGTACTATGTAAAATATAGTTTTGGTAAAACAAAAAAAATCCAAATCAGTTTTTTGTTTATAAAATCTGCATTATACCAATTTATATCCTCGACAACCATTCATTTATTAAGCAGTTTATTAACTAAATAAAATACAAAAAACAAGGCTGTGGTGTGGTATGCTTAATTTTATTAACATGACTACTGTTAAGAATAAAGCTAGGCTACTTTAACATCCTTTAAAATCTATGGAATCTTTCAAACAAACAACAGTAGTGAAAAAAATATTCTTCATATTATTAAAATATCTTCACAATAAAAAAAAAAAAATTCAATAAAAGTTTCTTCTTGGCACATGTGAAAAATGAGGCTGGAAGTGAGCGTGAAGGTTCCAGGTGACATACATTATTATGATAGTATCACCAGGTATAGCTCAGTGATCTGGAAAAGAAAAACATATGTAGAAGAGGGTTGAAGAATGAGGGTACTCCTCACTTCTGATTAATATGGGCACTGCATATGTGGGTAATCCAAATACATATAAAAGTCTTTACTTTAAAATTTTCACTCCATACAAACATTTATTGTTTTGTCTTTACTTATAGACAAGATTACGGGAAAGGAAACATTTAGAGGAAAGGAAAAGTGAAACAGACAGAGTAGATGTAAAGGAAAAGATAAGAAGGCAAGGAAGATTTATGGCTTATTCTTGTGGTGTGGGGTTGGGAAAAGAAGGCAAAGAAAACAACACCCAGACACACCCTCTGTCTCCCTCTCTCTCGTTTGGGCATTATATAAAGCTCAGCCTGGACTGAGTGGTCTTCAGTCTCAGAATTATACAGATAACGATTGTTCACTATGAATAGACTGATTTTTGTTACTTTGCTGCTTTATGCAGCATCTCAGACTGGTGAGTAATATTCATTATCAGTACTAAAATCTATTTATGCATGATTAGTACAATTTTTCTTACATAATGGGGTTCAGTTCCACATTATTGTGTAATGTGCAGGTGAATGCATCACAGGAGGAAAAGAGGCTGCTGCACACTCTCGTCCGTACATGGCTTCACTTCAGTGGAATGGAAAACATGAGTGTGGTGGCTTTCTGATCTCCAGTCAGTGGGTCATGAGTGCAGCACACTGCTTTCAGGATGGGTATGTAACATATCAACACTAGTGATCTGTCCGACCGCATTGCAATGCAAAGTTGAAATGGTTTCAGCAGCAAATATTTCACAATTTCAGTCTCTACAATCTCAGAAAAAAGTTTACAAAATCTGTCATTGGGGTTGTATCTTTTCAAAAGGTTTTAAAATGCACCACTGAGGTACCTTTAAGACACAAATATAGTTTAGTTTAGTGAATTAGGTACAAAAATGTTCCTTTTTAAAGAGGTACAGCCCCAGTAACAGCTTTTGTATCTTTTTTTCTGAGAGTGTAGATTGGTTCGTTTTAAGCATTTGTTTCAGAAAAACTGTATTATTCTTTTATCTATGCAAAATGATAAATGTGTTGCAGGAGGGCATCTGGTTTTAAAGTTGTGTTGGGTGCTCACTCACTGTCTGATGCCGAGGACACTAAACAAACCTTTGAAGTCACTGCAGTCTACAGCCATCCTCATTTCAGTATAAGTAACTATGACAATGATATTGCACTGCTCAAGGTAAATGCTGTGATCCAATCATGTAACTGAAAATCACTGAAATCTGTGCATGTGTATATGAAAGAGAACAGTTTTCATCAGCAGACTGTCAGAATTATGTGCTGTTGTCTTTGACAGCTGGATAAGCCAGTCACTGAGAGCGATGCAGTAGATCCAGTGACATTCCAGCGTGAAAGTTTGTCTGACCCTGAGGATTCTGATGTTGTGGAAACGGCTGGGTGGGGTTCATTGAACAACCTGGGAGGACGACCGGACAAACTGCAAGAGCTCAGTATCAAAGTCATGCAACGATGGATCTGTGCCCGTGGTGACTACTATGGAGCAAAGTTCACAGGCAACATGCTCTGTGCTGCAGAAAAACGAAAGGATACCTGTGATGTGAGTTCACTGCTTCATAAAGCACTTTGAAATGAACCACTGTAAAGACAACGTCTTATACATGACCTGTCTCATTTCTGCTGTCTTTTGGTCATATAGGGAGACTCCGGAGGTCCTCTCTTATTCAAGGGCATTGCTGTGGGAATAACCTCTAATGGAGGAAAGAAATGTGGCTCCAGCAGAAAACCTGGACTCTACACGATCATCTCCCACTACACAAAGTGGATTGACAGTACAATGACCCAGTAAAAAAAAACCCTAAAGCTTTTTTAAGAAAAATCCTTTGCATAACATTTTTTCTTTTTCGTTGAAAATATACATGTATTACTATTTTCTACATCAATAAAAACTTTTCTACACACACTTAAACCAACTCACTGTTGTTTTGCTTGTTTATTGCCCATTTTGCTCAAAATTACATTTTTTATAAAATATGTCATCAACACCACTATTAAATGATTCATTGTGAGGAGACACAATAGCATATGATAGACAATAGAAATAGACAACCCAATGCAGTAAAATTCATTCTTTCAGGCCAAATTCACCATTTTATGCACACACATTATATGCATACATATTATATTATATTATATTATCATCATAAAACAAGTTGACCAAACTGCTTCACACAAAAACCTTGTCTTACAAACAACATCCAGATAACACAACATTACCTGTATTTCAATACACAAATAATTATAGTCAGCCATTCCATAGTTATCCATCATTATTTTAAAAGTTTGGTCAACTTTTTTGCTTCTCATTCTGGGCATGACAAGTAATTTTTGATTCTCTGATCTTAAGGTTTTTAATGGGTTAAAAGAATCGATTCCAAAACAGACAGACAATCAATGTAATAAAGACAGAATCACTTGTGGTTGTGCTAGTGTTGACAAGCTATAGAGATAATTAGAAAAATTGAGATGGAAAAGGCTTGTTCACAGACTGTGGCTATAAAAGGCTTTTTTCTAAAATTATATGATATGACATACTGTAATGTGATATGATATGATGTGGTATGAATGACATGATATGATATGATATGATTTCTACACCCTTTCACTGGGTTAATAGACAAGAGAAAAAGCGATTTTGTCAGTATTTGCCATTTTGAAATAAAATGAGCAATAAAAACCTGCAATTTACTCAGATGCACCAAAACTGCTGTTTATCAGCATTTTTTAGAAATTATTTATAGGAGGAAGTAAAAGACATTTTTGCAATGAGACCCACTAACACAAGCTGTTAAGATCTGTGTGAATGATAGATAAATAAAATATTTCCACATGTTCTGACAGTTCAACGGCATGATGTTACACTCTTTAGGATTTGAATATGTTGCAATATAAACTGCTTACGGTGTTATGTAAGACTTTTTAAGTGCTTCATTAAATCTGAGTTATGAAACAGTGTTGTTGCTCTTATTTACATGCCAGTACAATCTAACGGCTTGTGCTAACAGAATCTATCTACAAAACAGTACATTAAACAGACCTCTTAAAAAACATCGGTGTTGCAACGTCTGCTATCTCTAACTTAAATAGCCCATGTCAGGTCTTTTGAAGAGAGTAATTTTCCGTTTTGGGTGTTTCAAAACCCCTATACTGTATGAGGCTGCAGGCACTTGGATGCCAGAAAATAACTCCTCAACCTGTTTATAATTAACAGTGTTCAGGAAAATTCCATTGTTTCCAGCAAGCCGTTATGGCTGTTGGCCACGTATGTACTTTAGATTTAATAGATTTCTACTGTGGTTACAATGGATGAAAAGGAAACCATTCTCTGTAAACTCCTGGCCAAATGACAACTGACATGACATGACAACAAGGAAAATTACTGCATCCTCTTCAAAGCCAGAACATTTACCTCTCTCTTTTTCTTCACAAACATGTATTTTATGGATATTAAACAGAAAACGCCCTTTGTCAATGATTTAAAAGAACATTACTTTCTCGTGTATTTCTACTGGGATAAGCACCCTTATTCGCAGTCATTTTGCAACATATATCATACTCCTCCTGCTGGCTCTGGTTCTTGTCTTCCCTTCTTCCAGTAAGAGAGATAAAGTATGTCCAGTCCTTTGGAAATAGGTCCACAAAAATGTTTATCTGAAGTGAATATAAAAAAATAAACAGTACTTACATAATGATGTTGCACATGCCTTTTTTATGAAGTTCAGCTGAAGTTGATCTTGTTTAGAAATTATTTATACAAAGAGAATTTAAGTATTTGTCCTCTTTTGTATTCAGAATAAAAATGTCCAAAAACACATTTCTAAAATGTATTTTAAAAATACATACACGTTGTATCATATAAATACTGTAACACATATATTAGCAGTATTTTATATAAGGATTCGTATAAACACACACACACCAAAGTTGAACAACAGAAGACTGGAAAAAGATAACAACAGGAAACTGAGGCTTAAGTTCACATGAGCTCACCAAAACTGGACAATAGAATATTGGAGGAAGATTGCTTTGTCTAATGACAGTCAATTTCTGCTGAGACATTTGGATGGTAAAGTAAGAATTTGTTTTTTAAACATAAAAAGCTTGCATCTTGCCTTTTATTAATGCTTTAGGCTGCTGCTGGGGATATTTCTTTGGGCTTATTAGTACCAACTGAGCACTGTTCAAATGCCACAGCATACCTGAGTATTGTTATTAACCATGTCCATACCTTTACACAGTGTATGCACAGATCTTAATCCTATAGAGCACCTTTGAGACATGGTGGAATGGGAGATTCACATCATGGATGTGCAGCCGACTGTGTGATGTTATCATGTTGGTATGGTCAAAATCTGAGGAATGTTTCCAGAACCTAGTTCAATCTACATCATAAAGAAGTAAGATGCTTAAGGCAATAAATAAATGAATAAAGCTGTCATGGTTGGCATTTGATTTTGGTTAACTGTGCTAGCTATTTGTGATGCTTAACTGGTAACAGAGTGAAAAGTAGCCTAATAGAATTTATAAAAGGAAGTCAAATCCTCAGGGTCCAGTGCAGGAATGCTGTCCAATGGCTGCGTTCCTGTTTTCTGGAGCAGTCAAGTTCACTAAACCTGTCTAGTAAAATGTTGTGGAGGAGCTCAGTAAAGATGTTTTCTTTCTAGTCAATTATGGTAGAAGCAAAGGTGAACTTAAGTCTGCTCAGCGACTTCTAAGCAGGGCATTTCCGTTACCAGGATCCTGATACGGTCTCAAGGGAAATTTAGATCACCTAAAGTGCATGTGCTTGCCAATTAAAGGTACTGTAACAATAATCTGGATAATGAAATTTGGCCTCAAGGCTTGTGTTTGTTTTGGTCTTTGGCAGGGGCTTTGTGTGTGTGTTTAATAAGGGAAGTTCAACAAATCGCCTGCCATGTCTTTATCTCATGTTATCACACACAAAGTCATCTACCGAAGTTCCTGTTTTTCTATTTTTGCTGGTCTTAGACCTACACAAATTTATCTTTTACACTGACATGTTGCATGCAGTTCTTCATTTCTCAGCCCGACAAATAATCCATATTTTTGATAGCATTAAAGGATCATCAAGACATTTCTTACCACTTACTCACAGGACAGATTAGAGAAAGAAAGAAAACTAAACATGGCAACAATCCCCATAACACCAATGGAACAAATAACAGTTAAGACTTTTCCAGCTGCTAATGTAAGGGCTAAATTGAAGTGCATGACAATAAAACTAACCAAAAGTAAATAGCCTATAGAATGATAATACAATAGAATGCATATAGCGTTACTAAAGAATTGCATTTGCTTAATTAAAACATATTTCACCCTTGTGCTCAGGGGGTTTAATGGACACTGGTTGATCAATTTCGTTTTTGAAACATCATGGCTGATCAACAGCACACAGCGCTATAAAGCTAAAAGATAGATTTTCAAACAGAAACGTGTTGAGTGAATTGGTAAAATAAAGTTGGATGGATGTGCATTATTTATATGTTCTTATATATATATATAATATATAAAATATTATATTATAAGTGCGGATCAGTCTTAAGAACTGGAACCACTCTTAACTTAAAGCCTTGCTGGTGTGCAAAAACTTTTTCTTTTGTTTAAATTCGCATAAAAACCGAGAATAACATTGCTGGAGGATTGCACGAGACACTGGTCATATTTCTTCCTTCGCCCTCAGCAGCGGAGGAGGAGGCAAACGTATCATTCTCTTGTTTTGATTTTACAATAAGTGTTATTAAATATTTTTTATGCCAAATTTATGAATAACTCTATACAACAATGTTGATATTTCGATCAGGGGACAGCACACTGCCTGTCCTCAAACACTGTGCAACGCTGAAAATAATGGATCCCCCCTCCTTCGGAAGATGGTATGCGCGGTTCCTATGCGCTCTAGTCTGTTGTTCTCTCCTACAGTGAATCCTTGGCTTACTATGGAGACTAACAGCAATAGAAATAGTGACAGATATCCAAATGCTTTCTAAATACCAAACAACGACCATGGCTGCTATAAGGAAAAACAAATCTCCTATAATGACCGCTGCCGTAAGGTAATTATTATTTTCCGTCGTTTATTTTCGTGCCGCTTGTATTAAAGGCACGATGTTTTTATTTCAAGCAGAAATGACCGTTGCTGAGGCTCGCGGGCCAACGTCCGCTCGCGCCTCCTCCTTCTAAAGGCAGCGCGACAAAAGAAGGGATTTCCGTGTAATAAGATGCTAACATTACCAGTTATTCAATAAAAATGTAATTAGCTAGCAGATAATTGTCGTTAAGCTAATTGTCGAGCGCCCCCGCCCACCCCTCAGCGTGAACCCATTATTCTCGCTTGATTTCTGATCCCCTGAGACACTTCTCAGCTCACGTTTCCAAGATGGTGACAGCATGGGAAGACTGTAAACATCCGTTCGCCTGGGTTTTAGTTAAATGTGAACTTAAAGATATAGATATGGCTATGCCTTGAATATAAATCGTCAAATGAATAGTTTCTTCATTTGATAATTCAGCTGTAAATGCAGTAACGTTATGACCGACGATGTTTGAATTGTCTAATTTCACGTAAAATAATGTTTGTTTGTAACGTTACATCCATTTTAGTTAAACGTATTGTGTTGAATATACGTATGTGACAATAGTACAGTATTAAAAATATTGGTCTTGACGTTGTAGTCTACATAAGCGTTGCCATTATACAGTATGAGATGAATATGGTGGATTTGGGGGATGGAAGGAGGACCATCATGTTTTTCACAAACATTCTCAGATAAAATCCTTTTTGTGGCCTGTTTTGAAGAAAATATTCCTATGGACTCTTTGCACATAATTTGTTCATATTTAATGAGTAATTCACCCAAATTATTCACTTTTTAAATCCACACTCCTACACTTTTGGTTTGTGTGTGGAACAGAAAATTAAATATTTTTTAAATCCTCTCTCTGGCTTTTCCAAACAACGGTTTATAGCAACCACTAAGTGACACCTTTCACAAACCAATTGCAAATGTTTTTATGAAATTAAAATATGAAATATACTCGACAAAATTAAATATCATTAAATATAAAGGTCCGGTATGATCTGTATTCTTTTATTGTGTTCTAGTGCTTGTTTGTGTGGCCTTAGGCTGCTATGCCAAACTAGGGCAATTAAAAGCAAATAACTATCATCCTCCTTTTTGAATTATACATGCTTACGTATTAACATTTGTTTAATTAAAAATGAACCTACATTACTTACCCAAAATAAATTAAAACTCTTTTTTTAATCAAAGCTAACCATCAGAATTTTGAAACACTGAAACCAAGGTTTAATATAGTATAATGTATCAAAGCCTCGATTTGTGAATTAATGTGACTTAATAATTGTCATAATTGTGAACTGTTTCTCGGCACGAGTCTTATAAGGAGTCTTATATTCCGTGTAATGCAGGATTGCATTGTTTTGTTATTTCCTGAACCATGTTCAGTGAATGTAATGCTATGCCGTTCTTGCAGCTGCTCCCGCTTACGGCAAGTCCAGGCTCTGCTAAGGGATGATGTTAATACAGCTCCAGATGGCATCCTTTGCTCCCTGGGTGAGTTAATTAATCAATATCACCTGTGCTCTTTCACTCACATGATCTTTACTCCATAGAGACAGGCGGAGATGACTTGCTCCAGTGAGCCACCTGTAAGTAATATGCTGTGTTTGATTTTCCAGGTATTGACAGCCGCTACAATGAAGGCTGCAGTGAGCTGGCCAGCTACCTTTTCTGTGGCTTGTATAAACACAACCATTTTGACATGGAGCAGATCCCAGAGGACTTTCCAGAGGAAGTGCTTGATGGTACAACAATAATATATGCATTCATAGGGTTAAAAAGCTCTTTCGTAGCAATTAGTTATTCTTGGGTGGAATAAGTGTATTTGTTGTACGTATATATGATTGTGTTTGCTTTTTCCTAGATGTGATCATCCTTATTAAGGCGGAGAGTGTGCATCTGTACTGCAACCCAGTGAATTATGGGTACCTGCTTCCCTATGTATCTCACTGGAGGAATCTGCAGCTTCATTGTCTAACCGAGACAGAGGTAATGATCTACAGCACCGGTTTTCATTATATCCACATCTCTACTATCTATTAAAATTCAAGCTGATGCAATAGGCCAATAATTATTTTCATGTGATGGCAGATATTTAAATTTAATACTGTTTTGATTATATGCAATATAAACAAATGTTGTCCATAACATATTAGAATAAAATACTTTATTATTTTTGCTAGATATTACATTTAAGAGTTGTCAAATTATTTGTTATGTTGCATATTAACTTTAAGTGAGCATTAGATGATGGCGGAAATAGTCTAAATGTAAAAATCATGTAAACCAAAAAAAAAAACACTCACATTAGTCTGATTACTGTTTTCTTCTTTTTTGTCTTTCAGTATGAGGATGAAGAGGTTGCTGAGGAATTTAAAATCTCAAGTTTTGTGTCCATGGTTCAAGATTGCCGTTGCATCGGAATTCCCTACAGTTCACATGGTAAGCATGTGATAGACTGATGAAGGGATTGCAAAACCATTGTTCTTTTAACCGTAATGTTTACAGTGGATTTATATTGTCCATAGGCCATGTTCAGAAGTTTGACATGTTCATGTTGGAGAAATGGCCCATCATTCAGGCATTTGCCTTGGAAGGAATTGGGGCTGGAGTGTTTTTCACCATGAAATATAAGGTATTGTGTTTATATTCTATGACATTTACATGATTTATTTGTAATATGCACATTTTATAATAATCTTTAATGCTATTTAATATGACAGATACTAGTGTAAGTGCAAATAAATTACACACTTGTTATTATTGTATCCTTCACCAAAACCGTTTATTTCTTGCATCTTCTAGCTCACAGATGTAAGTCAGAGACTTTGGCAAGTCTACAGCAGATTGGACCCAGCGTCTCTGGACTGCCTTTTTAATGAAGTAAATCACTTGCGTATTTTGAAGCTTGATTGTTAGTCAAATGCCCATGCACACATTTCTTTCTTATACACGAGTTGATGTGACACTCTCTCACAGGATCTTCAGCATTTCGAAAGACAGTGGAGCTGTCTGTTCTCCAGTATGGAAATTGAAAGTGCACTTTCCATGCAGGAGCTGTCAGAGGCCCAAGTTGCAGAGGTGCTGTTTGTAATATTATCACTACCGTAATTTAAAGTCCAAATGAAATCAAAGACGGTTTATTTACTTTCAGAGGATAGCACCTAGTTTGCATGAGCTGGGAAATGTTAACTAATAGTTAAAAAGCTATTGACTGCAACCTCAATTGTACTCTGTTCTTGTATGATACAGGCAATTAAATGGTCCCTGTTAAGAAAAATCCATTCCAAATGAACCAAGTCAC
>JAUMHE010000062.1:7725456-7741582 GCA_032359235.1 Enteromius mattozi | reverse complement strand
ACCTGTTGTCTATTCCATTTGCACAACAGCATGTGAAATTGATTGTTAATCAGTGTTGCTTCCTAAGTGGGCAGTTTAATTTCACAGAAGTGTGATTGACTTGGAGTTACATTGTGTTGTTTAAGTGTCCCCATTTTTTTTTGAGCAGTGTATAACACTGGCAAATGTTTTTATTATCATTACTTCCATTCTACATTATTCACACGGCATTTTAAGGTGGTCTGGATAAAATCTAAAACAAAAAAAATACCTTTATGGTTGTTGTAAAGATTAAGATTAAATGGGGTCAGTTGCAATGAGATGGGAACACCTGCTAAGATTATCTGAATTGTGCATAATGCACTAATACTTTAAAAAGGGGCACAAAATGTGCATTTAATGGCATATTTACTTAAAATGATGCCAATACATGATTGTGATTTAGCATGCAGAATGATTGAGGTCTTTTTAAATCATAGCAATCTGATCAAATAATTGTGATCAGGTGATTATGTAATAATTGTGAGACTCCTAATCATCAATAATAAATATTCAAGAGGGTTTAATTATAAAGTGATTGCTGACAGTATATGTAAGGATGCTGTACGATCGTGTGCTAAAAATGGAACTGTCAAAAGTAAGTGATCAAAGTCAACACAACTCACAAGTCTCTGTCTCCTTTTTTTTTCTCAGCTCTGAAATCCTCTCTCAAACCCAGCTCTTTCACAGGAACCATCTATCACATCAGTGGGAAAGTGCTGTTTTCTGGTAGGGCAGTCGGTCTTCATAACCTCCCTCAAACCTTTCTTAATATGAATCTTTTTATGGTTTTATACAGCGTGACAAAAAGATTATGATTGTCTATAAATGTGTATTGTTTGATTCTAGGATTTCTCTTGCTCTGGTTTTGTCTGTATAGTTAATGTATGATTTTTCTATGAGAAGTAGTAGGCAGGGGGCCTGTGGGGTAACGCCACACGGTAGGACTTTCACCTCTGGTTCCTCAAAGTGATGTAGTCTGTACACATCTGTTTTCACTCCTTTTTTTCTAAGTCGTTTACTGCTGTGGTCACATTTTTTTTGGAGGGTTTTTGACTGTCCTCTGTTCCTTTGAATCTGTGGTGTAGTTGCATGGTAAGAGTGGGCAGACTGATATAATGGAGAGCTGAATGATTTAATAGTGCCTGAGTAACAGCACGCTAGATAGCGTAGTAGTTCATTTAGGACCCATATGGTCCGAACACCATCTGTGATGCCTAGTTATCACCATGAATCGTCTGTGTTTTGTTATGGAAATCTTTTGATTTTTGGTGCCTACGTTCGGTTTGGTGTGTGGTTTGTTTTCAGATCCCTGTAAGTTGATTTTTTTTCGTAACATTCAGTGCATTGTGATCAGTTGTTTTCAAGTTTGACTCCTTGCTTGCTTGTAGAGTGCAGAGTTGTAGTCCACACTGCAGAGGAGTGATTGATGGGATGGATGGCTGTTGGCACGCCATGCTAGACATAGCTCCGTCTGATGACACGTTTGATAAATTACTGTGCAGCATGTTGGACTCAGTGAAATGTGTGTGTGTGTGTGTGTATCTGACTGCATGCGGTGTCTGTTTTCACTGTAGACAATGACAGACAGATGGTGGTAAACTGTAACTCTATCAGTGGGAATGTGACCATTGCCCCTGATCAGGGGACTCACCATGGCCCACGGACAACAAACATCTGTTATCTAATGTTTCACGGAGTGGGGCTCACCCAGGAGGGGCTGAAAGACTGGCTTCGGCATTGTGCCAAACAGGTAAATTCTCATAGGTGGGAGCAGGTGGAATCCACAGACTTCTTCCATATTATCTCCCCTAGTTTTGTGGGAGGAATAAACATTGATTTAAGCATAGTAAAATGTGTGCTGAGAGTTATTGGTAACTTATTGGTAGCTGAAAACATTATCATAGAACCCAAAATACTTAATAAACAATTTTATGAACTATCAGCAACTCTGCAGACTTCTGTGGGTGCAGATTCCTGCAATAAGAAAAGGAAATTTTACTGAAATCATAAACATTTAAGGGTTAGGGTTTAAACATGTCAGTGCTTTTGTTTTACACAGAAAGTTGCAAAAAAAATCAAGAAGAATAAGAGGACGCTCACTTCACAGGAGATCAGATACATTCATGTGAGTACAGACACACTTGCTCTCCCACATATTTTCATTAATTTATCATGAAAGCAAAGAGTTGATTTAAATATTTTCATCTTATGTGTCTTTAGGTGAAAAGACACCTTGAACCTCTCCCTCCCGGTTACTTCTACAATGGTCATCATTTCGTCAGTTTCTTTGGAGAAAAGCAAAACTTCCATCCTCGTATCTTTTAAATTGTAGTTTAACTTTTTAACCAGATATGGTAGTAAAGTTTGCACTACCGTTCAAACGTTTGAGGTCAGTAAGATTTAAGTCCGTAAGGAGACATAAGAATTGATCAAAAGTGACATTAAAGATAATGTTGTGAAATATTTATATTTTAAATGAGTACTGTTCGAGTCAGCATATTAGAATAATTTCTTGTGACAGTGAAGACTGGAGTAGTGATGCTGAAATTTCAGGAATAAATGATGTATTCAAATATAAAACTTTTTTTTTCCTACGGTATTTTTGATCAAATAAATTCAACCTTAGGTAAGCATTAGAGTTCCATTGATGGCATGTAAAACTCTTACCAACCACAGACTGCAACACTAGCATGCTGTTGATTACCACAGACAGTAATTTCAACTTGTCCCCAATGTGTGTATAAACAAACAGGAAGGTGATGTTTACTTTTACATGTATTAATCCGATAAGCAGGCTTAATGTTTGATCAGGAACATTGAAAAGCAGCACATTTGCACAGCTAAAATTTCATTAAAAGTGTATCACTGTAAATGCATTTATACACACTTAGGCATAATTTAAAATTATTTTCATGTGTAATCAACGGCATTAAAAATAATATTATATATTGACAGTATTGAATATTACTGTGTGCTCAGAACCCATGTGCTTGTGCTGTTGATTCCTTACATGTGTGTGTTCAGTGATGGATCAGTTCATTGATGAATACGTGCAGGAGGCCAATAAAGAGATTGAGCACTTCAACAGAGAGGTGGACCTGCAGCTACACGTTGACCTCTTCGACCCTTAATCCTCTCATCTGACAAATTCACTTTCCGGGGAAAGGGAGGGGAGGGTCACTTTACAATCACTAAAGTCCACTATCCAATTACCCGCTCAAAACCGTCCATTTCACTTGTTAGAATGAGGGATTTGCTGTTGAGAGATGGGGAGGATTTAGCTCACAGCCAGGAAGAAATATCACAGCCTAATGAGAGATCCTTTGCCCATCACACCGAGACTGTAAATAGTACCAGCGCCCCGAGAAAGCTGAAATGTTGTTGTGTAAAACAGCACTGCTAAAGCCTTAGATGTGTCAAAACATTCCTGTAAAGAACAATATTTTCTCTGTATTATAAAATAGAAGGTAAACAGAAATTCAAGGCTTATATATAGGCTGCAAGGGATGCCCAGATCTCCGCAGTGTGTATACTGTAGTGCTGAAGCTTCCTGCAGTGAAGGTTGTTCTACTGTAATTCCAGTGCCTAGCAGACATATTGAGCTGAATCGTAATGAAGTTTGTCAGTGAGGCTGAAAGTGATCAAACAGAAGGCTCATTTCCAGCCGTGTGCATCTGGAAAGGCAGGTGCACTGCACCTGCCCTCAGTCAGCCTCTGTCAATCTATCGACCCCCGCTGCGTAGATCAGGGCTGAGGATCTCTCATGTGCTTCAGTTCTCTTTTCAGCCATTCCCAAGTCATTAACTGACATGCCGGTGCTTCAAGTCACTTCGTTTTTTGGGAGGGTTAGGGAAGCAGGGTACGATGGAGGGTTTATTATGAGAAGTTCTTATGTGTTCCTAACCAGATTGACTTGTTGGTGTTGGGTTTGTTTGTAGCGCTATGGGTTGGTTCGGTGTGTTAAACCCATGCTTGCCGAGCGTGTGCTGGTACAAAAGCATGACAGAAGCAGAATTAGTGTGCTTATATCACCCCAGTACTGTATTAGATCGGTAATTACGGTATTACAGTCGTATTTTAACTTTATCTTGGGGTGTGTGTCATTCTATGCATGTTTACTTGGACTAATCACACACAGAAGGAAAGCAGCAGTGTCTTGTGTGTAGATACACACACATTTGAACTTTTGTCTACAAGACGAGCCTTAAAAGTAATGTTTTGAAACAATTACAGCGCTACTAAAGGGATGCACTTCCAAAGAAACCCGGACACTGCTGGTCTCCTCTGTGCTGCAATATACTGTACCGGTGTTAATACACTACGTGGTTAGCAGTTTTTTCACCAAGCCATATTCACTCTTTACTGTGGAGATTTATGAGCTACATAGTGCTGATGTTGCTATGGGCCATTTTAGTGTTCCTTTTAGATTTCAAATATGGTAACTTTGCCTTTATGTCTCTTGACACTTCTTTACCTTGTCAATATGCAAGTGGAGTTTCACTCAAGGCCACCCTGTTGTGAATAAACTCTGAAAGGACGTTGCTGAGATGTAGATCCGACAAGCAAAGAGAAACCGACTACTCGTTAATAGGTGACAGAGCCTCAGAGGTAAGCAGTCACTTCACGAGTGCTAAAACACAATCACCGATGTGCCCCACACACACACACTCATACACACACACCACTCATTTAGCTGGTGGTGTCGCTATTAGTCGGGTTCTACACAGCAACTGTCCTTAATGGGTACAGGGCTACGTAACACTTATATAATGTGTAGTTCAAAGTAGAGGCCATTTTTAGCACATACTATCCGCATGTGTTAAGATGTCTTATCGAGTTCTATTTATGCTAACTGAAATGCCTTTCACCAAACTGGAACAACCAAGAAAGAAATCGCAAGAGTTCGATTTATTTTTCATATTGGAAAAAAAGGTGATTTATCTTTGCAAATTCTATTTTTCTAATACTGTGAAATCAATTAAATTGGAGCCAGATGCTAGTATTCCTCAGGCGAAGCAGATTTTCTCCTGTGAGAGATATTTGGCTGCCGCTGCAGAGTCTTGGCAAAGAGCAGGGGCATCCCCGGGCAGAGCCAAGCACCAGTGTTGGTGAAAGGATATGAAGAGTTGTTTGTCTGTTTAAGTGTAAAGGGCCAGTAAGGGTCTGCCGAGTAACAGAAAGGCACTGGAGGGCCACCGTGTAAAACTCAAGAAATGTGGGCTTTTTGTCAGAGATGAGCACTATAAATCTGGTATTTGCTCCTTGTCGCAGAGGACCTTAGTGAGGCCCTCCAGAGGCAGTTCCTGGTATTATGTGAACCCCCTCTGGCCCACACAGCTGTGCTCGTGGAGCTGAGGTTAGAGGAATAAAACAGAGTTTGGTGGAAAGGTTTATGACACGAGTATGTCAAGAATAATCTTAAATTTGCGGCTGCAATGCTATTCAGATAGGAGGGATAGATTTATGTCGTTTTCATTTTATTTTGCTGAACGCAAACTGGCCTGGGTTTTCCAAAAGGTCAAACTTTTAAAGAACAGCACTTTTTTTAGTCTTAACATTGCCTTTGGTGGCAAACTCTTCTTATTATAGATAAATATTCTGACTTTCAGTGGTCACTGAAGGCTTGTTCCCGACCAAAACTTTTTATCTTGTCCAGCCCCTAAATCTGTTTGTTGATTTAATAACCAACCAGAAGCTTCATACAGCACACGTCTTGTGTTCTCAGGTATGTAGTAGAGTTGGCAACACCAGCATTCAAGTTTTATTTCAAACGTCCATCACAACTGGCCTACATTTAGTGCACTGTGTTGTGGATGAACGTGCTGTGCTTCGGGGGCAACAGTAAAATTAGGACAAGCTAAAGGGCTAAATGATTTTCAGTTGCTGCTGGCTGGCTGGGGACAAGTCTGAAAATTGAAATAGCTAAAAATAGATATTATTAGCTAAAAGTTATTTGCACAAAGCTAAACATGCACCAATGAAGTCTTTTATTGGCATTTTGGGGAAACATTGGACCTTTTTGACCCAGAGGGAAAATGTGGGATTCATATAGATTCCTTAGTATTTACCTCAGTTTCCGAATATCCAGTGCTCAGAGTTCATGATATCTTTGATATCTAGAAGATTCTACTTGAAAAGTGCCAAAAGTTCTTAAATAAATTTTTAGTTTGTTTGCTTGTTTAAAGGGGTTAAACAAAAGTTTGTGAAAAATCTAAATTTGAGTGTTGTTTGCACAAAACTACTGTAACTCTTGTTTTCTCCTGTGACTGATGCTTTTTTCTAATATATATGTTGTATTTATGACAAAATAACACATTAAAATATTTATAAGCTACTTCTGTTGATGGGCTATTTTTATTATCAGTCAATCGTAGTGGTCTGCTCAGTCAAACAGTGCAAGCAAACAGCGTCTTTTGACAAAAACAGCCTGAAAGAAGTGTGTTTGTGTGTGTAAGGTTATCAACTCAGCAGTGGATTTGTCACATTGCGATAACATCTTTTAGGATGCCAAGCCCAGCTTAAAAACTAATCTCAGGGGCCTGCAACAACAGAAGCTATTTATAACTTAGTATGTGTATCTGTAATATGTAATCGAGCACTGTTTTGTGTGTCAAATTGAAGCCTACCACACACATCCTTTTCCTGGCCTTTATTTTGGGTCCCTGCCCAGCCCACCTTCCAAAATGCTTGTATTTGGTCCACAGAGACTCTACTGTAAGGCACCCCAAGGATCTACACACGTGTCCCAGCCCATCCTCGGCTGTTTAGAGTGAGTCTAAAAACAATGCGCTCACCCTCTTGCTGATACAATACCCACATTTCTTTCAACTTACATCAGGCCCCCTTCATGTCTCCCAGGAGACGGTACCCACCCTTTGCACACATAGCAGCCATTGTTTTTCACTGGCCAGTGGGAAGAGTTCAAGGTTTAATTTTTGATGCACTGACTGTTATGACTGCATCATGTAAGGCCTGTTTGTCTTACAAGGCTCCTCCTTTTCCAGCATTTTTATTTATCGCATTTATACAACAATTTAAATCTTAAAAGTAATATAAGAGTAGAACATTTACATTATGCATTTGGCAGTTTTATCCAAAGTGACTTACAGTACATTGCATTCAAGCTAATGCATGCATTCCCTGGGAATCAAACCCATGACCTTGGTATTGGTAGCATTATGCAGCACCATGTTTGGGCTGCAGTGAGTGTGGCAGTTGTTTGGTTATCTCTGTCTTTTGATCACTGCCAGGGACTGATGTGTAGGATGGACAGTAATAGTCCTTTCTTTTGCATACACATTCTGAGGCCAGAGAGCCCTTTTATCTGGTAGTCACTTTATGTCCCTGATACTTACAGAGCCAAAGAGCAGTTTGTGTCACCATGCAAATATAACGTTCATGCACACATGAGAAAGATAGTTAAGAAACAGCTTATTTTCGAAAATATGTGAACTTTATCACACCTTGACCTGGAGATGTACATATGCTTTTGTCCTGTTCTTTCCTCCTCTTTTAGGCTACGTTAACACCACAAGACAAACTGCCCAATTTCAAAACATGATGCATGTGTTTTTGGCAAGTCTTTTATGCTCACCATGAGTGCATTTGATCAGATAATACAGTATAAACATCAATATTGTAAATATTAATATAAACATTTTTTTTTAAAATATATGTATTTATAATGTAAGTTATTCCTGTGGTAAAAATATTTAAAAAAAATATTATTTTATATTAAATATTTATATTTTTAACTGCTTTAAAATGCTCTATAATAAGGCTTGTTGCAATAAATATTTACTAAAATAATCTATAGATGCTCGTCTTTTATCAATGCATTGAATTATTGTTTTGTTCTACTTATTTTAATAACAAAGTTGTTTTCTTCTTTTGGGTAACTAAAGAAACTAATTAAATTGAATGAAAAAATAATAAACGATTTGTACTCTATCTTCTCTACTCTTGTTTATCTTCTCATATTCATTTTTTTGTTGTAAATGTTTTTGTACGTTTACCATTTTTGTCAGTGTTGGTAAACAGATTTATTTCTGATTTGTTTCTAAATATGAAGGATAACAAGATCTTAGAGGTTCACACTATCATCAAAAAAATGTGTTGCATCATGTAATGACTGAAAAAAAACCTGTTGGACCACATTGAACTGCAGTGTGACCATAGCCCTTTTGTCCAGACAACAGTCTGTTCTGTTCACAGTTCATTTTTCAGGTTAAGGACATCAAAGGTCATGAGAACATGCATGTCATTGCTTTCTTTAGTGACAGCAGCGAGTTTGAGTTGTGTGGCATTTCCAGTGACAGCCTCACCTTCCCAAACTCTGCTCTTATTCATCTTCAGATCGGTTCGTTTCTCTCCCACCACACACACTCTTTGCGCACCTGGTACCCGCACGCGAAAACTCGCTGAACTTTGTGGGGCCAGCACACCTGTGCGGGGCTCCAGCAGCACACACCCTCTTCCCCACGCTGAATACACGCATGGAAACGGATCTCCGGGCTTTTCACACACACTCCTGATTATAAAATCACACAGTGACATGTAGTCCTGCTGAGGGGGTTTGCGTCCGTAAATACCAAGACGATAGACTCCCGCTCTGGGTGCGCACACACTCACAGTTACCTTAGTATCTGTAAATGTCAAGAGTACATATCGGGACAGAGGAAAATGAGCCTGCTCATGCAGCTCAGCGCAGAGCGCCGTGTGTATTTGCAGCTCTGGTGAAGCGCAGTGGAAGGTAATGTTGCACCGGCCCTGGGGTGCATTCACTATCGCCCCTGTGTGGCTGAAATGGGACAGTCCGGCTTCTTGGGTACGCACCCCGGAACCACACCACAGGCCCAAGTCTGGAGGGTACAGAGTGTTTGCGTTCATCCCTGGGCTTTGACAGTGCAGCAGATAGTTCCCGGCGTTTTGAAAAGTCCCACTTCCGCTGTCGTAATCCTGCACGAATATAGACAGCCGGTAAAATCCTTTGTACGGGCACATGACGTTACACACCAGCTGCTCTGCTGTGATCTGTGAGGCAAGGCAGCGCTTGGCTGCGGTGGCTTCAAGCTCGTGGTGTTTAAGCTCGCACACCATCATCAGAGGTCGTGACGTGTGTAGGATCACCTTGCACTCGCCACCTTCGTCCACCTCTACGGCCTCTTCGCCTGCGAAGTTGCAACCCTTGACACCTAGTGCCAATGCCCCTGCCCCTAAGCCCCAGTTCATGTAGGGGTTATCAGGCAAGGCCTGCCTCTTCTGGATGCTCGGGCATTCCAGTTCAAGAGAGCAAATCCACCGCAGAGCACCAGGTTCACCCTCTCGCCGGGCAAACAGCTTCACCTCGTAGGCCCCAGGCTCTGGGGGCAGTAATCGCAACTTCATCCCTTGACGAGTCACTGACAGGAGACCACAGGAGCTGTCAACCTCCTGCTTTTGAGCTCCTGTCTGGGGATCCCGCTGCCTCATCTCATACGAAAAGGTCAACAGTCTAGAGGAACCCACGGAAACAATTGCTTCCCCGTCGTCTGCGGAAAACAAATTTTGACACATTTGCAAAATGTTACAGTAATATTGTCCCTACGTTCACACAGGAAAATTATGGCAGTGACAACATGTAAATAAGGAAGTAAAATTCTTAAATGGCACATGAGATGCCCATGTTCCACACATTGATGTGATTTTTTTTTTTAAGCTCTTCATGAAATCTCTGCAACATGCTTTGGTTAAAATTCCTTAATGGTTTAGTGAAACAACACCCTTTTTACCCTGTCAAAAACAGCTCTGTTCACAGTAAGCCGTTTTGGTGCATGTCTCTTTAAATGATAATGAGCTCCTGCTCACCCCACCCCCTTTTTTGTGTGTGTATTCGGTGACACATTACTATCAATAACAAAACTAATCTACTGAGTCTTCTGTGGCTCTGAGGACGGGACAAATTAAGACTATTATGTTTTACACTCAAAAACAAAACACCCACATTACTTACGAGACATTGTTGTCGCTAAAGCTGCTTGAGTGTGGAGAAAATGACAGAGTACAACTGACTAAGTGCTAGTGTTGCTAGTTTGAAAATGTCCAAAGTATCATACCAGAAGCTCAAATTTATCATATTTTGAATAAAATTATCGCACACGAGTCAAACATACAGAATACAGCTATTTATCTGAACTAAGCGCAACAGGAAGATTAACGTTAACTTGTGCTTATGAGCGAGAGTCATTCTCCACAATTATTGGCTGAGAACATGTAACATGACATAAGATGGAAGACATGCGTAACACCATGTTCGAGTTCTCCTCGCAATCATGTCGGTAGATGTAGCATCCACAGCTAGATCAATGAGTGTGATTACAATGATTAAGTTTCTCAGTATTATCATACATTATGGGATTTTTTTTTTATTATAGATTGTACATCGTACAGAGGTCAAAATTGTTAACAATTATGGTAATTACTGTACGTCTGCTAACATTGCTGAGTGAGGAAATATAATAATAAGGGACAGTCCATCGGTGGGCATGGGCGGGGCTTGAGCAGTATGGCATCATACTGCTTCGAAAGTCAAAATGGCTTTTAGGTTTTTGGGGGATTTAAAAAAAGGAGTGAACAGATTTTTATCATTGTAGTGTATATATGCATAGAGAACCATTCCTGAAAATGACAATGGATAATGTAGTAATAACAAAATTTTTTGAATTCAAAACTGTTCTGCAGAAGAGGGACCTTCAGTAGAAATCAGTTAGGTAGGGAGGAAACAGGGACTTAAGTGGCCCTATCCTACTTGCTTTAAGATATTACCAATATAACTGGGATATTTTGTCGATCTCGGTGACCGCATGACTCTCCATTAATGGTAAAATAAAACATAGCCATGGGCTGCTGTCAAATTCTTTGTTTAGCCAATCAGAACGCATTTGAGCATGGCAGGAATTTGGAGTGCTTTTGGAGGGTGCTAAATCAATGTTCGCTCTTTCTCATCTGTCAACAGTGGATTACACAGCTAAATGCCCTAAAAAAGAGTAAGGTAAAGGGGCCACACATGATCATGATTTCTCCCAGAGGGATAGGAAAGCAGTTTGTACTGCTCCTTCCTGGAACATGCTTCCGAATTCTGGTGCCCCAAGTTAATATACTTTCCAGGGGGCCCATAAACCCTAGTGGGTTGTTTCTGCATTGCACTGTAATACTAGACCAAATTAGACCAAAGTGTTTGCGAGATATTTTGCTGTTTTATATAGCATCTCATGCATGAGTGTTTCATCTCAAGACCTTGTGACACCACATTAGGCTTCAGTGCGTATGCATTTATTCAGTGCCCAAAGTCTACCAGTAGAGGCTTTGTCAAAGTTCCTTCGTGGTTCCACTAATGTTCACACTAACTTAATACTCTTGCCTTTATTTGCTGCAGTGCATGCTTTAGACAGTATTCAAGAAGTTTTAGTTACAATAACGTTTTTCTCATGAGACAGTCTAAGCTCTGCAGCAAACGGTCTAATCTGTTTTCTCCGAGCTTCTCACTACGAGCTGATGCCAGCAGCCGCCTATTATCTCATTACAGTGTGACAGACATTGTGTGTGCTTCACTAATCTTCCATTTTGAGTTTGTGCATTATTCTATTTTGCATATGTGTAGTTATGTCGTTAGTGTTTGTTTTGTGTGTGTGTATACCTGTAATGGTTTTGTACTGTTTGGGTTGAGTCAGGGTCAATCCAAACTGATAAAATGCTGAGGTCTTTAAGGGTCTCGTTTCGAACTCTTCCATGGAGATGGGGGTGGTAAGTAGTTGCCAGGTCTGGTCATCGGGGAAATGTGAGTTTATGAACTCACTAGGTTCAGTCAGGAAATAAAAGTCGTCATACCTGAAACACACAGATCTCACCACTTATTTTTCTCCTCTTTAGTGTGGCATATCACAGTGGTTTTTCATTTCCAAAGACTGCAGTATGAGCTCAAATTTCCCTGAAGACTGTAAATTTGCATCTGCTAAACCAAAAAAAAAAAACAGATCCAAGATGAATCGCATAACAAACTTTGATTTTGAATGAACTGTAATCCCGTGAAGCATTGCAAATGATGTAACCACATGAAACATGACAGTCCAATGTAAATATTGATTCATAGTCTTGATTTAGAAGTAACAATACATTTTCAGTTTATTGCAAAATATTCGTAAATAATAGCGTAGGCAGACTCATTCCCAATGCTTCACTGGCAGTTGATTGGCGGTTGTCTTAATTTGCTTGGATATTTCTCTTCATGGGTAGTGTAATTCCTCACTGGCTAATAAATATAATCTATTAAATTATGATAACTGATGGATTCAACAGATACATATCCAGTCAATTAATAACAGTAGAACCAATTAAATACAAAACAATTTCTCTACAATGGATGAAAAAACGCATGGAATTTATTTTCTCCCGGAAACCCAACTCTTGCATGCTGTAGAATACGTTGCGTTTGTAGTATGTGAAAACTACTCATGATTTGTCTGTATACACTGTAGTCTGCAGTATGCGTGTACTGCTTGATATGAATAACTGACACTCTGAGGAGCCTGACCTCTTCATAAATGTTTTGCTTTTCATATCCACAGTGCCAGCGCCCCAGCAAGCGTCAAGCAGCCACCACTGACCCCCCACGAAGACAGCATTCCACTCATGATCGGAACGCTTCTCAGCTAAACTGTGCCCAGCCTGGTATCCAACGCCTTTGCTGTACCCGCTCACCTCCACACACTCAATTCCCACCTCCCTAGAGAAAAAGAGAAAGTTCAGAGCTGCATTCTACTGCTATGATGTGTTTATTTATATACTTGTGGACATTTACCTGCACATTTCCACACAGAGGCCAGAGTATCCACTACATACACCCTTTCCTGTCCTGATGACCTCATCAGAAGAGCAGATCTTCTGAGAAAGACCAAGGTATCCCTCCAAATCATACTCTACAAACACAAACACAAAAATATTTAAACATGCTTTGATTCACTTAAAAGTTTTCACTGATAAATAGCTAGTAAATTTCACAAACAACTACAAAAAAAACAACATAATACTCAAATATATAATATATAATACTGAAAATAATTTTTAGCAGTGCATGCATTTTTGCATGTGCAATTACCAATATTTTGGCATAGCCAGATCCATATGGCCCTGAGTTTTTCCAGATCATTTCTGCCCCCATCAGTGACTGCACAAGCAATCTTCTGAGCATCAAATACTTCCTGCTCCCTCAACTGAAAAACACATGTTCATGCCTAAATCTTTTGTTTATAACAGTGCTGTCCAATCCTGCTTTTGGAAGGCAACTGTCCTGCAGAGTTAGCTCCAATTCCAAATTCAAAACACCTGAACCAAAGTAATTAATGTTTTAAATCACTGGAATATTCCAGAATCTTCCATTTTGTGATAAGTAGGTGCCAAACTCTGCAGGACGTTGATTCTCCAGGACCATGACTGGACACACCTGGTTTGTGAAAACATACAAAGACTTGTGTGTTTGTGTTACCTCTCTTCCTTTCTGGATTGCGAACGTGTCTACTTTGCTGAAAATATCTGTGCTGGAGAACAGCAGTTTTCTGGGTTTCCTCTGAGAGGTGGAGACTGCAGGTAGATAAGGTCTCCCAGACTGCGTGCCAGGGCTGGCAACTGAGAGGGGTTTCACAATCTCTTCTTGGCTCTTTTTCACAGTGCTCCTCTTTCTTACACTCACTGACTTTGCCGCGCTCTCAGCGGACAGTTGGCGCTTTGTACTCGGCCGTTGTTCCTCACATAACTTCCCTTCATAGTTCTCTAACAATACCTTATTTGAAGCCACATTTTCTTGTATCGGTACAATGGATAATGGCTCTGGGTCATTTTGCTCCACTGAAGGTGAACCTCCTTTGTGGCTCTTAATAGTCAAACAGACTTCAGTGCTGTTCTCATCCTTCATGCTGGTCTGTTGGCTTTCAGATACATTCTGAAGTTTGTATTTGACCACACCATTTTCGACTTTCAAATCAAATTTTTGTTTGCAGATGTCAGTGTTTGAATCTGTGACGGTTTCTTCTGGTTGGCGGCCTCGGTTGTTGTTTTCTGTCGTTATTGGTTGTTGATCAATTTGACCTTGAACAGAGCAGATGAAAGGAAAAGAGAACTAAAATTACGTCATCCTGCTTGTTATTTCACTTTCAACTCAGAAACTAACATCTGATGTCAAAGTTCATAGCTCATACTTCCTCTTCTTAGTTTCAAAACACTCCAAAAATACATTTAAAATGCAATTAGATAGAAAATCTTACCTTTCGCAGTTGTGAAACTCATACCTTCTGTCACTTCTAGTATGGTTGGTAGTAGCAGATTTATATAATGTTTTGATTTCTATTGCAGGGGTCTGTATATATCTATTTTCTCCCTGTGTCCACCCCTATGAAAGGATAGCACTCTAAAAATACTCTTGGACTTATCATGACAGCCAATGAGCTCAAAGATACAAGAGAGGGGGGAGAAAGAAGGGCATTTGATATTGGCACAGAGGGTGAAGAAGGTTGTGGTTGGTAACTGATAAAATTATTAGCTAACAAACATACATAAACAAGTTTATCTTGACCTTGTTAAGGGTATTAAAGTCTTTGTGTGAATGTTTAGTCTGCTTAGGATAAAAAAAATAAAGTGGGAGGAACACACACAAATACATAACAATAATTCATTACAATAATCATCATCTCCTTCAGTGCCAGCCCTGGACTCGTTAACCCTGCTCTCCAAATTACTGTCCTTCTGTAAATAAAATAACTGATATGGAAATTGTAGCTGACCTTAGTGGATACTGTCGCTATGTGCAGGAAAACAAAGCAGTTTTTATTTCCATACATAGAGACCCTTCCTCCGAAAACATCCTCATTGGCTCGGGCTCCATGTCAGACAGTCTGTCGGGGGCCCTCAAGGGTCCTCTTACATACCCCCTCTAGCAGGTTGAATTACCCCTGACCAATTACCTATCGGCGGTGTGCCAGAATAGCAATGACTACAGTTGTGTGTTTATTTATGATATTCTCCCTTTCAGGTTTTGGAATAAAACTTGTATGAGTTTTCCCATTTCTGGTTTGCATTGTGTTAAAATAAAGCCTTTTCCATGTACATGCAGCCTTGTAGATAATGCAGGGACATGAGGTGATGGTCTTTCTCCTTCTCAAAATGTAATAAAGAAGCCTTGAACAGTATAACAAACATTTATGAGGCATGAGTGCGCTCTGCCTCCTATACTCTTAAAAATCAAGGTTCTTTATTGGCTTCTGTAGTTCCATGAAGAACCATTCATGGGACCCCTCAATTCCACAAAAGGTTCTGTGGAGTATTAAAATGTTCTATGGACTAGGAAAATTTGTTTTGAGAACTTCACTGAAAGAAAAAACCCTCTGTGAAAACCCTCTTTTGTAAAGTTTTTTAGAGTGCATCTATATCTTCTGTAGGCAGAACATAAAAGACCAGTGGTTTTCAATCATCGACAGGCACTGCCCATTGTGGATGTCTCCCTTATCTACCACACCTGATTCAACTCATCAGCTCATTAGTAGAGGCTCCACGAACTGAACTGGGTGAATCAGATAAGAGTGACAAATGCCCAGTGCACTGATCAGTAGTAGTGAGTACTGTAACACAGTGTTCTCTACTAAAGTTGCTAAATTCCACAGTCACAGCTACAGAAAGAATGAAAAATAAAAATAATATTGTCTAATGAAACTGCTACAGGGCTCTCCAAATCAGGGGCGAAGCCAGAAATGTTTAAGTGGGTGGGCCGATTTATTTATTTGTTTTACTAATAGTCTACATTAAGAGTTAAAAGTTAATTAAAAGTATAGTATCTCAACATTCCAGTCTGAGCTAACACAGAGTCCGTCTTTTTTCCCTTCCCTTTTTCCCAAAACCGCACATAGCCTACTGTTTCGGCTATCAAAATCAGGGGCGTCGTAGTTGGGTGAAAAGTGGGACTAAATTACCAGGACCCCAAGTGGGGGGAGGGCCCCTGAGGAGTAAAATTTTATTTTCCTTTAAATATAATTTTAAGATCACAATAAATGTTGTTAACTAATGTAAATGCTAATATTTTGGG
>JAUMHE010000062.1:7700904-7711044 GCA_032359235.1 Enteromius mattozi | reverse complement strand
TGTGATTAGAGAAGAGACTGTGAAGAAGCAAGACTGAAAACGAGAGTGTTTTGTTAAACATGAACAAATAAAATGTTAAAGGTAAATTAATAACAACACGTCTTGACGGATCTGTTTGTGTTTCGTGCATCATGGCTGTGTGACGAATGCAAACTTTAGCTTGTTTGATTTGATATGTCTGTTTTGGCTTGGTCTGCGCGCTAGTGTTAGTGTTGGGCGATATGCTCAACTGACATATTGACCTATAGTCAGCATGTGAGATCGCGATACACAATATTATCATGCAAATTTTTTTTGTTTTCTTTTACATTTGTTTACTTGGTTTCCTTGCAGGAGAGTGAACCAACTCTAATGTTAAGCTAAAAAAGCCTAATGTTGCAAAGAACATTTGCATAATCAATGAACATCATTACTGACTTCTAGCATGAGAATATGCCCTGTAATGCTATGTTCACACCAAATGCGAATGTAATTATTCATGTGAGTAGATTACATACGAAGTCAATGCAAAGATGCAAATAGTTGCTTCTTCCGCACAAGTTCAAAAATTTCAACTTGAGCGGAAAATTCACATTACACTATCCCGCGCAAGCCAATCAGTGAAGAGTTTATTAACACGCCCCATTGAGAAAATGGAAGAGAGCATTTGGCTTTCCATTGTACTTGGGACTTTTACAACAGATACAAAACAGCAATTGTAGTTATCTCCACCATGACTGATTGCGATATATTTTTATGAGTGACAAGACAAAACATCCTGCGAGTAATCTAAAGCTAGTGCTTTGATGTGCATATTAGCTTCGCATCTAGTGTGAACCCTAACCCTAACACTCCACTTCGAAGTTGTTTACACGGTATGATAAATAAATATCTTATACTTACTTTGCACTTACGTCTGCATTTTAGTGTTTATGCTGAGAAAGTTTGCGAGAGAGTGCATATTATTCTAGATGGCTCTGATTGGCCATTGCGTTTATAAAGTCAACAGAATCATGTGATTGGTTATTACACACAACACTGTAAAAAGAAATATGATGAACCAAGTAAGCCCTAATATTAATTATATAATTTTTCTAGCCTGATGATAATAATAACAATAATCATCTATCGTCAAAGACATCAGCCCCAGACGATATCTTTGACTATCATTGATACACAATACTGTAGTCTGTCGTCACAACCCTTCTGCGTACCATACATACAGTAACCTCTAAAAAGGAAGTGTGATGGTTGCCGTCCCTGGACCTGAGTGATTTAAGGCTAAAAAAGTGCTGCAGCACCACTTCCTCTATCAGTCCTGCTCGCTTCCTTTGCATATCGACAGGCAAACTGTGAGAAGCATCTGCGGTGGAAATAAGCATGCAGTAACGTGGCATTAGAGAAATATCTTCAGATCAGACATTGAGCCAGGGGTTGGTAAAGGTTGGTCACACAGTACCCATAGCTGGAGGCTGCAGAGACGAAGTACCCAGTGAAAGGTCAGAGTGGGGGTAAATAGCACAGTGACTGCGTCCCCTCTGGAGGGCCTGTAGGCATGGCTGGGCTGAAGGTGTTTTGTCTGTAGGGACGGTTCTGACTGGAACACACACAGAATACCAATCGGCTGCTGTGTCGTCACTGACATTGAATGGCACGGGAGGAAGAGAGTCGTTATTTTCCGTCTGCCTCACCAGCTTATTCTTGGCTTCCTAAATTATGTTACGACGGGAGGACATTTAAAGAATTATGGGTTTGCTGGTTCAAGCCATTTATGCAAATGCTAGTGCATGTCGTTGATTAGAGCTGGGTGGGTTGTGAGCATCATGTAATAGCAGTGTGTGAGGTGAAACGCAGAAACCTGCCTGTTTGCTGTCTGAGAATAGTCATCTACTGTGAGAGGGTGACCTTATACTGTGACCTTGGGGCTTTTATGTGTGTTTGTGGTTAGGTTTGTTTTGTATTGTGATATAGACATTAGACAAACTCACGAGTCATGAAAATTAGACATGACTTAAGCATGTGTTTTGTAAGTAATTGTATATGTGTTTTCGTACATTTGAAGGAACATCAATCACTTTTATACATAAAACCTGCTAAATTGTTAAATGAATTGACTATTTTCAGCAAATTGACAAAATCTGCAATTTAATCAAACAGCTTGTCGTTGTATTCAGCTTTTATTTGTACTGAAGCAATTTCCAATTCACACATCAGCATCAAAATGCCATTATGATGTCATTTGTTGGAAATGGCCTTTAACTTGATTTAATGGCATTCCGGCAACAGGTCCTTTTCACACATGTACAGTTCTGTTAAATTAATGCAGGGTCATAACCATATAGACATTGAGGGGGACAAGCCCCTCACTGCCTATCTCCATAAAATAATCAGATATGGCCAAATGGTCCCTCCTCCAATATTTGACATGCGCTTCATTACGCTCCACTCTCTGTGTTATGAGGATGACAAAATGTTGTAAAATTTTAATTTACAGGATAGTCTGTCTCTGCAGTCTAACAGTGTTGAAATATTTGAGATGGCTAATCAAATCAAAGGAGAAAGAGTTTGCTGTTCAAAGAACTTGAATCCAGGGCAGTGAATTAGTTTTAAAGATCAATAAGTTTGAATTAAGTTGCTAGACATTTACAATGTACAGTATTTTTGTGAAAGATACTACCAACAGTAGTATATAATTCAAAAGATTCTACTTTTTGTGGTCAAATTTCAGTTTTAAATTGAAAAGAGCCTATATCATTTATGTGATGGAATTTTTCATTTATATAATGTCATTTACATCCTGTTAGTTTAAATAAAAAAGGAGATGTGTACACTTATCTGCTGATGTTTAAGGCCTTGAATTAATGTAAAAAGGTTTATTTATAAGGTCTATTTACAGTAAATGGCTATTGTTTAATGTAAATATACTGACAGCATTTGAAATGTAAAGCCTTGCAAGTCTTCAGTTAAGTGTGGCGTTTATTAGTTAATGATGAAAGTAAGACATATTAAATGCAGGTTTATTTAATTTTACAGTGTAACATCAACATGTTTTGCTCATTTACTAATGTGAGTGTGTCTGTGTGTGTTTGTGGGTTGTCACAATACTAATGAGATCACACTGCCTTGAGACAGTACGACATATTGAACAGACTGCTCTTTTATCGCTCACAACCTTGTTTTTGTTGCCGTCAAATTACTAAATCAAAAGCTGTCAGAATAACCCTCAAGAAATTGTTGTATAAAATGATTTAGTTAGTGACACAAGCAAGAAGATGTTAGCTTAGCTATGTCTTTGTTATATATGAATCTTCAGTCTTCAGTGAGGGCTTTTATTGATTTTAAATAAGTGCTCATTTAAGGCACAGTATGAGGGGTTGTCAGGCATTCAGAGGCTTCTTATGTTGGACTGGCCAGTCTCAGCTGATTGGAGTTTCATATCAGCGCTTTATATTCAGACAATCTGTTTCCTGCACTGACACATTCTGCTTTTTTACATCCTGCAGAATATAACGGCACAGCAGCTCGTGTTTTTGGGCTGTCACTGAAGAGAAATATGAGACAAACTCTCTGTCAGTACGTCTGATGTAGTCTGTTCACTGTACAACAGGACCAGATATGTGCAAGTTTGTGTGTGGGTATGTGTGTATTATTTCATGTTCCAGAGTCTGAGTGCTGTGGTACACTTGTGCCAGCCGTACATGCATACTCTCTTTAGACAGGGTGTTTTGCTGGAAAGAGAGGTACCTGACAATTAATGGAGTCAGAAAGTTGGAAAAGAGAAACCTCAGTCACGGCTGACTTCACCTCATAAATATCCCCTTAAACGGCACCTAATGAATGTAGGCCACAGGTGTGGGAGTATGTGTGCTGGTTCCATGTGCATGTGTTTATGCCTGAGTGTGAGCATGTTGGAATAAAAACATGAGTTTGTGTGTGTATCAGTGTAATTGTGCTTTGGAGTGTGTGTGTGGCTGTTTAGTGACCATCATAAGGGGATGACTTTGACAGTATGGCATGTTCCCACTGGTTCTTGAGACATGGAACAACTTTACCTGCCTTTATTTTAAACTTTGAAAGAAATTAGACACTCCACTCCAACAAACAAATTATTGTCCTTTGATCATAACTCATAATTTTATATCCATCAAAATATATATTCAATTTAATAACAAATGAAATGTAAATATTGATATTCCAATGAAGAATTACTACTATGTCTTGAAAGTAAATGTAGGTTAATTTAAATTTAAAAATCAGGCAAAGTCTTCACCCTGAAGGTTCTCTTTAGGTGTGTAACCTGCTATGAGTTCAGCAAATACACAAGTTAAATAGTGGGTTAATTAAAATAAATAAATGTAAGTAATTTTCAAAGATCACAGCCATAATATGCCAACTTCATATTTTAAATAAATTGTTGTAATTTTTTAAATAATTTTCCTATTTTTAAATAGATCTTGATTGTAGCAACCAGCCTCAGAAAAAAAATATTCTACATTTAATGTGGTACTCAAGAATCAGTGCTTTATCAAACCTGCTTTATTCTTATACGCTAATCTTACTCACGCTGGGGTATTTAACACACACTCATAGTTATTTGAAGTCTTTTGTTAATTGTGGTTATAATTTCTCTTGCAGAGGCTCCCTCCTCAGGGATGGCTAAGAATGGATACTTCTATCAAGAGATGGGTGAGTGAATGTATGTAGGAGTTGGTTGGTGTGTGTTTGTTGTTCAACACATGGCCTGGAGGAGAGGTGTGAAGGTCAAGCCTGGAGTAAAACACAGGCAGAAGGAAACTCCTTTTTACAGCATTTAAAGCATGCCCTCATTTCTGACTTGCAGGAATATTCAAATCGTAGTATTTCTGGTTTTCTCATCAGCGTCAAAGAGAGGCAAGTTAGCTGCCTCAGATTCTGCTGCATTAAAGCCAACTGCAGCAAAATCCGAGCCAAAAAAGTGCCTGAAAATTAAATGTGTAAATTTTGTTAGTGCGAGTAAAGCTTGTGGCATGTTCGGATTTCTCAAGTATTCTCTCATTATACCATTTCAGAAATCACTGTTTATGTCATCTCTCTCTCTCTCTCAGTTCAATTCAAGGGGCTCTTGTTTATACGTACATAATTATAACAAAGTATGGGGGGTATTTTCAATAAATGAGTTAATTTGTTCATGAATAGGCTTTCAGTGAATCAAACACTTATGAATATGATCAACCACGGTGCGCTGAGCTTGAAAGAGCGAGCGAGAAAAAGGGGAAAAAAGGGGAGCGCCATCGTCGGGGAGAGGAATATCCTTTCGTCCGCTCACCGTAGGTCCAAGGCGACAGAGTCAATGGGCACGCGTGGATTAACAACCCCCTCTCCTCTCCAGCTTTACATAGAGAATAAAAGAGGGAAGGATTAGTGAATAAATGAATAGATGAGGAGAAAGATATGGAACCGATAGCCACTCACATGCCACATTCAGCCAGAGAAGCGAGAACAATAACGAGCTGCCATGTGTGGATAAATCACAGCTTCAGCCACACTCTGGCTACACAGTCACATCTGTGGGGTATTAAACCCCAAGAATACTTTGTATTAAGCAGGAAAAAAGAGAGAAATGTATGGATTATTGAAGACTTTTAGTGTTTGTGTCACAGGAGTCTTATCGGTGCTGAAATATCAATTTATAAAGGATGGATTTAATGTACAGTCAAGCATATTAATTATGTGTATTAATTGCAACTTTGACATATGAGTTTGGCAGTAATTTATAGGGACAGCAGGGGACAGTGTAGGTATGTATGTAGATATGGAAAATATCAGCAGTATCGTCAATATTATTAAGGATTAGTGGAAATTTTATTTTAATTATATGAAGAGTAAATTAATATTGTGCTGTTGTAAATTAATATTGTATACTTTGTTATACTGGAAAAGATATCCTGTCAAAATTTACAGTAAAAAACATTACAGCTGTGGTTGCCAGAAATTCACTGTAAAATTACGATGACAGTGTTACGATGACAGGTGCTTTG
This sequence comes from Enteromius mattozi, assembly GCA_032359235.1. Classification (NCBI taxonomy): domain Eukaryota; kingdom Metazoa; phylum Chordata; class Actinopteri; order Cypriniformes; family Cyprinidae; genus Enteromius; species Enteromius mattozi. The sequence continues at coordinate 7,705,048 of JAUMHE010000062.1, read as the reverse complement.
GAAATTAGGTTACAGATTATAAGTTACCCTATTTAAAATATCGTAAGTAGTTTAGCTATTTCAATTACTTTATTAATGTAGCTGATTACATTTGATAATTTTTTTTAATTTCTTTCCTACATTTCAAACAAATCATTTTAGTACATTAAAAGCAGGCCGGGTTAACTTTACAGTAGTACTCAACACTGATTACTGTCAGACTTTCAAAATCCTTCACCACTTGAATTAAGATTAATATATTTTCATTTTAAAGCCCTGTCACCACAAAATCAGACTGAGGCACATTGTTTTAGTGTTCAGTGTTCTGAGGTTAAATACGGATAACTAGAAATAGTTTAATAGCTATTTTACTGTTTTTGAAATCAGGAAACACTGACATCTAACAATACCTTGGAAAAAAATATTAAAAAACCCCAAATAGGAAATGAAACAGTTTTTGAATAAGGATTCTTTTTGAATAAGAGCCCTATTCTGTGTCCTAAACATTGGTTTTTTATATTTTAGAGTAGTTGATGCAATTTGGGAAAGAAAGTCTGTATGTGTGTGTGTGTGTGTGTGTGTGAAAATGTTCAGATGCAACAACTTTGTAACATTTTCATAATAAACTGTAATTTAATGAAACATGTTTTTTTTTCAGTTATATGATTACAGTTGCATCTATTTTGTAATTAAATTGTGTACCTAGTTTCTCCCCAACACTACATATTGGTGCCCGTATATTTCATAATTTATAACCATATAGGCTAGTTCATTAAGTGATACACTTAAACTACCAAAATGCGCTCACTGCATTTTTAAATTTTTTGTATTATTTACAAACATTTTGTGTGTATTAAAATATCTGCTGAAAAGTGTATATATATATATATATTGAGGCTGTTTTGTGTGTGTGTCTGTTCTTAGAACAGAGGGAGAGAGAAGAACATGAGGAGGGGAGCGAGGAGAGAGAGGAGGGCCAGGACTCTCCCATCCCATCAGGAGATGACATTCATCTCTACGGCAACCAGACACACCAAGGAGGGACAGGTCAGTGAATGTGTGTGTTTGCGAGAGAGTTCAGAGTGGGATGGCAGTTAGACCCAGAGCTGTTGATTAGCTCTGGAGATGCTCAGGTTAGCAGGTCAGTTGTTGCCATGGCAACAGTCTCAGGTGTGCTGTGATTATGTCGCGGCACCCCCACCAAACCCACACACGGTGACAGGTCACCTGTTGTCACTCAAAACCACACAAAGTCGTCTTCTCTTCTCTCTGTCCTCAGCCTCTGCAGGAAAATGTAATCAAAGATGACAATTGAAAAATAAACAAAAAGCAGTGGAAAGCGTTGACATCTCTTGTAATTTACTTCTTAGTATATTGTGCATGCAAAAGACCAAATACTGTAGTTGCTTTTAAACCACTGCTAAACATTCTGTAAAGATGTCTTCAAGGAAGATGTCTTCAAGGAAGAATGGACATTGTTTGAAAAACAAATGTTATTGCATACAACATTTCTCTTCATCATTCATCATTGTTTTGTGTCTATAACCATGTGTCCACAAACTGATATAACTCTATTTTTAAATCAGACACTAGCAGTTCATGAACCACCAAATGATATTTTATCCGGAAAGTTGCCAATAAAGTTGTCTAAGCACCACAAGCAGGCAGCACAAAGAGTTAAGTTTAAGGTTAAAACAAATACTGAAAAAATAGCCATATACTGCAATCAAAGACACTAAATTACAATTCTCAGAGGATTGGTCAAAAGTAAATTAGCCAAAAAAATAATAATAATGTCAATTTGTCTGGTAAGACAGGATTAAAATCATAATGTGTTTTTGTACAAAGCATATTTGCCTAACCTTCTCCGGTAAATCTAGGCCTGTCCGAACAAAGCTTTTGTTATCTATCATAAATCTGTACGTTGGAGGTGTGCCACATCTGCAAAAAGGTGTGTTTTCAAAAAGTTAAGCACGTAAGTACCAATGAATCACATTCTCCAAGGTTATTTGTTGACTCTTGTCCACATCTGGAAAACAATAAGATCTTCATAATAGCAGCTCTGATTATATTGTATAACTTGTTATGCTGCAGTATTATACTGACTGATAAATGACTGCTAATTGATCTAAACATGTATAATTTGTATTTTTTTAAAAACAGTATGCACTACACCATTACATGGAGTTTAGCTAATCTCAAAATCATTTACATATTGAAGTATTATAGATGCAGTTGGAAAAAACAGCCTGTTAAAAATAGATCAGAAAGAGGATGCAAAATGGCAATGTGAAACAAGAACTGCTTTTGGTTCATGAAATATCTAGTAACATTATAATTGGACGTTAAGGGAAGAAAATAAGCTATAATACAGCCCCATATACAGATTTTTGCTTCATTTACTGTTTTGCATAAATGAAAACAATTGAAACGAATGATATCTTATGGATGATGTAACGTATCTATTATTAGGGTTGCTATTTGCCCGAATGCACTGCTGCTGTTGAAAGTGAGCGCAGCTTCAGTAATATCACTAGACAGGTGACCCAGAATTAGACAAGCAAATGTTCTCTCTCTGTTTACTCAAATACAGTTAGTTCTGTTTTAAATTCTCTTTTCTGCGTGAGTGACTCCTGCTGTGCATTTGGTGGGCTCACATTAGGATGAGTGGGGTTTGTTCACACGTTGTCTCATCTGGTCTGATGTTCTGTCATCCTCGGCGCACAAGCCGTCAGCACTTGTCTAGATTAAAACCAAATTCCACTCCTCTGACATACTACTAAGAGTTTGAACTGTGTAGGATGCACGTGTGTGCGTGTGTGTTTGAATATTTATAAACCAGGGCCTCCAAACATTTTGTTTTAAGTGGTAATTCCCATGATTTCAGCAGTTGGCCGAAGCGGACACCCAGCCATGTTATTGCGCAAACTGCTGGGTTTTTAATGCTGCTTGATTGCTGGGGGCAAGGCAGGGGCGGCGAGAAATAATTACAGACTACAAAAATAAAGCAAAACAAATATCATCTAATATGAGATCAAATGATGTCTAAACCACTCATTTTTGTCTGAAGTTACACAGTCGCACGGCAGTTCTAGAGGCAGACAGCATCTCTTTTGCCTCCCTTGAGTCCACAGAGCTCTCATCAGCATCCTGTAGCTGGAGTTAATGTGAGGAACGCATGTCCTTCTTAGCAGCACTGTGATTGGCCGATGACTCTTGTGTCCGTACAACAGCTTATCCATGCCATGACTAGTTTCTGTTCTTATCCAAATTTACTCAAATTTCTTGAAAAATAAGAAATTACCTGTAAGTGAGCCAGTTTTTAGCCAACATGCAGTTTGATGAAATGAAACATTCATCAGCATGCCCACAACCTTCTCCACACTCTGTGTTTATTAAAGATTTGTTGGAATAAATGATACGTGCTTTTCATTGTATTGTTGTAGTCCTTATTATTGTAGGCAAGACATTATGTTGTTTTGTGTTTGTCTGCACTGTCCATACAAAGAGTATTAGCCATTTTTCAAAAACAGGCCACTTAAACTCTGATTCATTATGTGGCTTTCTACTGAACCACCTGAATTATTATAATGGTTATCAGCACCTTTTAAAGATAAATAGCAGATTTTGGTGCTTTAAGCTTGATGTTTGAACATTAAATCAAATATTTATTTATTTATTTATATTAAGAAAATACATTTATTCAGCACAGATGCATTAAATCAATCAAAAGTGTCAGTAATTTAAAATATTACAAAAGATTTCTATTTCAAAGAAACTTTTTTTCATTCTATTAATAAATAAAATTGTATTATTGTTTCCACGAACACAGTAAGCAGCACAACTAGAAGGATCATGTGACACTGAAGACTCAATGGCTGCTGAAAATTAAGCTTTGCCATAACAGTAATAAATTTAATTTGAAAATATATTCAAATAGAAAACTGTTATTTTAAATTCTAATAATATTTCACAATATTTTTGCTTTTACTATATGTCTTGTCAGATAAATGCAGCCTTGGTGAGGATAAGACTTCTTTCAAAAACATCAAAAAACTTTTGAACAATAAAGTATATACAACCCATGCTGTACAGTCGTGGCCAAAAGTTTTGAGAATGACACAAAATTAGTTTTCACAAAGTTTGCTGCTAAACTGCTTTTAGA
>JAUMHE010000062.1:7680025-7693873 GCA_032359235.1 Enteromius mattozi | reverse complement strand
TTATTTAGGTAGCACACATATTCTGAATGCCTTTGGCAGAATTCAAATGAGCCATTTTAATCTAGATTAATCTAGATCAAAGAAATTAATCTATGCCCACCCCTAATATATATATATATATATATATATATATGGAATTTAAATCATAGTAAGAATAATATAATATAATATTATATTTTTACTAAACATTTTAATCAAGTAAAATGCCACAAATCTGTTAATATTTCTCAAAAAATGGTTGAAAGTTTTATTTTAGTGTCATTGAACTATTACAGTGTTTTTTGTATGCCTATATACTATTTATTAATTTTTATTTTAGTTTTAGTACCATCATCAATTATTTTAGTACACTAAAAGAAAATGAGAAATGTTGCTTTGGCAACTAGCTGAAATAAAGTAGTTCTTTTGTATTTTATTTTATTTCAAGTTACATTTTTATGGTTTTAGTTAACTTTAATAACCCTTATTGTGGAATCAGAGGTTAAACTGACATTTTGTTACTGATTAACGGAAATAAATCACGCTTCTTAATTCTAGCTGTTTTATTTTTTTTTTATTGCTACAGAGGTTTGTATCACAGACAGTAACACATTATATTTTCAGCCTACTCACATATTAACATACAAGTTGTGACACAATGAACAAGCGTGAAACTGTCCTACTGGCACAGTCTTACAGACGTTATGGCCAAAAATCATTACAACATCCCAGAATTAGTTCTGCCTTGATCAGCAACAAAATAATATACAGTATTTTAAGTATTCAACGTATCATAAAGCTTTAATGTTTGTGAAGGTGTGCATGTCTTAGTGTATGCGCATTTATGGCCCAAAAGAATTGCAACAAGAGGTCTGGTCTGGTTTTTCCTTCACGAACACACAAAGTACACAATTATCTCAGCTGTTTGTCCTCCTGCCAATTCAACAGGCTTCATATTGCCCTGTATTGCTCCATTGATACGTTTCCCTCTCTTTTCCCCTCCTTCTCATTCTTTCTCTTTTCCTGTCTATTTCTCGATGGTGCTGAGTGCGTTGTCATGGTGATACCCATCTGTCCACAGTGTGAGTGTGTGATGTCTTATTGATGAGACAGTGTGACTGTGTGCCAGAGACATCCATCCTGCCTGCTAAACAGCACACACACACACACACACACACATTCACATACACATATTGTTTTTGCTAGTCATGCTGAACAACTCACACCTGTCACCTCTGCTGGATCGAGGACGTATATGCACATACACACACATACATGCCTTCACACTGCTTGTTGTTAATATGCTGGACAGCTCACACCTACACAAGACAGAGGGCAGGGAACGCACATACACACACACACAAACACACACACTGATTGATTAATTTGAATTAAACATTTGGTGGTGCTCTTGGAAAGGTCTTCATTGTCACTCACTCTGGCTTCAGTGATGTGTATTGTCCTCTGGTGAGCTTCTGCTTCTGTTCTACCTTGATATGCATTAGCCTTTTCATGGAGATGAGTGGACTTTGATTTAATTAGCGACCCTTCCATCAATTCACATCCTCTTGTTTGTTTTTGGTGTGTGTCATCATGTACAGTGAAAGTCAGTTGACTTCATCTTGGTGTCAGACTCATGATGTGCAGTACTTTTGAAGTGGCATCCAGATTGAAGTTAACTAGAAGTGATTGTTTAGTTTTTGTCTTCATGCATGGTCATTTTTTGTCTGTATTGCATGGCCGCTCACGACTGACCCCTTGCCTTCTCTCCTCACAGTGCATCTATTGTCAGAGACGCTGCAGTGTGTGACGGCCACAGCCACAGGGATCCAGTACCAGCAGTCTTGGCTTTGTATCCTGTGAGTTACCTATATCTGTCTTACCTGTAATGCTGACCTTTTAGAGTTCTAGAACAGGGGTGTCTGAAGAAATTGCACAATACAGTAAAAAATATTATAGCAAAGACTGGCAAATGAAATTGCGTATTTAATTTTAAAAAGTTCAGTTCAAACTTCTGGGGCCAAAAATATTGTTTTGATACAGCAAGGATGCATTACATTGATTAAAATTCCCAGTAAATACATGTATAGTGTTACAATAGATTTCTAAAATAATGTTTTTCTGTTTAACCTTTCCAGAAATACTGTCTTAATGGCTGCTGAACATTCAGCTTTGCCATTACAGGAATAAATTATATTTTAAAATATATTAAAATCGATAAAGTTATTTTTATATTTCATATTTTTTGGTATTTTATTTATTTATTTTTTATCAAATAAATGCAGCATCAGTAAGCATTGCAAACTTTTTTCAAAAACATGAAAAAATATTTCCAACCCCAAAATTTGATAGGGTAGTGTATTCTATAAAATCATTTAAATATTTAACCAAAATAAACAAACAAACACATTTAATTGTTATATCCAAATAACATGTAAACTACGTGTTAAGTGAATAGCAATTAAATTAAAATGTTTTTGAAAAGCATTAATATATGCAAATATTATTGGGTATCATTAATTCAGCATATGATTAATTAATTTAACTTTTTATCAATTGACTTCCCTATCTAGGACATATCTGTGTCCAATTTTTATAAATGTAAAATTAATTTAATGACCTTCTGTTCAAATACAAATGTGACCCTGGACCATAAAACCAGTCATAAATGTATTTTCTTTTAAATTGGAATTTATACATCATCTGAAAACTAAATTAATAAGCATTGATGTACATATTAATATACAACACATGTATAGTTTGTTAGGATAGGACACTATTTGGCTGAGATACAACTGTTTGAAAAACAGGAATCTGAGTGTGAAAAAAAATCACAATAGTCAGAAAATTGCTGTTGAAGTTGTCCAAATGAAGTCCTTAGCAATGCATATTACTAATTGCAATTACTGATTTAAAGATAAATTGATATATTCATTGTAATTAATGAACACATACTTTACTTAATATCCTAATGATTTTTGGCATAAAGGAAAAATCAATCATTTTGACCCATGTAATGCATTATTGGCTATTGCTACAAATATATCCGTGCTTATGACTGGGTTTGTGGTTCAGGGTCACAAATGACATGAACTCTTTATTCTCTATAGCAAAAAAGAGCCATAACTATGTGTCCAGTATTAACATCGGCAGGTAGCCAGTGAGATATGAGAGATGCTTTAAACATTTTCTTCTAGTGAATGCTATCCAGAAAAAAATATCAAGATAAATGGAATATTCTGAGGTCAGTGTACAGAATGCTCAGAAGACATATCTGTGGCAAGAGTACAACATCAGATGACACTCCTAGACATAGAACATCTCAGTACAAAAGTAGGTAGCGGGCTTCAGAATCTCTTTGAAAAAATGGCAAAAAAAGCAATCAGCCTGAGCGATTCGGTGAAGAAGGCCAATCCAGGGATGGACCAGGTCAAAACATGCATTATGAAAGCAGAAGCTTTTGCCAGCATTACTTTGCCACTGCACTTTTGTGCCAGGGAGTACTTGAAACATCAATTAAAAGTCGTTTATCGCCTTCTCTTGGATTAAGATGTCTTCACAGTGCTCTATATAAGGAGTTATTCTAGTGAACATGTGCCCTGGCGTGTCCTCCTGCCATCTCAGATGAAATTCATGGTTCAATTGAAACTGTTTAAATGAATTAAACCTAATCAAAACTGTCAACTTAAAATTCTGATAGACTTTGATGTATTGTGATAATGAAATGCTGCTGGATCAGTTTGAGGATTGACAGTGTAATAATTTCCTGAGGCCAGCGAGGAGGCAGATGGCCTCAGGGAACAAGTTGCTATCATGGCAAGCTGAACTTGTGTTCATGTGCCCATTTTATAATTTGCCTGAGGAACTTTCGTGCCCTATTTGAGGTTCACATGGGTATAAATCTCTTCAGATGGTAGGTGTATCCTTGTCTTGTAGGAGGCAGAGGATTAGCATTGACATAAAGTGTTGGGAAGGTTATAGGTTACAAATTACCCTGTTTAAAATATTGTAAGTAACTATTTCAATTATTTTTAGTAATGCAACTGATTACATTTGATTAAGTTTTGATTACTTTTCTAAATTTCTATCAAATGTGTGTGTTTTTTTGAACAATAATTTTTAAACAGCTAGTAGCAGTTTTGGGATAGCTGTATTTTTGCAGCCCATCTACACTCCAAGTGAGTGATGCAACAAAACAGCTTCGTTTATTATAATGAGAGCATTCAGAGGAGTTCAGATCTCACTGCGCAAGCAAAAAGCACACTGTGGACTCAAACAGTTGTGTGAAAGTGCGCAGTGGACCCCGCGCTGCCACGCTTGCAGTGTTGACAGTGATTATAATCGAAGTGTTCTATTTTGCTACATCGCACAGCCAGCAGTGTAAATGGGGTGTCATTCCACAATGCTCTGAATATTTGTGGGGGTTTGACTAGCTTTATGAAGCAGATCACTGCAGAAGAATCAGACACATAAGAAACTGGAATGTGTGTGTGTGACTTTCGGAAAATTTTGAAAACTTTTGGAACATTAAACTGTAATAGGGTAGAATTTACCTAGGAAAGCATTTTTGTTGAAACTTGATTGAAAGAAGCAGTAGAGGAATGAATATGTAATGTTACTATTTTTTGTTACATCAACAAAATAATTGATGACCTTGAGAGCTCCCTACTTAGTATCTCTAAAATATGTTCTGTGTTATTATCTTGGTGCTAACACAAGGATATTAAGAAGTGGCATTTCTTAATACACAAGCACACCCACACAAACACAAAGTAGGCTACAACAAAGGTTTGCTGTCAAGAGATGGCCATCTGTTAAATCCATGACTTTAACACTTTGACATTTGTGCATTTGTGTCAGGTGGCTCTGTCTCTCTTAGTAACCCACGCATTTGTTGCAGCAGTTGTCTCATGGATGGTTTTATTATTATATATACTATTATCCCAATACTTGTGCAGAAGTAGCTCTTGTAATTTTGAAAGGATGAATGCAACTCTTGAGCAAATCGTACATTGATGTCTTCAGGATTCACATCTGTCAAAATCTGCTACCTGCTATTGAGTCATTTATCAAAATAAATTGATCCCCAACCAACCTTATCTAACAGACATCTGCAGGTCATGATTAGGTTCTGATGATTCATCTAGTTTCTTTCAGTTTTCAAGATCCGCCAACACATTTTCCTTCTTAACACTTTCACAACAGCTGCCAAAACTTTTATCAACAGCCTCCAAACTATAGCACTGTCAGGCAGCACTCAACATCAGTGCACAAACAAACAAGTCTTATTTTCTATCGGCAAATACAGCACATTAGATGGTGTGATTTTCCACCAACATCCCCCTGTTAAACTTAAGCATCTGCTATATGCACAGTGCTACAATTTACATTGCTACCTGCTTAAAACAAGTGCTAAACTGAATTTTATATAAAAAGGGACAATTATGCAGATTTTCTAGTGATAATGGCAGCAGTGATTCATTGAATTATGATAAAATGAAGGAGAACAGCATTATAACTGGGCTTATATCCAGAAACACAATGTAGTCAAGTGCACTTTGTGCATTTTAAAGAACAAAATTCAAGTGACTCATAAAAAACACTTTCTGTATTGGAATATTTTTCTTCCTGTACTTGTACTTGGATTTACATTATACTATCTATCTATCTATCTATCTATCTACTTAATTCACATGAGGTAATACATTTAGAGATCATAAATCAAAAGTCATTTCAGACCCTCAGACTCTCTTTGAGGTCAGAAAAAGCATTTAAATGAGGTTCAGCCAATGGCCCACACTAGCCTAGTGAGCAGAAGATTTGTGTTTCTTTGAATCATGTGCAGACAGTTTTATGGCCAAGAAAGGGAAACAAGGGGCAATGTTGGATGACCCACAGCAACTCCGTCTTTACATTTATAGTAAAAAAAAAATGGAGCACATAAATGTGCTTAATGTAAGGCTGCAGGGTTACCAAAGTGCTTACAGAATGACACAACAGCTTTAGCATGGTTTAGATCAGACTATCCCAGGGCATTTGCCTTTTCTGAAGTCTCTTGTGACCTCAGTACACAGTAGTTTTATGGTTATGAGTATTAGCTTGACCTGTGAGACAGATTCAGCGCCCCTGTTGGCAGAGTTTAAGTTTAGGGCCTGTTATTACTGCATGTTTTAAGTAAATTAGACGTGTGACAGTGTACTGTTTAATTTTATTCCTTTGCCTTTACAACCTTTATGCTAATGTTTGAATTGATTTATTAATGCATCTTACTGTATCTGAAATTACTAAGTCAAGTGCATTGAGTGCTTTTATCTTTTCTATTTTAATATGATAAATAGAGTTGATATTAACCTCATAATAGGTGGCCAGATGCCTGAAACAGAAGGTACACACTGTTTTTTCAATTTGTAACTTTATTAGCTTGTAAGAAAACAGGAAGTGCCTTTTTTGCCACCCGGCCCACAACCAAATTTTACTTTGACACCTCTGTTCAAGAGCTTTCTGTAATCCCATTAGACCTCAGCCAATGGATTTGTTAATGTGTTTGCTGTTCTCCTGTTACATATTGAATTAATCTGATACTGTGCCAGGTACATTAAAGCACTGTGTAAATCGTAAAGAGGATTTATGATGATTTATGAATTCTTTGTGACAGCTGTAATGTGAAGAACCTGCAGAGGCGGCACGTGTGCATCTCACGTCTGGATCGTCCACAGAACTGGGGGGAAAACTGTGCCGAAGTCCGTTATGTTATCCTTATTCTGGCACCTTCAAAGATGGTAATATAATCACACACACACACACGTTGGGTTTCCAAGTGTTATGTTTTTATGCAAGTGTAATGGTTTTATGCTGTACAAATAGTATTTTCTGTCGCCTTTCTCTGACTCTACCCCTCACACTAAACATTGTGCTATTTTAGATTTACAAAAATGATAATTCTGTCTGATTTATTTTATAAGCTTATAATAAGGGGCCAAAAAAAATGTCCTCACAGGGTCAAAATCTACAATCCCTGTGGACATATTTGGTCCCCATAACAGGGAATACTAACTGAAGAAAATGTATTTCCACAGAGAACATAAACTCAAACTTATGTAAAATAAATAACTTTGCAAAATTCAAAATTTAAATCTAAGCATATAGTCTAGAGACCCTGGTTTTTCAAACCAACAAATCTAATAGTTCTGGCGTCACATTATGAGACAAATCGTATTTTACCATTACATATTTAAAAATATTAAATTAAATGATTTTTTTGTGTGCAGTTATACATTTGATATCTTAATATTAATTAGCAACATGTGCTTACTATAGGTGTTGGATTCGGGTTTGGTTTTGGATTGGTTGCATAAATTTAGTCTTTTTACTTCAGTAAGTTCATATATATTGAGCAAGACAAAAAAATGTTAAAATTACGTATTACCTCATTTTTGAACACTCTCACTGAATTTGATAAGATGGCAGTTTCATTCTGCTTTATAAGGACAGGTTATAATCTTGAGAGTAATTACAGTTTTATTCTACTCACAGTCCGATCTCAGTATATTAGAGGAAACAATATTTATTTCTGTGTTTATGTCTCAGTTCATAAATAGTCTGTCATTAATATATAGAAAACTCTTTTTCAGATATTTTAATTTCAATAAAATTTTGTTTTTAATAGAAATATATTTTTACAATATTACTTTTTTACACATACATGGTTTAAATGAGTACTTATACATTAAAATACTTACCTGCCTTCATATTTCAGGAAAAGGATAATCAGAGGCGTATAATTACTGGGCTAAAAAAACTTCAGCAAAAGTGTCCATTTGCTCTCCTTTTAAACAGTTTGCTATTTTTGAGAAGCAATTGAGATGATAAAATCAGGTTTAGGCACACTAATACTATCATGTTCAAGTCTTAAAGTCCTGCTCCTGCGTTTCTTGTTCCCCCTGCAGTCTCCCTGTAGAGTCTTTGGGGCCCCTGGCTCCCTCCAAGACCATTTTGTGTATCTCTTTGTGTCTGTGTTTACATCATAAATCTGTGTGTTTGTGTGTATGTGTTTACATCTGTTTACATCTAATCACTCTCTCTCTTTCTTTTTCTCTTTCTCTCTCTCTTTTTGTTCTTGCATGCACTCATCTCTTTCTGTCCTCTGGAGTTCAGTACAGCAAAGTTGTTGTTTTTTTGCATCGTAATCTTCTGCTCTTCTCACAAATTCAAATCACATTGCACACACACAGACAAACGCATCTACTCATTACATTAAAAGCTTAGTTGTTTTGCCAACACGTGTAGATGCATCCTCTTTTCTTGCGTTGTGTACAATAGACGACGCAATGTTATATAACTTAAATACTCAATCCGTAAGATGATCAAGCATTTTCTGCTCAGAAGATGAAGTGATTTCTGGATTACTGAATTGAATGTATTTATTAATAGAGTAACAATGGTTTGATCTCTGTATTTGATTCTTCTCAGAAAAGCACTAAGACGGCGATGGAGCTGGGCAGGACGTTCGCCAGCATGTTCTCAGACATCTCCTTCAGACAGAAGCTGCTAGAGAGTAAAACCCAAGAGGAGTTTAAAGAGGCACTGCTCATCCAGAGGTACCACCTGACCGCTGCCAAGCGTAAAACCACGGCTGTGGAGGGCGAAGAGACAGACCCACACAGTCAAAAACCACTGAAGGTGTGTGCGCATCGCAGCGTGTGCGCCGATGCTTAAGGTTCAGTTCTAATGGCTTTAATGTGATTGTTTTCCTCTATGCTCTCTTCAGTCCTCGTCCGTCACTTTCTCTTTCTCCCTTCGCCTTTTGCTGTTTGACTTAAACTCCAGTGATTAAGTTCTACTGAGCATGTAGCAGCTAATGAGAATTTATCTTGTTTGTTACTCCGGTTTGACGCACACACAAAAAGTCCGATTCGGCATATGTGAGCATTAGACCACCCTGGCTGAGGTTAGCCGCCTGTAAAAGCCCTCTGTTTTCTTCTCTGTAAAGACAACAGTGGAGGCCCAAATAGTTGTGTTTTTGTTTTTTTGCATTTTTCACTCCATCACACATCTGAGGAATGGTAACCAGGTGGAGAGGATCATTACTTTGTGTGTGTGTATGTATGTGTGTGTGTTCATGATCACTTGTGCGTGTGCACACTAGAAGCTATTCATCTCTGGCAAACGACCAGGAAAGGTCTCTCTCTCTCTCTGTATCAGACACACGCTGTCATGATGAATAAGTGCGGCTCAGTAATGAACACTTAAAGCTGTACGACTTATTTAAACATGTCCTGAGACAAGGTTCTCTCTGACTGACAGAAAACGAGCTTGTCTGCCAAAAAGAGGCTAATGTGGGTCATTAATGTGAGATGGACAGACTGCTCCGCTGCCAAATCCTGACCTGTAAAGCCTATTAAAATTGTATTAATTCAACAAGACTCTATATTTGTGTCTGGGGACAAAGACACACACACACCAGGGCTTCCTAACTCACCATAATTAGTAGTATTTTTTCTGTTTCTTTTATATTATAAGGTTCAGATTGTTCACATTAGTTAATGGATTGGGTATCATATAATATAATATTTGATATTTTACATAATTTATTTATTTCAACTTATAAATTTACTGAGACATTTTAATATTTAAAGTTTTATAAACTGATGTATTTTGATCAAACATAAATTACCAACGAACAATAGAATAATTATACAGTACTGTTTTAGATTTTGTCAGTACATTATTATTTATTTATTTGAAAGAAATTAAATGCTTACTATTCATCAAGGATGCATTAAATTAATCAAAACTGACAGCCAAGATATACAGAAATGCTTATCAGTATCAAAGTTTCCAAAAATATACAACTGTTTTCAAGTATATGATCAGCATATTAGAATGATATCTTTATAATTGTGACTCTAAAAACTGGAGTAATGATGCTAAAAATTCAGCTTTACCATCACTGAAATAAATATATTCAAATAGAAAACAGTTGTTTTACATAATAATAATAATAATATTATTATTTCACATTATGTCTGTTTTACTGTATTTTTTATTAAATAATGCAGCTTTGGTTAGTGTAAGAGACTTCTTTCAAAAACATAAAAATTTTGACAGACCCCAAACTTTTGAACAGCAGTATAAATTAACTTTTAATATTTATGATAAATGCTGTAAAGATTTTGATTTTCATCAATAATTTGTCATTTTAACCAATTCTTTAAAACAACTGGTTTATTATAGTTGTGAGAAAAAACACATTGGTTATGCTGTAGATTTGAGTTGATATGCAGCCAGTGAATGCAATCTGAATATATGATTTCTATTCATTGTCTTCAGATTATTTTGTAGTATTCTGGTCATTCTTATCAATTTAAATTCAGACTGCATTAATTAAAATATAGTGTTAATTAAAAACATATAGTGTCATACTGATGCCCAAAACACTAATGCACAAAGGGAACAAAAATATAAAATACATTTTAAAATGTTATAAATTATAGTTATTATAAAAATATATGCACACACACATCCACAATTGCAAAATGTACACATTTTATTGTGGCTTTCTATTTTAAAAAGACTTAAGCCAGTCTAATGCAGTTCCAGTCTAATGCAGTTCTCTGAAATGCACGTGTCAGATGTTTTCTGCTACATTAATGGATATTTAGAGTAATGTAACAGGTGTCTTGACTGTGCTTTGCTGATGTAGTTGTAATGCTTTTGCATTGTACTAATGCTGTTCTAACCCTGGGCTGTCTCTCTCTCTAGTCTGCAGAATCTGTGTTCTCTCATCTTGTGTCTCTCTCTCTGCTGTGCAGGGGGCCCTGTGTGAGTGCGATTACACTGAGCTTCTGTGTGTGTACGTGTGTGTCTGTGTGTGTGAGGATTTAAGTAAAAGTGTGTGTTTGTCTGCTTTAACACAGTATCTCTTCCCTTGCAGTGTAAAGCGTTGTATGTGTGTATGTGCTTTTGTGTGTGTATTTGCTGTGATTGGGCAGGATTTGGTGTGGATGATGTTTAATTGGTGTGTGTGTATGTGTGTGTGCTTTAATCCTGTGCCTCTCCTGCTGCAGTATTGCAGTAAATGTATTTAAATGTTTTGACTTTTACATGTGTAGATGTATGAACGTGTGTGTGAGTAATCCTCTCTCTCTACCTCTCTCTCTCTGTATGTGTGTAGTGTAGAGATTTCTTCAGAGTGGGAAGAGGAATCTATGAGGATCTGTGTCGCCGACTGCCTCTCTACCCGTCTGACTTCACTGATGGTGTGTCAAGCATAAACATAAAGGATCAAATTTTGCAGATGTTGTGGAATTTTTTTTCATGTTTTCACAAAGGATATATGGTCCTTAACCTTCTTAGTTATATTTAAAGATGTGACAGTAGTTCAGATGATTTCATAAGGGCTTGTCCAGTAGCAAGCAGGACCAGGAACGAACAGAAATTATGAAATGCTATATTTCTGGGTTTTATGTCACTTTATATTCCTCACAGAGATATACTGGACAGTACAGCCAAGCAGTCTGAGAAAATAATCAGATATGCTCTTCTAAACTCTCCCGTCTTTCTCTTATTGCATTAAAAAGTCATTTTGGTGAAAGTTTATTTAGAAATAAGCAGTTAAAACACTGATTAATTAGATTTTTTTGTTTTGCGGTGAGAAATTCCAGATATACACACACACACATTCCATTTATATGTAAATGATACATTTCTAGTTATAATCGCAACTTCTTTACACTAATATTCAAAGGTTTTGAGTCAGTATTTTAAAGGAAATTAGTACTTTTATTTTACAAGAATTCTTTATTGGAAAGGCATGACTGTGAAGGCGTCTATGTTACAGTACATATTTCTATTTTTTAAAAATGCCTTTACTTCATTTATAGAATCTTGAAAGAAAAAAACAGTTTCCACAAAAATATTAAGCAGCTGTTTTTAACTGTTTTCAACATAGATAATACATTTAACTCTTGAGCACTAAATCAGCATTTTATTCAGTGATTTCTGAAGGATCATGTGACACTTAAGACTGGTGCAATGACTGTTAATAAATTACATTTTATAACAACTATTTTAACAATTATTAGATAATTATTTTAACTTGTAATAATGTTTCACTATATTGCTGTTTTTGTAATTTTATTAAAAAAAATGCAGTCTAAAATGCAAATCTCCAATTTTTAAACAGAGTGTATATACTTTATACTTCAGTCTTTTACGCTATAAGTGAATATAGCTCTAATGATGTTTATATTATGTGTTAATAGTTATAAATACATAGAATGTGGATTAATTATATGATATTACATGCCATTAAACATATTCACTTTGGCAGCTGTAATACGTATGTGCGTTTTTATTAATGTGTGTGTTTCAGGATTAGTGGGTAATAACAAAGCCCTGGTTAAGTTCATGACGACCTCCATCTTCCTCTACATCGCTGTGCTGCTTCCCGCCATTGCTTTTGGCTCACTCAACGATGAGAGCACTCGGGGCGAGATTGGTGATCACTCACACACAGACACACACTTGCTCTTTACACACCATGTCTCCACACACACACACAGACTGAGTTGTTTTCTCTTCTGATTAGACGTCCAGAAGACGATCATCGGGCAAAGTATAGGAGGAATCATCTACTCACTGTGCGCTGGCTCTCCTCTGGTCATTCCACTGACCACAGCGCCCATCGCTATTTTCATCAGCGGTATGTACATACATGCCTCCGTGTGCAACAATAGATGCATGTTCACATACACACATACCTTGGCTCTCGTTTGCGGTCTGGTCCTGAACCGTGCTTCGTTTTTGTGGTGTGTTTAGATGAGCTCTCTTTGTTTGTTGAATACTTTGACGTTGAGTGTTTAGAGAGCTCTGCTAACCACAGGATGAGGTGGAACAAGACTCTTAATCTCACAAACAGCAGGATGGGAGTCTGATACGGCCCCCATTTGTTTGGGCGAAGTTTGATGTTTGCCCTGGCTGAGAGGAGATTTCCTCCTAAAGCTCATTCCTGTGGCTGCTCTCGCACACCGTTACCAGCAGGAGGGTTGCCCTGAAAAATGGTTTCGCTGTAGTAAAATGAAATTCTGTTTTGGTGAAAATGCACAGAGGAGGACAAAACCGCCACATTCATCTATAATAATGATCCTTCCCAATCAAAGATTGTGTCTTGTGGTTTCTCATGGGAATAACAGCAGGAATTCTTTAAATGTTTGGGAGCAGTTTTTTAAACATCAAACGATGGACATTTACTGTGCATTATAATCCCGTGTCATTATGAGATTTAGGTTGATTGTGTTTTTATTCACTCCTGATGATCTGGATGTTGTGTTGTTGCTTCTGTGTGTTTGTCTCTGTGTGGCTGCAGTGATTAGGGGGATCTGCGATGATTATGAGCTGGACTTCGCAGCATTTTATGCATGTATCGGCCTATGGAACAGCCTCTTCCTCATCATGGGAGGAGTCTTCAACCTTAGCCTGCTTGTTAAGCTTTTCAAGAGGTCAGAAACACACACATACACACATAGATAATTGTGCAGACAGTACTGCTTGAATACTGATATGTTTTTGTTGTTCTGTTTTTTTACCCACAGGTCGATAGAGGAGGTGATAGCTTTGTTCATTTCCATCGCTTTTGTTGCAGATGCAGTTAAGGGCACCATCAAGAGTGAGTGCTACATACATACATACTGCATATACACAGCCAAACCCTTTAAATAATCTGGATATCTGTGTGAATGATTTTTAGATTACAGTCTAGAGCTGCACGATTCTGGATAAAATGAGAATCACAATTTTTTTTCTTAGAATAAAGATCACGATTCTCTCACGATTCTGGAGAACTTTTTTTTATTTTAAAGATTTACCCCT
>JAUMHE010000062.1:7634623-7647458 GCA_032359235.1 Enteromius mattozi | reverse complement strand
TATGTATGTATATGTATAAAAATAAAGCTTAATGAGTATGTGTTTGAGTGATGGTGTTGGCCCCCTGTCTGGTTTGGCGGTAACCTGAAATGCCTGGCTGCTGTGGGAGCAGCCTCTTCATTGGCTGGAATCTTCCTCTCCCCTCCCCTTTTACCTCTGGGTGCCTAGCAACCAGCCATTCTGATTGGCTTAGGCGGTGCCTTGCAAGGCATTCTGCTCGGTGATTAGAGCAGTCTGCCCCCTTCTGATTGGCCCTCGCCATGGTGCCAGTAGAAAGCAGTCACCTATAGCATGCCTCAACAGTAGGAGAGAGGCCAGCAGTAAACAGCATTGTCTGCAGAAACACGCTGTCCCAACACGAGGGGGAGGTGGGATGGAGAGAAAGAAAGAGAAAGATGAGAGGAATGAGGAAAAGAGAGATGAGGGGTGGAGAGGGATACCACTGACAGTGTGGTGTGAGTCATGCTGAGAGGATTGAAGAATGAGGTAATGCCTTATGTGTGGGATGATGTCATCAATAAGAATGCCCCCCCCCCAACAAACACGTTCACTCCCTCTCATCTATTAGTCTTTAGAGTGAACAGTTGTAATTAAGGCACATTAATCCAGTGAGCCTAAAATCTGGTATGTCTGCACACTATTCAATGCGCAAGGCCTTTGTTTTTCGTTTGATTGCAGCAACAAAGGGAATCATGTAATGTGACTCACAGAATAAAGGTTTTGACCCACTGCCGGGCTTATGCTGTAGACAAAGTTCATGAAATCATTTGAATCTCTGAAAACCATGCCCAGTTAACATTTCAAAAGAAAAACTTGTTAGGAAATTGTTACGGTTTATTTCACAGTGTACTGACATGTAATATTAAATATAGACTCATTTTAATTAAAAGTATAATTTACCCCAAAATGAAAATTTCATCATTCATCATCTCCTCTCGTTCCAAACCTGTAAGACCTCCGTTCACCTTCAAGATACAAATTAAGATATTTGGGATCCAAAAACCAAAAATCCAAAAACTTTCCTACCCTCCATAGACCGCAACGCAACTACCATGTTCAAGGCCCAGAAAGTTTGTTAGGACATCATTAAAATTGTGCATGTGACATGATGGTTCAGCCTTAATTTTATGAAGCTACAAGAATATTATTTCGCGGGAGCTAATGGCAGCGTGCTGTCTATTTTCCATTTGTTTATCGATCATGGATGCTTTCATTATCTCGGGCTGATTAAAAACAAGTGTAAGAGGATGATGATAGTAGTAATAAAAACAAAAATGTGTCACCAAATATACTTGGGCGTTGTTTTCAACCAAACTTCTGAATATGTCTTTGGCGTGTTAAGTAACCATAATTACCAGGAGAATAATTGATAACAGGCAGATGAATTATTAAAAAATAACATACACCCAAGGTGTAACGGCCACCGCTTTGAATTATTGCTGCATTACCACCAAAGGAACACTAAGAAAGAAAAAAAAAAGATGATGATGATGATGATGATAATAATAAAAGTAAACAAATAAAAAAGTCAAGATTATTGTGTCACATAAACCAAGAATCTTCCCAGACACAGGTACACACAGGTACCCCTGCTTTTTTCTTATGATGCAATTTATAGAGCAAACATTCATACGAAGCTGTCTTAGTCATAATGTTAACTCATTCTTTTAACTCTGGTGTCTTGGGAGTTTTCCAGTATTTAAGGATGACCCTAGCGTCACAGTGATCCCCACCATGATCACTGCAAACTGTCCCTTTGTAATATTTGGCATCTGTTCTCTGTCTCCCAATAGACGTAGCCTTGGTGATAATGTTACTGTTATTCCAAGCCAATTGCCCAAAATATTTAAAGTTTGGTACCATAAAGGCTGAATAATTGGACAATCCCATATACAGTGAATAAAAGTACCTCTGTCCTTTTGACATTTCCAACAATCATTATTATTTGTCAAACCCATTCTATTGAGTCTGAGAGGTGTCAAATAAAACCTGTGCATGATTTTGTACTGTGTGAATTGTCCTCTAGCTTCCCTTACATATTTGCCTGTGTTTGACAGCATTCTTTTCCATTCTTCATCCCCGAATATAATCTCAATGTCCTTTTCCCATATTGTTTTTAAATGAATGCAGTCATTGCTGAGCACATGGTTGGTCGTCCTGTGGCTTTTTGCTGTGAAGTCAATGTTAGGAAGTCCACAATATGGTTTCCGTCTCTGTGCTGAATTTTTGTGAAAACACAATTTTTTTTAATTTGAAGATACTTCCAGAAGAGGTCTTTTCCTTTGAATTTATATTTCTGTACAAGCTCATTATAAGACATGAATACACCTTGTTCAAACAAATTTGTTACAGTACTTAAACCATTCATATGCCATTTCTTCCAGTATATGGGTGATTTCCCAATACAAATAGCAGAATTATACCATAGAGAAGAATATGGTTGTTTACATTGTGATAATTTATGCATCTTGTGAATCTTCACCCATACCTCTCTTGTCTTGAGTGCTTCATAATAGGATTTATGGTTGTATCTAAGGATTGCAATAGGTGCTCAATAGGACTGTAAGGCCAAGACAATGTTTTCTCAATGACAACCCAATCTAATTGAGAATTATTATTATTTCAATGCTTGGCCAGTTTTGCCATTTCAAAGGATATTTGATAAAGCCAAGGATAAGGTAATCCCAGTCCTCCCTTATCCCGAGGTGCACATAATTTACTAAACTTTATCCTAGGTCTTTTTCCATTCCATAGGAAATGTTTAATAATCGTATCATGTTGCTTAAAAATCAGCTGTGGTATTGAAAGTGGTAGTTAAGTTGAGACGAGACCACCATCTTAATTATATTCACCTTCCCCCGTAAAGTTAACAGAATTTTCCCCCATTTATCCAAGTTATTTTTTATGTTTTGTAGAAGTGTATTTAGCATAGGGATCTCCTCTTACTCCCTGCTTATCTTGATCCCCAAATATTTGATCCCTTTTGGGATCCATCTAAAGCCAAATTTTGTAACCATGTTTGCTATAGATATTCCAGAAATAGGCGTAGACCCACTTAATGAAACGGGGCCCAAACCCAAAGTTTGATAATGTTGTAAATAAAAATTCCCATTGAACCTGGTCAAACGCCTTCTCTGCATCAGGTGAGGGGGCAACAATTGGGTCAGTTTTCTCTCTATTTAACCAAATTAGATGTAGTAATCTTCTCATATTATCTGTTGATGACCTATTTATCATAAATCCAACTTGATCGGGATTTATGATATTGGATAGCACCTTCTCTAACCGTGATGCAAGAATTTTACTGAGGATCTTACGGTCTACATTAATCAAACTTATTGGGCGATAATTTGAGGGTTCCCTATCTTTCTTAGGAATCACTGATATTAGAGCGTCATTGAAGGAAGAGGGAAGAGATCCATTAGCATATGCCTCGTTATATACTTCGGTAAGAATGGGTGCAAGTAAATCTATATACTGTTTATAATATTCAACTGGGAGCCCATCCAACCGGTATGCATTATTTTTCAATGTTTCAATTGGCCTTTTTTTTTTTGCTTTATTTTACAATGGTAAAACATAATGAAATTAAAAATAGTCTTCTTGTGGGTTTTTTTGTTTGTTTTTTTGTTTTAATTTTGCGGGAAAACGACCCTGACATGTTCTTGACAGATTTTTGTGAGATTTTCCTCAACAGCACAATGCTGTGTGAACACGCAGTTCTTTGAAGTGTCATTTTGGTGCGGCTCTTTTGCTTTCTTTTTTTTGTGTATATGTCAGTGATGTCAACTCCTTAAGAGAAATGGCACTCCACTGATATCTTGAATATCTCAGCTGCCGTGAAAAATAGGCCAAAAAGCATCAGCCATTTCACAATAGTGCTGCTCAGTCCAAAAACCCAGAAGAATATTGTAATTTTTTCTAAAAATTTGATTTGAGTAAAATACGGTTTGTCAAACTGTTCTCACGAAAACCTAAACTAGCTGGTGATTTCATATGAATTTATACAATTTTATTTGTTCGGAAACATACGTTTTGTAAAACAAGCGTGAAGGTCCACCCCTAAACCTAAATCTCAATGGGGCAAAAGCAGATCATACAAAAAATCACAAAAGAGATCCTAGAAATACATCAACTTGGCAAAATGTAAAACCGTTACAGATTGTTGGGAGTGTGTGTTTAACATCATGTGAAGAGACTACAACAGGCTTAACCACAGGCCTTGTTATACTTCCAAAATGAATTCTTCTGAACCCACATATATTCTGAGTTGGCTTACAAATTGATGTCACAACTTTATTACGTTAGGTAAACTGTAAAGATATATTTATATATATTTTATATAAAATCTCTTTTTTTTGTTTGTTTTTTGATAGCTTGTCATGTGTAGACCTAAGTGTGTTTATTTGATTTTAAACCGTATGTAAGGGTACACTAAAGTGATTTTCGTGTCAGGAAAAGTGTGAAATCTGTGTTTGTGTGCAACTATATGTGTGTGGGAGACAGAGAGATTACCTCCAAACAGGAACGAGAGAGGGGATTGTGCCTAGCTTGATGTAATGCTATGTGTCAGACTCAGTGGAGCGCTATCATCTGTGGGAGGTCATTGAGTACATAGGGATATCCTGCCTACATAGACACACTTCATACTCAAACCTGCTGTGATCCCTAAAGACAAGGGCCAGACTGCCTTTGGCTAAATCTCTCAAATTGAATGTGTCAAACAAGATTCCAGAAGTCATTGCCCACAGCTGAACTAAGTATTTGATTCCTGTTGGGCTGCTACAGGCTTCAGTCTGATATCAAGCCCATATGTTCCCCATTCTTTAATTAAAATGATGGCAAACAAGGAATTATCAAATTTAAAGAAAAGCAAGTGATTGTTGCTCAGTGTGTTCCAGTCACTGATCTATAATAGAGAATAGCTGAGGAAATGTAACCATTATAATTAGTAATTACAATGTTTCTATTAAATGGTTATAATGTTAAATACAAATTCAGTCATATTAAAAACATTATTCTGCTTTTAGCCTTATGCTGGTTGGTTCACTTTCCAGCAAATAAAACTATAAAAGGAAATAATTAAATAAATTAGCACGGTAATATGGTGTATCAGCAATCTCACAGGCTGATGATAGGACGATATGACAATTGAGCATATCGCCCAACACTAATTAAATAACAGAATCTTGATTTAACTATTAAGGCCCATCAAAATTACAAGCTCTGGGGCTTTTTAATGCACAAGTAGTTGATGACAGATTTGCCACTGAAGTGCAGAAGACAGCTATGCCAAGCCAGATATCCCCTGTCAAAGAAAGCATTTTCTATACTGGGCTAAGAGCTTTGTCCCTCACTCCTCCCTGGCATCTAGTGCATGGAAAAAAAAAATAGATTTGTGCCATGTGTCTTTTTACTGAAGCTTCACATTTGTTTAAATATCAGAGCACACTGTCATGCGACACTGTAGAGGTTAAATTACACACTTCGCAAAAAGCAGCCGACCTTTTACATTTACAGCTTGTAGTTAAGAGGTTTAAAAGCTGGTCTTCCTTTCACACAAGCCATAAAACCTCCTTGTTGTGTAATAAAAATTCATTCTCTGAAAAAGTCATTTAATTTCATGTTCTTTAAGACTTCGGAAGCCTCCTTTGTTTGGCCACTGGGAGTTTTTGGACACTGGATTTTATTTTATATATTTTTTTTAATGAAAGTAAAATAGTAGAGTATGTTAAAAATTAAGCTATATTGATCAATTTTAACCAGTTGTGAATGTATGTAGTCAGTTCCTCTCATGTTCACAATGATGTCCTAGCAGAGTAATCACCGGTGTAGTTCATTAAATTAGATACTTTTTTTTTTTTTTTGCTGTTTATCTTTCTTTAAAATAAATGTATTATAAAATAAAATATATGTGAAAAAATGTAGTGATGAAATAAATTAGTTTTACACTTAAAAAAATTGTGTAAATTATATAAATTTCATACATTATTATATCGTTGATTTAATTGGGACAAAGCAATCAATTTTTTGCTTGCGTGCTAGTTTAAAAAGATTTTATGTAGCTGACTCCGTAGATTTCCAGAAGCGCTCCGTTACAGCTAATGGCATTAATGAAGTTCTGGACAGCGGCTGAGGTTAAATTCGTGCTCTTCTAATTGATTGGCTTTAATTGTTCATTGATTCAGGATGTAGTTGGGCTGAGGATGATTGAAGTCTCACCCAACGTCAAGATCCCGTAGAGCTGGAGATCAGACAAATAGATCACATGATGGATTAACTCAATGTAGTACAGTGATGAGTCATCATTGCAGCACACACACACACACCACACTCACTCTTTAAACCTCTTACCCTCAGTACCACTGCAAGCTCCTTGCTAGCCCTGCCCTCCGAGACATGATGGACAGATGAGCTAATCCCTTCGTTTCTCAGCCAATCACAGCAACTGTTTTCGTTTTCCAGGTGCTTGCTTTCACATGGTATTTCAGCTTCCTATTGGTCCATACCAGGTGTCAAGGTTAGATTTAGCACAACAGGAAGTCAGTGATCTCATTCAACCCTCCCAGCCCCCCGCTGTTCACAAAACTGTCTGTTATAGCTGAGATCACTTTTTGGATTAGGGTCAGTTACAGCATTCTTATATAATGACCTTTTCTTTTTATCTCTGTGTGTGTTCAGGATACTTGTACCCTTGTATCCCTGTTCATCTGTGTTGGATTGTGTAACTCTTTGGACAACAGGAGACCAAGCGCCAAATGTTAATGGCATACAGTGTGATAATGCCACACACAGACTCAAAGCTGATTGGTCAAAGTCTCAGTGTTGTCTGTCCCCTTGTCTCTATCCATCATGATCTGCTCAATGTATCCACCCTGCTGATGATGATCGAATACTTGAAATATTTCCCTAGATAATAATCATGCGCCACTTCGATTTACTACAATTGTCAGATCAAACACAATACGATTCTCATGACCTCTTTTTGTTCTTCAGATTTTTGGGAACAAGATGTTCATTCCCTCTCTGGATGGAGCTCTGTTTCAGTGGAACAGAGACAGGGAGAGTATGGAGGCTGTTCCATTCAGTGTCGAGTCCCTGCTGGACTCCTCGTACCGCATCGGAGAGGACACTGTGCTTGTAGGTGGCAAGTCCCTCACCACATACGGCCTTGGCGCATACAGCGGCAAGGTAACTCAAACCTTTTTTTTCCAGTTGTTTTTTAGAACAATAAATGATTGATGTGCTTTTGTAGCACTATGCAAACTCTTTTATCATATAGTATCGTTTGTCAGCTTTAACCTCGCTCTCTTTTTCTCTGTAGTTGAAGTATATTTGTTCAGCGGTGGGCTGCAGTCGGTGGGGGGATGAGGAAGGAGAGCCAGAGGACGTACTGTTACTCCAGAGAACACAGAAAACTGTCAGAGCCGTGAGGCCTCGCAACGGGTTTGAGAAGTAAGAATTACCCGCAGGCTCTGTTGAGCGCTTCATGTGACCTTGCTTTTGATCTCACAAATGATACAGAAGTAGATTGGATGCACGGTATGCTAGTTTGTATCATCATTGCACAGCTTGATATTGACTAGTAGGAATAGTAGTCATCCTGGTAAAATGGCAATTGTTTTGTGTTTACTCTCTCTGTTAGGTGGAACTTCAGCGTGGGAAACTTTGAGCTAAAATTCGTCCCTGAGATTCAGTCCAACCTCAACTTTCTTGAGGGGGAGGCATCTAATGGGGAGACATGGCGAGAGGTCAGACGTGAAGCACAACGCGTCATCCAAGAGGAGACGGACACACAAACCAAAAATCATGCTAATACGCATCCAAACTCGCACACTCAGGTAGAGGGCTTAGACCTGGTCATTAAAGTTTCTGTGCCGGACTGGAAAGTCATGGCCTTCAGCACCAAACCAGAAGGACAGATGATCTGGGAGCATCAGGTAACGGTCTCAACCTGTTTTGCCGCCATTTGGAGTCTTAGCTAAAACTTGTGATTTTGCATTTTTCATGGATTCTTTTTTTCTTTCCTTTTTGTGAAGTTTTGCACACCCATTGCCTCTGCATGGTTGGTTGGAGGGGGGAAGGTGACGCCCATTAGCCTGTTCGATGACACCTCGTATAACTCCCAAACCGAGACTGAGGCTCAGGAGGATGATGACATTATGGAAGAGGCCCGTGGGGCCACAGAGTCCAGCGTTTACCTGGGTAACACACACTTGACATTCCTTTTACACACATCACATGAATGTGTTTACATCTAATATAAAATTGGTATTGGCTAAACCAATTCATAATCAGGTATAAATGCAGGTGTGAACTGTGCCTTAAATGTATTTGCAACCTGGTAATTTTTTTAAAATTTATTTATTATTATTATGTTTTTTTATTCAGCAAGTATACATTAAATAGATTACAAGCGACAGTAAAAGTCATTATTTGGAATAATGTTCAATTTCAAATAAATGCATCTCTTTCTGATCATGAAAGAGGCTTAAAAAATGACAGCTTCCACAAAAATATTAAACAATATAATGTTTTTTAATATATGATAATAGTAATAAATAATTATTGTGCAGCAAATCAGCATATTTTAATTCTTTCAATGACTGGAGTATAGACTGATGAAAATTCAGCTTTGCATCACCGAAATAAATAGCATTTAAAAAATAAAATAAATAGAAAACTTTTTAAATTGAGTGTATTATTGATCAAATAATGCGCCTCACAATGGACAAGAAATGCGTTTGAGACGCATTATTTTTTATTTATTAATTTTTGCATATAATGGGAATTTAAAATGTTATTTCTCTCTCATTAAAGGAATGTTTCAGGGTCAGCTGTACCTCCAGTCTTCTGTGAGAATCTCTGAGAAGTTTCCATCGAAGCCCAATGCTCTGAATGGATGGAGCAGTGACAGTGACATGATGCCACCACCTACGGTCAAATGGAAACCCCTTATCCGTATGTATATTACACCTCATACAGACAAAAAAAGAATGTACTCAAGTGTAATGTTGTCAATAACACTTGTCCATTTCCTCTTAGACTCACCTTCCCGTACTCCAGTCCTGGTGGGCTCTGAGGAGTTTGATAAATGTCTGAATAATGACAAATTCTCTCATGAGGAGTACAGTAATGGAGCTCTGTCAATACTGCAGTACCCATATGGTAAGAACAACAGTCCTTCAGTTCGTTTCAACACTTGGTTTGACTGTGAACATGTGGTTTGACAGACAATTTGAGCTCATCACTTTCCTCTGTTTCCTCATGTAGATAATGGATACTACTTTCCGTACAGTCCTCGTTACCGTAACAGGCGCGATGAGACGGCAGTGAGTGTTCTGCTGAAGAAAGATGGAGAGGGGTCACAGGTCAGAAGGAAGGACCCTGTGCTGCTGCTGCCGTGGTGGAAAGAGATTCTGGGCACCATCATCTTCTGCATCGCTGCCACCACCTACATCGTCCGCAAGTTCTTCCACCCGCCCACAGCATACGTGCGGGTAAACAAAATCTCAATGCACACAAAACATAGTGACAAAATAACATCAGTGAAAAGTCACGTGTGTTGCTCTGTTTTAATATATCTGTGCAGCAACGAAAGGAGTCTGAGACACAGTGTCAAACTGACAGCAAGTTTGAACTGGACATTACAGAACCCAAAGAAATTGTTGTCACGGAGACGCGTCCTTATGAATATGTTTCTAGGTATGTGAGCATGCATTTCAAATTTTATATTGATGTTAAAGCTAATTGGGGGTCCATAGCTTGTTAGTGCAACATGCTATGGACCCCCAATCAGCATTATTACTGTTATCAATATTTAACAATAATTATCGTTAGTATATCGTAAGTGTATATATATATATATATATATATATATATATAAGCCATCATTTGAAATGAGCTACTTGCATGTTAACTTGCATGAAGTAACAAATGCATCAGTCAGAATTACAGTTGGAGTTCCTCTTTTAAATAAGGAAATTCAAACTCATTTCCTAAAATAGTTTACACTTGTTTGCACATGTTGCATTAGAGACTCACAGTTGCTGAGTGTGGAATGCACAGATGGCATCATGATTATATCTTGCTTTTAAATTCTCAAGGGTAAATGCTAAGCTATTATGACTCGAGTGCTCTTGCTGTGCAGTTTATTTGTTGTTTGAGTTTGATTGTTTTCAAGTGACGTTTTAAATTACTAATTTATGCAGTATGTAACTGTGTTAGTAGGCTTCGCTGCATGCTCTGTTGAGCTCAGCTGAAAACAGACACACAGCTGTACTATTGTACGTGGTGATTCAAATCAGCAGAACAAAGTCCAAAGGAATATTTTCATAACTGATTTGTGTTTGTGTATATCAGGTACTTGACAGACTTCGAGCCAGTGCAGTGTTTGGGACGTGGAGGATTTGGTGTCGTGTTTGAGGCTCGCAACAAAGTGGACGACTGCAACTATGCCATCAAGAGGATCCGTTTACCCAACAGGTATCAGTCAACACAAACATTAGTGATCCATAAAAAACATCCATTTGGGATACAGGTGTGTGTATGTTTGTCTTTAATGCTGTGTTTTGGATTGTAGGGAGTTGGCTCGGGAGAAGGTCATGCGAGAGGTGAAGGCTCTTGCTAAGCTGGAACACCCAGGCATCATCCGTTACTTTAACGCTTGGCAGGAGAGCCCACCCCAGGGCTGGCAGGAGGACATGGACAAACGCTGGCTCAAAGACGCAAGGTGCAAAACATGGCCTTAAACCGAAACCTGGTGACTTTTGATAAATACAGGGTTGATGCAGTCAAGGATAGTCAGAGAAGTCCTATTTCTGGGCCAGTAAAAGCCATGAGAACATTTTTATAGTTATGCATAGTTCAAGATTCAAGTACACTCCTAAATGTTCATGGCAATTTCAATTAAATGATTTTTCAAAATGGCAAAATTGGGAAAATCACATAAATATATCAAATGGAGTAGACACTGAAAAAGAAAAAAAGGTTGGGGGAGGAAAAAATTTAATAAAATAAATAAATGATATAATAATAATAATAATAATAATATATATATTTTATTATTATTTAAGAAAAATAATTTCTGTATTTTATTCTGAGTTTATTAAAACTCAAAATTGATAATAAGAACTATTATTATTGATTTAGGTACCAATAATAATTAAGCAAATTAGAATGATTTCAGAAGGATCATGTGACACTGAAGACTGTTTTAAACTTTTTTTTTTTTTTTAAGCTGAAAATTCAACTTTGATATCACAGGAATAAATTACATCTTAAAATACATTAAAATAAAAAAAATGCATTTTAATGTGTAATAACATCTCACAATATTACTGTTTTTACTGTATTTTGATCACATAAATCCAGCCTTGGTAAGCATAAGAGACTTGGTTCAAAACCTAAATAATTCGTTCTTCCAAAATGTTGACAGTGTACATATGCTTGCAGTATTTTTAGTATTTAAATACACATTTGTCTGTCTGTCCAATTAAATTTTTCTTAATTTATATTTTTTATCATAAAAATAATTCTGCCTTATCTTAATTAATCTAAGCAGGGACATCAACTTAAGTATGCTGTTGTTTTTTTTTTTGTCTTCAGCACTGCTGACTGGCTGCTGAGCTCTCCTGAGCACATGGAGGCATTTTCAGTCAAGGTTCCTGTGGCCACTCCTTCTCCGGTGGACTCCTCATGCATGTGTGCGGCCGGTGGTGACACGAGTGTGTGTGTCGGTGATCAGGTGTGTGTGGAAGGCCTGGGGCCGGACAGTATGATGTCAGAGCGTGACAGTCAGGCCGACCCAGACGCTATCCTGGAGGTCTCAGATTCCCCGCACTCCTTTGAGCTCTGCCCTCCCCGCACAGTTACTCATGGCGACTGCACTTCTTCCTCCTTCGACATCGTCTTCGAGGACTCAGGCTGTGAACACCAGGACAATGACAGTGACCTCAGCGGAAGTACACCTGTGCCACCTGCGTGCCTTTCACAGTCTGGCTCCAAACCTCAGCGTAGTGCATCAGCGGGACCTCCCTCTTCCATACCTTCGAGGCCCACCTCTCTGAGCCTGGCCCCCAGCACCCCCTGTCCCGCCATGCGGCCCCCGCTCACACCTAAGGTCTACTTGTACATTCAGATGCAGCTGTGCAGGAAGGAGAACCTGAAGGACTGGATGGCTCAGAGGTGTCTGCCTGAGCTCAGGGAACACGCTCAGTGTCTGGACATCTTCTTGCAGATCGCAGAAGCTGTGGATTTCTTGCATAGCAAAGGGCTTATGCACAGAGATCTTAAGGTTGGTGTTGAAAACTAAATGTGCTTTAATTGAGGGGTTTTCCAAAGCAAACCGTGCTTTCATTTTCTTTTCTTTCTCTTTTTGTCTTAGCCATCTAATATCTTCTTCACAATGGATGACGTGGTGAAGGTAGGAGACTTCGGACTGGTCACTGCCATGGATCAGGAGGAAGATGACGAGGAGCTGAGTACTCTCACACCAATGCCAGTCTATGCCCGTCACACTGGCCAAGTGGGCACCAAACTCTACATGAGCCCTGAACAGGTCAGTTCCTGTCACTCACTGCACACAATTTAATGTGAAAACAGTACTGGTGTTTTACATAAAACAAGCCAAAAGAAACCGCTGACGGGAGAAGGAGGCACCTTAGTCACATTTAAGGATTTGAATGTCAAAGAGACTTATCGTGGGCTCTTTTGACTTGGGCCAGTTAGCAACCACATAGCAAAATATTTAAGTGGACCTTAACAGACTTATAACAACATCCTGGTAAACATCAAGGAGGTGACATTTTTATTTTAATGCAAAATGTAAAAAAGT
>JAUMHE010000062.1:7617721-7634523 GCA_032359235.1 Enteromius mattozi | reverse complement strand
TATATATATATACTTATTTTTTCCTTTCGTCTCTTCCTTTTCTCTATGTAGCTGTCTGGGAATTCTTATTCTCACAAGGTGGACATTTATTCCCTCGGCCTGATTCTGTTTGAGCTTCTCTGTCCGTTCCGCACCCAGATGGAGAGAGTCAGGGTAAGACCGTCATTCAGATTTTGGGCTTTTATGCTTACCAAGGCTACATATATTTGATCAAAAATATGGTACAATTAACTATTGTGTAATATTATTACAGTTTAAACTTTATGTAATTTATTTATTATTTAAAAATATATTTTTGTTGCAGTGTAAATGCATTCAGGTCATGTTTGATCAATTTGATTTGTCCTTGTTGAATAAAAGTGTTTATTTGCAAAAGAAAAAATCTGAATGCTAATGTACTCACGTGAATGCAAGAATAAACATGTTGAATAGAATATATTGTACTGAATGATACACATCTAACTGTTTTTCTTTCAGACTCTCACAGAGGTCAGAGCCCTGCAGTTTCCTGCTGCTTTCTGTAAGGCCAATGTCCTGGAAGTAAGTTTGTTTGTGTTTGTTTGTCTATACTGCTGGGTATTTTGCAATGGTGGTGGGAGGTGGAGAGGGAGGGACCCTACAGTTGGGAAATCCTGAAGATAAACAGCACTTCTAGTGCCCCCTATAGGTGCAAAGTTACAATTACAGCATCAACATCTCCAGTCAAAACTGTTTTTCACTCGTACAGCAGCAGAATGCAGCTGTCAGACCTGTTTTAGAATACTACATTTAGAATACTGTATTTGTATAGTACATACCACAACATCAAAACAGCTTTACAGAAAAGTCCGCACAACTCCAACAGTCTGTCAGTCTGTCACCCACCGTTTTCCACCTTTTGGTTATTCGTTCATATAGACAGTCGCTCTCTCTCTATATAAGTTCATTATTCCACACACTAATATGTTAACACTTTATGTTAAAATTTTTATTTGTGCTATAAAGAGATTGCTTAAAGGGTTACTCCACCCCAAAATGAGTCATTAGTACTTACCCCCATGTCGTTCCAAACCCATAAAAGCTTTGTTCATCTTTGGAACACAATTGAAGATATTTTGGATGAATACCAAGAGGCTTGTGACTGTGCCACTGACTGTCAAGTAATGAACACTGTTAAGGTCCTGAAAAGTATGAAAGACATCATCTGAATCGTCCATCTGCCATTAGTGGTTCAACCATAACATTATGAAGCTACGTAAGTGATTGACAAAATTGGAGTGGAGTAACCCTTTAAGAAAATGTTATATTATTGTAAATTCTGTATTAAAATGGTACTGTTAATGTTGCCGTGAATATAGCCATTGTTACTGAAATGGTGTTAAAACACAAATAAATATGATTTGTGTTTGTGTTTCAGGCTCAGATGGTACGCTGTATGCTGTCCCGAGTGCCAGCGGAGCGGCCTGAGGCATCAGAGATTACAGAGGCCCCTATATTCCAGGAGCTGGAGGTGCCCTGCAGAATCCGACAACGCACTCGAACGTACAGCGCTTCATCTGCAGGACGACCGTCGCGACAAATATCCTCCTCAAATTAGAACTCCCACTCAAAGACAGACACATACTGTGCCTCATCTGCGGGATGACAAACACAACCAGTCACCACCTCTTAGAACGCACATCATTCAGACACTATCGTACCGATAAACTGAGCCCAACTAAACAGCGGATCATTCCACAAACCTCTACAACTGGAACCAAACACATCGTAACCATAAAACAAGCTGCCCTCTGTGGCATTCGTGCCAAAGGCGTTTGCTGATTTACAATATCGCAGTTCTTTCAAGTCATCGTTGATCAGTCCCATAATCGCATACTCCAGAAACAGTTGAACACTCCCCCCAACACACACACACACACACACACACTTACTGTAGTAGGAGAGTTGATGTTTTTCCAGTGCTAACGAATGCTGATGATTGACCTGCCTTTGGACGCCGCTTACTCTGCATGTCTTAAACAGGAAGTTGTGTGACGAGCGCTTTCCTGTCCAAACGGAAAATTTGTACGAGTTCTCTTTCTCCTCTTATGTAAATAGGCTTAAATAATAAGCAGGAGAGGCATTGTGTGCTCGTTCAAGACCGAACGCACAAGTTCAGAGGCATTCTAGCCACTCGCTGTTACAGTGTTAGTGGCTTATGTGCACAGTACTTGATGAACGTGAATCTGCGTGTGACTGAGCGGACGTGGAAATATTCAAACTGCCTTTAAGCTGGACTTTGAGACACGAATGACACGTTTGTGACGATGGTCAGTATGAGACTTAGAATCGAGTGATTTGAAACTGAGCCTTTGAACATCATTCTGTAAAATACTTCATGTCATTAGCAGCCAGAAAAGTAGTTTACTGTATTTCAAATCATTTTGAAACACAAATTGTGATAATTTTTCCTAGAAAAAAAAAATCTGAATAAGAAGTGCTTTGAATAATTACACAATAAGAAAGGATACAGCTGGAGGAATCACTTCGACCAAATATTCAGCACATACCCTTAATTGTAACATATCAGGTAATTACTGATTGTATGATTTTTCTTACCAATTTTGATTAGAGGGACTCAATTTTCTTTTGTATATGAGGGAATTTTCTGTATAGTAAATGCTTTTTACAACTTTTTTTCCAATTTCTGTGGACGATTTTCCTAAGAATTGTTTGAGAGAATGGTTATAGAGTGGATCTTTATGGTCTCTGGTAATGGATTTGGTCTCTGTGGTTGCGTTTAAAAAGCACCGGGTGCCTCTGCACCTTCAGGAACCGCTTGCAGATGTATGTGAATACTGGTGTGTTTCCTGAACGGGGCGTTATGCTGCAGAACGGACATGAGATTATGACCTTTGACCCTTAATCACGAGGACTGCGTCCTGTAATCCACGTCATGGACCGCTTATGAACCCTTCAGCTTTTAACCTGTATCTGTGAACCCGACCCAGTGAAGACAGCAACGAGTGCTGATTCCGTTTATTCAGATCACTGTGGCAAAACCTTCCAACAGCTCTTTCTCTGCCTAACGATCTTCTCCAGTCTCTTGGTTTAAATCGGTTTTATTCATGTCTGTTTCATCGTTGTTAATGTAGCATTTGGTTCTGACGATTCTGTTCCTCCAGTGTTCTTCAGATGTTTTGTTTTTTCCCTGTGACTGTCGATTTATCCCTTTTTTGTTTTTCATGTTCTTTAGGCCAGCCGTCTATGTAAATATGTTTATTTGTTTTTATTTATGTTGAAAACAAAAATCAGTCCGTTGGATTGGTTTGAGGTATAAATAAGGTATATGAATGCACTTGATACAGTGGAGTGCGTTGAATTATTGTGACTTCTTACAAGTCAGAATTTAATAAACATTCTATGATGTTTGTAAAAGTGCTTCCTTTTTTCTTTTTTTGTTTATATAGAATTTATGGAGTCCGACTATAAGACCTGTTTTATATACTGTTATCAGGCTTTCCCAGGAATCTTTTATAGCACAGATTTTTATGAAAGCAGTTTCACTTTTATTTTTAATGTTTGTTTCACACGCTGTTTATAAAATATCACATTTCTTTTTGTATGTCATGGAGAATTTTTTTATTATCTGTTATTACTCATGCATAATATTGAGCTAAAAACACAAACTAAAGTGAGTCCAAAACTTTAGTAGTGTACATTTGATGATTGCATTGGATGAGTCTTTTGTGTCTAGCCCCACAATCTTCTGGAATGTTCCTGAAAGCACTAGAATATTCCAAAATGTTACAGAAACTTCTGGAGTGTTTCCATCCTTGCAAAAGCAATATTAATACAACATTTATTAGTACTAAACCAATAATTAATAAGTTAAAAATATATATATATAATAAGACCTAGCTATTGATGTTACATGAAAATAAACAATACAATAATACTTCAAAATGTACAATCATTTGATGGTTAAATACTACAAAATGCCGCAAGGGAACGCTGTTGAGCTATAGTTAGATTATCTACAGACACTAAAAATTAACTTTTAATACATCAGAACTTGTGGAATGGAATAGAAATCTTATCGCATACAAATTGACAATCTGATAATAACAAAGAAATATTTGTAGAGAGGTATGATTGCTTTAGAATTTTATATCCCAACCACGTAACTATTCTACAGAGAATAACCGCACTTTAACGGCACTGTACGTGTCTATAATAATATTGATTTATTTGTAAAATATTTTATACAGCTAATCTTTATTTAATTTGCTCTGGTCATTTATCTCAATTACCGAATTAAATTCCGCGCTCCTTATCAATCAATGCGTACTTCCGCATCTCGCCGAAAACTCGTCATTTCCGGGTGTCAATATGCGTCTCGGTACTGCAGCGATAAGCATCGGTAAGACGTGAACGGGAAGAAAAGATAAATCAATCTGCCTCCAAAACGAAAGCAAGGGGCCGCCGACAGCATCGACGACACTGTCATCCTTTGTCTCCGTCCTCCGCTAGTGACTAGCAGCGGATTCACCGCCGACTGTCAGCCGTATCTG
The DNA here is from genome assembly GCA_032359235.1 of Enteromius mattozi. NCBI lineage: Eukaryota > Metazoa > Chordata > Actinopteri > Cypriniformes > Cyprinidae > Enteromius > Enteromius mattozi. Next base: position 7,629,991 of record JAUMHE010000062.1, on the reverse strand, counting down.
CGCGAATGGCCGCGGAGGTTCGGAGGGCCCTCGGCCGGGGCTGGTGTCTGACACTCGGCCTGGCTCGCGGAGGCCTTCACGGCACCGTACTGCGATCTCTTCTTGTTATCACAGCCCTCAGTGGACTGGTTCGTCTCCCCGCGGCGACGGAGGCGAAAGAGTGCGATAAACCGTGTTTGAACGGCCAGTGTAACACCTCCAGCGGCGTGTGTGTGTGCGAGCCGGGATGGGTCGGGGAGCAGTGCCAGCACTGCGGCGGCCGCTTCAGGTGAGACACAGACGGCTCTTATTCCCAGCTGATGCTCGTGACATTGACACCAACGCGTCTGATGCACGAACCTGTTTCGGAGCACGCTGTAACGTTTGTCATAGCTTGGTTTATGTGTGGTGATATTACCAACGTATCGTGAAGACTTGTCTTAGGGAATTATGAATATATATATACGACCTGCGTTGTGTGGCGTGAGATACTGGTCTTTAACAGGGTGCTAATTTTGAGTCTGAAGACTTCAAAGTCTAGTGTAGGCCATATATAAAATGTCTGGTGGGGGTTAAGTATGTTTTCTTTTTACATTTTAAAATCCCGAACAACAAAACCAGTCGGGTCAATTTTTTCTTTTTAAATTGACTTTTATTCATTATTTGAAATCTGGATAAATAAGCTCTCCATTGTTGTATGGTTTGTTAGGATAGCATAGTGTGTGTGTGTGTGTGTGTGTGTATATATATATATATATATATATATATATATATATATAATTTTGACCCATGTAATGTATTGTTGGCTATTGCTACAAATATAGAGATATGCTACTTTTGCTCCAGGGTGACAAATATTTTTTTAATAGCTTTTTAAAACATTTTAGTAACCACTAAGGATTAAATTGAAGCTGTTGTCATTAATTATCACGTTAATTATGAAAGCATTTAACCAGAAAGTGAATTTAAATGTGTAATTTAAATAGTTGAATGTGGGCACCAAAAACAACTGGTTTGTACGAGCCGATTAAGCGCTTAAAATTTTGCATATTGAAATATTGCATAGTTGAATATTTCCGCTAGATATCACTGATATTCACACCCTTGTCATAAATTATGGTTATGATAGACTTTATGACTTGAGTCTGTTGTGCCATAATTATTTGGTACTGTACTAGGACTGAAAATAACTCATAAACAGTGGCTTAAAGCTGACGAAAGAACAGTAGTATTTTATGGTTTCATGCTGCTCCATCATGGGATGTGACTCACTGATGGGCAAAGTCTGGCAGAGACACTGGCTACATTGGAGGCTTTGGGTCATGTGGGGTGAATCAGGCTCCAAATGACTGCGAAGAGACTGAAGCCAAATGATCATGTGGTGTCAATCATGAATCTAACACAGCCACGCTGGAGGCAGCATGGAGTTCCTAACATTCTGCTTTTTCAGGTTTTTCATTTTTGGGGTATCATGATCAATGCTAGCATGTAAATTTGGCATTCATACTGTATATTTCATAGTAACGCCACTCTACTTTTTAGTTATGAATGCGATATGTGCGAAATGCAGTACATACTGATTTTATTTTCTTACATTTAATATGGATCTATTAATAGGAATCCATAAATAGACTTCTATCCCAGAAAGCACAGAAAGAGAGGATGTGAAAGCGGTCATGTTGTATGCCGCTTGTCATCAAATTTGCCAGCCCATTCATTATTCTGTAACATAATTATCAGCAACAGGATCTGCTTTAGTAAAAGGCCTCTTTTTAGTACATGGTTTGGTGAAGTACAGAAGCCTGACTGTTTCCCCGCAAAAACCGCAAACACATGAGTCCATTCCTGCCCCAGAATGTCGCCCTGACCGGACACAGTCTGATGATTTGTCCTGTTAAACCGTGCAGGAGCTCACACTAAGTGCTCCGTCTCTCAGCAGCTCCGTCTGCACTTAACAAGTCTAATTCTCAGTAGACCCAGGTTTGAAATCACTTATGGCAGACGGGCATTTCTGACGTTCGCTCGGCTGTCGTCTATCATCATAAAGGCTGAATGGAGACTACTGCCAAACCGACAAGAAAAAAGCACAACAGCTCAATTATTCTGTAATCTTGTGCCCATTATTGAACCTGTGTGCTTTATTTGAAGAAATACATGATGTGATTTTAATTGTTAATGATTCTAATGGGACATTGTTGAATGATGATCTAATCGACTGGGTGGAAGATTGCTGTGCTCCGTCGAGAATCGTGTTTCAGTTATGTGTGTTTGTCACAGCTGTCTGCTGGAGAGTGTATGTGCAGCTCCCACAGGATTGTGGGTGTGTTAATGAACTGTTTTTCAATGTTAACAAAGCTCCTTGAGACTGTAGTTAGGGGCTTAGATACCTCGTAACCACACAATGCAACGTCACCAAACAAAAAAACGCAATTCTGCCAAAACGGGGCTTTTTTAGATATCCTAAAAAATTAACAAGGTGTTAAAGGGATAGTTTACTAGTTTACTTTTTTTCATCATTTACTTATCCACAAGTTATTCCAAACCTATGGCTTTCTTTGATATTTTAAAGAATGTGTGCAACCAAATACAATAGTTGCAGTCGCCATTGATTTCAGTAGTATTTTTGGTCACACTTGATTTTATGGTCCTATTCTTGCTACTACCAAACCATTAACTATGACTAATGCCTCAATAAACTACAAATTTGCTGCCGCTGGGATTGGGAATGTAGAATATGGTAGAATATATGCTAATAAACAGACAATATGTTAGTAATAGTCATGCTGATAACCAACTAGTTAATAGTGACTATGGCTATTGGCAACAGTTTGGCCTAACAAATAAATAAATAAAACATAAATTGACTGACTGATCTTTTAAAATGTTCAAAATTTCTATAGATACCGTGATATAATTATTTAGCAATTTTTTGCCCACCATAATCGTGTAATGAAAATCTGATATTGAGACAGCCCTGCTTCATAACATGAAATCCAAAAGAGGGTGACACTTTATTTAGAGAAGATTTATTCACTATTAACTGACTTTTCCCTCAATAAAATCCTAATCTGCTGCTTATTTATCGTAAAATAAAGTGTTACTGAAAATTGTTTTTAATTAAACTTGTAATTCCCAACCCATGGGACTTTTCTGTGAATTCTGACAGAATTATCTGTAAGAGTTTATAAAAGTGTATTCCATGAAAATCTGATTTAGGTTCTGTTATCAGCATTGCATGTGAACCCAGTGCTAAGCTGCACGCACTGTGCTTGTGTTTTCACTATTGACCCTTGAACCTTAATGTGAGACCACCTGTTATTTAATTCCCCAATTATGTTTTTACTGATTGCTGTTAAACTTGCTTATGCAATTATTATTAATTATTATTATTAAACTGTAGGTGATTCATATTTGTCTTTTATAATAACCTGTTCCTTCAGGTGCATGTGTCAGTAAGCTTTTTTTTCCAATTGGTTTAATAATGTGTCTGTCATACACAGGCTAACGGGACCCTCAGGCTATTTCTCAGATGGACCAGGAAACTACAAATACAAGACCAAGTGCACATGGCTTATTGAGGGACAGTGAGTATTGGCCTGAAAATGAAACTGTCTTTCTTAGATTAGAGGTCTGAACGTTAAACCTGAACCTGGCCTCTTAACAAGACCTTATGACCTCACCTGACCTGAGTTTAAATTTTGGCTTAACTCAAAATCAATTAATCTTTATCACTCGATTAACATTTGATTACTCTCCCACCCCCCAACTCATTTGCATAATATACGTTTTTATTTATTCGAAATTGAAAGGTCGGTTTTAAGTCATGCAGCAGTGCTCTGTATCATATAAAGTATTTGTATAGGTTATGGTGGTTAATGGTTGTTTTCTTGACAGGCCGAACTCAATCCTGAGGCTTCGCTTTGAGCATTTTGCCACTGAGTGCAGCTGGGATCATCTGTATGTGTATGATGGAGACTCTATCTACTCACCTCTACTCGCCGCCTTCAGGTATTTTCATCATTTCTCTTTATTTCTGTGTGTGTGCGTGAGGTGTAAACGAGAGGAGTGAGATGGCCAGGTAATGACCTGTTAATCCAGGATCAGATTAGAATACGGGAATTTCCGCAGGGGCCGCTTTGCTTCTCCAGCTCTCAAGCTCCTTACACCACATCAGACACTGATTTTGAACACAAGCATCCTGTGTAAACATCCTCTAGGAAATATAACTAAGCTAAGGAAATACCCTGATATATGTGTGATCCACGATTAATTGATTGTTCAACCAAAAGTATTTGATAATAGGATCAAGTCTGCAGCAGTCGATCTTAACATCATTTCATTTTATTTTATTTTATTTTATTTATTTTTTAAGAAAAATAGCTTTTTTTTAGCAAGGATGTTTTAAATTGGTCAAAAAGTAAATTTTTCTTTTTAATATTTTAATTACATGTATATTTTTGTATATTTGTACTTGTTTGCATATATATATATATATGCAAACAAGTACAAATATAGTATTGAACATTAGAATATAGTCATCTGATTTTTAGGCTTTTAAGCATTTTAATAAAAAGGATTGATTGATTGGTCTGATTTAAAAGCAAAAAATAAGACTGATTACCATTCAGGTGAGCCCGAAAGTCTATGAATGTACAATATTTGACAGAACATCTACAAAACCCTAACACTTTTTAAAAAGCTCATCATAAAGTAGGTAAACAGACACAATGAAATAAGAAAGCACTGAAACTAATCAATCTGATGGGTTTCTTGTCAGCATAGGTATGAAGTATTCAATGTTCTTCTCTTCCATGTTCCAGTGGTTTGATTGTTCCTGAGAGCTACAGCAATGAGACCGTCCCAGAGGTGGTGGCACAGTCTGGTTTCACCCTGCTGCATTTCTTTAGTGATGCTGCGTATAATCTCACCGGCTTCAACATCTCTTACAGGTAAGCTTTCATTCCTGGACCAAAACAGGCTGATGCTCACAGCTGTGCTGGAGTTCTGTTCCAAAACCCAGTGAGCTGCTTGCTTTGACAGTGTCTTAAGGCATTGTGGGCACGCTTCCATTAAAACAACTGTTCCAGATGGTAGACAGCAACATTATGCTGCCAGATGTCTTTATAAGATACTTCAGTTTTCTATTTATGCTAAGGCTGTATTGCATGCATGCATTGTCAGTGAAATCCAAGATAGCAGACGGACTGAAATGTATCTATAGAAATTGATTTGGTTAATTTAGTATAGGTCACTTTATTTTTAATTTGCAAGCATTCACCCAAGGTATAGTATGTACGTTACAGTTCAAAAGTTTAGGCTCTGTAAAATTTAGTTTATTAAGCATGGATACATTAAATTGATCAAAAATGACAGTGAGGTAATTTGTCATGTTGTCATTTTTGTTTCAAATAAATAATTGTGTGCGTCCTGGTTTCCTCCAAACTATTAAGCAGCTCAGCTGTTTTCAGCATTGATAATGATAAATGATAAATAAATAAGCATATTAGAATGATTTCGTAAGGGTCATGTGACACTGGAAGCTTTTTACATGTAAACAGGCTTGTTATTGTATTGGACTTTGAATCTTAATTTGTAACTTATATAGAAAGCTTTCCTGACCTATGATCATTGGGTAATTTAAGAATGCATGTTTATAAGGAAGGTGTTTTGAAATCACACACTTTATACATGGTTGCTTTTGAATGGCCAACATATTGCTTTGTGGTTGCATAATGGTCTAGTTCCACTGTCCACGAGCTGGGACAAGGTCTGGTTTTGTTCCCCATGGCTCTTGATGAGATCTGAGGATTCTGGGTAATGTGAATATGTCATCCACCCAAAATGCAAAATTGTTATCATTTGCTGTTGTCATTTTTTCAATCTTACATCATTCCAGTGTGACTTTCTTTGCTGTGTGAACACAAAAGGGGAAGTTTACAGTACTAAAATTTCAAGTCAAGTTTTTGTTGTTTTTTGCACCCTCAGATTGTCAAATAGTTGTATCACGGCCAAATATTGTCTGACCTTAACAAACCATAAATCAATGTAAAAACATTTGAACAATTACATTCAGCTTTCAGCTAATGTATAAATCTCAATTTTGAAAAATTGACACTTATGACTGGTTTTGTGGTAGAGGGTCACATATATATATATATATATATACATACTGTAATAATACTAAATGCAGTACAAAAAAGAAACGGTGGAAAGTAAAACTAAACATCGTTGGTTCTCACTTGTTCCATGATTTGATTGATCTTAACACGTCATGTTTAAATGCGAATGCTATTCTGCTGGAGTTCTACTTCTTTTTTTGAGTTCCACATAAGACAGATCTGGAAAGACCCGAGAGTGAGTAAATCCTGACCAGTAAACTGTCCCTTTAAGGCTCTGTGCGCTAGAGAACAAGAGCGAGAACAAGAAAATGCAGGTCAGAGTAATTTAAGAAGAGCGGGACAGAGGAAGCGCAGATGTCTTTGACCTCAGTGTCTGTGGCAGGGACTGCTCATGTGAAGTCCTGACAGTGGCTGCGGCGGTTTCTATAGAGACTGTGTTCACAGGGACCCAAAAAAAACACTGGAGTGCAGTATCAATAGAACATCAAACAGCAATCCTGACACACACTGCAGACACTCACAAAACCGCGTAAAGCTAAAAGACAGATGCTAGCCTGCCTGTTATTCTCTTCCCGTGTTCAGCTGTAGAGGGGAGTGAGCTGCCTACTAATGCGGCCGTTCAGGCTAATGCCAGTACAGGTTGTACTGAAATAAACAGATTTCACCTCAGTCGAGCTACTCCCTCTGTTGCTTATTGTGTACCTTCGAGCTGCAAAAGCAATTATTAACTTAAGATTAAAAAAGTTCAATATTAACCAAATATCTTTTGTAAGTTTAGATCTGGTTGTTGTAAATCCTTTATGGACAGGGCGATGTGGCACAGCTTTGCAGTACAGTGTGTCGCTGAATCGGTGTACTGCAGCTAAATCTGAATCAAGACATTTTTAGCCTAGACTAAATGTCCGTTGTATAGCCAGACACTGTTTTATAGGGGAAATGGGCAGACAATATTGGCAATATCTAATGTCTACTGAGCACAATGTCTAACTGTGTGCTGGAAAAGTTAAATGCCCAAGCAAACAGTGTAACAATAGGCTTACATAAGGTGTGGTGGGTGCAAAGAAAATTAGTAATAATAATATAATGATATCAGGGCTTTTGTCTCTACCACATTGCAAAATTAGTAAACTGTTGTCTTTATTTTAGAATGTTTGATGGCTGATATCACCATGTAATTCTTTTAATTAATTTATGTATCTTAGTAAGACAATAAATAAACAATAGATTGATAGTATAAAATCAATTTTCATAGTCATAAAAATTCTGTACTGGGAAAAAAATAAATCATTTTATTAATCAACATAAAAGTACACATCAAGTACACTATTTGTAGGTTGACTACTTGAACAGTATTATTATAGCATTCATACAAAATTATAGTATGTATTTAGTATTTGTTATTTCCTTTGAGTTAGCTTTTTATATTTTTATGTTGTTTTGGTTTTAGTACTTAATTTATATTGCCTTGGCAACTAATACAAAACATTTTACATTGCATGAAATAATATTTGTTTTCTTTCATTTGCATTTCCATTTTATTTCAATTAATAACTTATTTTAATAGTTTTGAAAAAGGGTTGAAACATATATTAAAATTGTGCAATTTTACAAATTGCCCAGATTTGCATATTGCAAGAAATTATTCTAATACCTTAGAACGTTACAAAGAAAGCTTTTTAGGCTGACACAAATAGCAAAACTTTTAATACTGTATCATTTTCAGCTTTAAAATGTATTTAGATATAATTCAAAATGTATTTTAATTTGTATTCCAATCCAAATGACTTATTTAAAAGGTTGTCACAAAGTCACAAAGTTATTTAACAGGTTATCACATTTTAATGTCATATAGCCCTAGTAGTTAGTAGTAGTTAACTACAACAACACTTTCCTGAAAATAGTAAACATGTTGGATCTATCAGAAGATTGCTCTGAATGAACAGTCTGAGATATCAGCTTCAGTGCTGGCCAATGGTGTGGGGCTATCTGAAATAAGCTGTTAGCAGGAAATTATTGTCCAAGCAATGGCAGACCAGAAACAATCTTTATTTAAGCAGTTCTGCAGCGCTTACACATTTTAGCTTTGGTTTAGTTTATCAGTACAGATGTGTGATTTCCTGTTGCATTGATTTCTCAGTATCTTTCTGCTCAACCCAGGTTAAACACCTGCCCCAATAACTGCTCAGATCGTGGGGAGTGTCGTGTGGGGAATTCCAGTGACTCAGTGCAGTGTGTGTGTGAGGACGGCTGGAAAGGAGAGGCCTGTGATGTGCCCTACTGCTCCTCTGACTGCGGCTTTCCTCTGCGGGGAACGTGTGACAGTGCCGCCAAACGCTGCCAGTGCAAACCAGGATGGCAAGGTGAGTTTTTGCTTGGCTCAAGCATAGGCATGACCGTAAGCTACTGGACAATCATACTTCTAACAAAGATTATTGCATGTCAGGACTGCATTTTGAGAGTGAGTTCGGTGCCAATCATCATCACGAATATTTATTAACTTGCATTGTGTGAATTGATGAGATTTATACTTATTGAATGCTTGAATCTGATTGGCTGACATTATTTTGAAGTAACCACACAGCCAACATAGTTCCAGGCAGCACTTGGACCGCATTACAGTTTCATATAACTTCTCTAAATGGTTTCTATTATTTCAAAGGTCCTACAACAGCAAAATAACCCACAATGACACTGGCCAAATAAATAAATATAGGATTCAATATGTTAAAAATGACAGCTCATTTCCATGTTTTGCCATAAAATTATGTTTTAGGTAGTACGGAAAGCACATATCTCTCCCGCTCTCTCGCTCTCAGAGACACGCACATTAACATACGCACTAATGTTGTTAGCACTACTCTGAGGACTTTATCCAAACACTTTTGAGAGATGCAAAGACAAAGGTAATTCATGCTCTCTCTTTCTCACACACACACACACTCACTCATAATTTTTCTAATAATTCATTGGCCTGTCGTCAGTTATGCCTATCAGTTCAGTGTTATACATGTCACCATCTTTGATATTTACTTTTAGTCACTGTTGCTATGGTTATAGCTGCTATACTGAGAATGACATGACATTAGTTATTTTTACAGTATATACTGCAGCTTGAATACTGTGTATAAGCTCTATGACGTTAAGAGTCATTAAGGAAGCTGTTCATCATCAAATTTGTTTATGAATGTTTTGTAATTCGCTCAAAGTTCTGGGAATTTGTAGTTTTTTTGGTTTCACTAATTGCTTCCTGGCTCTCTTCCTCTTCTCCTCTCTCAGCGGCTGAGAACAGATCTCTCTATCTCAATCTCGCCGCCTCTAGTGTGTTGTTTGGGTTTGGTTGAAAAACAGGACTCTGTACTGATACTGTTTGTCCCAGGGCTGTGCTTTGGAGAACAGCTTGTGTTCTTATACTTCGCTTGATTGTGATCAGCTCTGATAAGCTAAATTTGTAAAAAATACAGGTACACTGTACATATTAGTACACATTTCTTTAAATAAAAGTTGGTACAAAAAGTTGCTAGATGTTTAAATCATGCCTGTACCAAAATAGAACAGAGATTGGCTGCTGTGAATTATGTGCTGATTAAGTGTTAAAGGGTTACTCTACTACAAAATTCAGATTTTGCTGTTAATCACCTAACCCTAATTTATTTTTGTTTTCTTTATGTACAAAAAATATTGTCGTCGCTTCAAATTATTACAGTTGAACCACTGATGGTAGATGGAGTTTTCTGATGATGCCATTGCTGATACGGTTTTCACCCAAAATAACTTAAATGGTGCTCTGAAACACAGACTTTATATTTTTACTGTTAAAAATCAATCACAAAAAATTACTATGATGATCTAAACTATGGGCGTTTGTCAGGGCCAAATGCTTAGAGTTGAAGAAAACCCAGTTACTCCCAGACTCTACTGCAGGGCTGTCCAAACTCAGTCCTAAAGGGCCGACAGTTTGGACAGCCCTGCTCTACTGTTTTCACCTCCTCAAACTTAGTAATTATGTGATTCTATGGCAGTGCTTATTATAACATCAAAATATGCCCATGAAGACTGCGAAATATTAAGAAAAGTGCAGCAGGTAGAATTAGCTCCAACAAAATGGCCTATGAAATAAATGTGTTTTTCCTTACAGCTAATGGCTGCTTCTATTTTGACTCTATATATTACATCATAAGTCTGAGGTTTCATAATTGTGAGTTTCTAACTTGTAATTGCAAGGTCGATGAGGGCATGAACTGTTTTTAATTGTAATTACGGTAATCATGACAAGAAGCCACCAAACCTCAGTTTTAGAGAGAGCACTGCAGAGCCATGAAGGTGGAGGTCTCTCTCTCTCTCTCTCTCATATCTGAGCTCTGTCCATCTCTGTCTCCTCTCCTCACTTCTTCTCTCTCTCTCTCTCTTGTGGAAGTGTTTAATCACCAGTCTGAGCAACACTGACTCATGTTTCAAGTTCCTCCATGGTTTCCTGTAATGTTTTATATTTGTAAGCATAGCCTTTTTATGTCCTTATTTTTATGGTTTTATAATTCTGTAGAGCAGTGGTTCACCAACCACGTTCCTGGAGGCTCTCTAACACTGCATGTTTTCCATGTCTCCCTAAGCAAACACACCTGATTTAGCTCATCAGCTCATTCTCCAAGACAGCGGTTCTCAATCCTGGTCCTCGCGTCCCCCCGCTCTGCATACTCTGCATGTCTCTCTTTGTTAACGCACCTGATTCTGATAATCAGCTCATTAGAAGAGAGGACCAGGATTGAGAACTGCTGCTCCAAGAAATGGAGTGGCAGACAAAGGAGAGATGCGAAATGTTCAATGTTGGGGGGCTTCCAGGAATGTGGTTGGGAACCACTGCTGTAGATTAGGTCAATTAGACATTGTGTAAATTAAATGAACATTGACTTCCACTGCTTAAATATTAAAGTAAGTGTGTGTGTGTTGTAGGCCTGGACTGTTTAATAACTGTACCAGCAAATGTTTCCTTCTGGACTCGTGAGGAATACAGCGGACAAGGCTTGGCGCGGGCATCTCATAAGGCTGTGGTTCATGAAGATGTGATGTGGGTGATAGGTGGACATGTGTTCAACTACACACACTACCAGATGGTGACTGCGTGAGTACACACACACACTTAATCAAGACACACTGGAGCATGATAACTTTACAGGCACAGAGTTTCACTTTCTCCTTTACTCTCTGTGTCTATTCCTCAGATTCAACATCTCATCTCAAAGCTGGATGTCATTAAATCGCTCCGTCAACTCTGCAACTGGACGCTACGGTCATTCTCTCTCCCTGCATGAGGTTTGTTAATGAATGAAAGGTTGTTTAATAGTGTTCTTCTTTTCTAATTTCTTTATTATGGTCCATTGTGTTTATTTCCTACATAAACTGAACAGAGCGCTGGCTCTCAAAAACATGTGATTTCATGAGTTCTTTGTTTTTTTGTTTTTTTTGCGTGCATACAGGATAAAATCTACATGTATGGTGGAAAGATTGACTCCACAGGAAACGTGACCTCAGAACTATGGGTGTTTCACACACGGAACCAGTCATGGGTTCTGCTGAATCCACAGGCTAAAGAACAGTATGCTGTCGTGGGCCATTCTGCACACACCGTCTGTCTCAGCGGTTCGGAGCCTGTCATACTGGTCGTGTTTGGACACTGCCCTCTTTACGGATACATCAGCCAAGTGCAGCAGTACAGCATTGGTCAGTAGTGCACAGGGCTGGGTGTTATTGCTGGCTTAATTTTAATATTTAATAGTATTAAAATAAGAAATTCAAATTCATCTTACAATCATGATCATGTCAAAGGGATCATTTGGGTGCTCCGAATGCTGCTCTAATTTTGAATCAACAACCGTATTTAATAAATATGTGAATGAATCTGAAAATGTGATTATCTGACAGTGATAACCATAGCTACAGATGGGACAAAAAAATAAATACCAGCAACAGCACACATACGGTGTATATATATATATATATATAAATTATTTACATATCTGTATTTATTTTTATATACAGTACCTTTTTTTTTTTATATATACACATGCGTGTATTCACACACGCACACACACAAATATATATATATATATATAAATATATATATATATAGTGAGAGAACCTGCACAATTTGTGGCTGATTAAATATTTTTTTGCCACA
>JAUMHE010000062.1:7598205-7612631 GCA_032359235.1 Enteromius mattozi | reverse complement strand
TGTATGTGTGTATATATATATATATATATATATATATATATATATATGTGTATATATATATATATGTATATATATGATTTTTGATTATATAAATGCAGTGAAAAAATCAAGAAATAAATTAGGCACATGCCTCAATTTATACAATCAAAAGAAAAAAAAAATTACAATAATGCTCTTCCAAGGGACGTCTATGTTAACTGAAAATACTTTAAAAGCTATACACTTTAATGTGCACTTTTTTATAATTATAGTCATGATTGTTAGTATGTCTTAGAATGGGATAAAATGTGATAGAATTACTTTTTGCCTTGTTTGTGTAAAATCTTTCTTTAAATGTATAGTATGACCATGTAAGCCTGTACTTTATACTATACCTATTGGAAACATTTTATGAAAAATCACCAGGGTGGAAGGTAGCCAGGTTGCATTTGAATATCGCATAACCAAAAGTTCATCTGCCTAGGAACCAAACCCACTTCAAAAAACTGATTTACAGCTCAAATGCTAATCATCTGCACTGAATAATTCATTTAAGTGATTAAACAAAACAAGAACATCATATTTTTGCTTTTAAACACATTTCGATAAACCTGTCGTACAAACTGTACGCAAGCAGCTGTTTGATTTGTGACAAATTGAGTCAAAATAATTTCCTCTGATAATTGACAGCATGTTGTATTAAGTCCTGAATGTTCCTAAAAGTGTTTCTATTTCTGAGATGTTTGAATGGTGGTGTGGTAAATATGAAGTCTATATTTAAATCTGCCTTTAATCTCCTTCCATACGGATTAGTCAAATGAAGTCATAAAGCAGAATCATTATCCATAAATAACACGTCTCATTATTAGTGCTTCAAATTGCCAGCTTAACAAACACACTCTTTTCTTCTTTCTCACAGGAGATAGAAGGCTTTCTCTTGTAAAATTTTTTTATGTGATCTTTATTCTTACCCATAATTCCCTGCGTCATTGTCAGCGGCGACGTGACCACTGATTGACCCCTCTGTGGGGAGCTGTGGCACAACACTGCTTTTGCTGTTTGACTTGTCAGTCTCATGCGCTTTATTCATCACTCCTCCCTAGTTCCTTTTCATGTTCTTCCTCATTCGCACTGCCCTCTTCTTCCTCACCCTTCATAGCTCTCCCTGTCCTCTCTTGTTTCATTCGGAGATACTCGAGGTTAATCTCTGTCTCTTGTGTGTGTCAGGGTGATGTACGTGTATGGAGGCTTTAACAGCCTGATGCTCAGCGATTTGCTGAGGTTCACCCCTGCGAGCTGCGCTGCTTTCTCTGAGCAGCTGGAGTGTGTGACAGCTGTGCCCGGCGTGAAGTGTGTGTGGAACTCCTCTACCCTCACCTGTATGTCCTGGGACGCAGCGGCACCTCATGACACCGAGGGCTTGAGAAACACCTGCAGTCCCAGAGCGTGTAAGTGACAGGAACAAAGAGGACGTCTGCTTCCTGGGTGTCTTGACTTTTTTTAAAGTTTTTAAGTTATAATTATTACCATAGGGATGTCTGGCTTTTTATGTGGCACTGTCTGGATATATCCATTACACTTAACTGCATCCTGTAAACATTTTGATCTAATGACTTGCACTTAAATGCAAAAACATTTTATTTACAATACTGTTTAGATTTTGATATTAGCAAGATTTTTATTTCACTTTTAAGGAATTAATTCTCCTAAATTTTGTTTTCTTTTTTTTTTCCTGCACTGACACATTGAATTGATCAAAAATTATACATGTATGATGTTGCCAAATATTTTATTTTAGCATATTAGAATGCGTTTTTTCTTTTTGCATGTTAGGCTACGTTTACACTAGTACGTTTTTGTTGTAAAATGCATAACTTTTACTACAGTTCCGCCTGTCATTTACACTGGTACTCTGAGTTTTCGACCCTCGAGACTTTCGAAAACGCTGCAGACTCTATTATAGTTTGAAAACTTATATTAAATGTTACACGTACTGAAACTGAGACTTAAAAATGATGGCGTGGCTTCCCACATTCACTCTGTTTATCCTTGATGACCATGTAAATGATAACGGTTTACAGATTTGTTCCACTAATCTATTGTAGTTTATTCTAGATTACAAATATTCCCAGTGTCCTTGAATGGTCATGCTTTTCGCTCATGTGGTGTGGATGGAGATTGTTTCTGAAATGCAGTGAAAACGCCATGGGCTTAGAATATTAATATTATTATTATTTTTTTCGATTATTAGAATGATTTCTGAAGGATCATGTGACCCTGAAGTCTGGAGTAATGATGCAAAAAAAAAAACAGATTTCATCACTGGAATAAATTAGAAAATTTTATACATTGTAATATTTTATTATATTACTGTTTTTATATTGGTTTATTTTGGTTAAATAAATGTATAAATCTCATACTGAGAGAACCCAAAGTTATAGTGGATTTATCACTAAGAATTATGAATTATCACAGTAATTCATCAGAGTTTGTTCTTCACCTAAGGGGTTTTCCTAACCATATTGCAACCGGCTGCTTGCTCTCCTTATTGATTTAGAATTTTTTTTTTTTTTTTTTTTTATGCCTTATGGGATACCGGTAGGCAATTTTTATACCACCAAGTGTTATTTTATCCAGAAAATTTGCAAAAAGGTCTAAGTCCATGATGGTGCACCAGGCAGTAAGAAGATTTGCACTCAATGAGAATATTAACTTCAGTTATTTGGCAAAAGAAGTGTTGGGAAAATACAATATCCACAAAACACAAGCCTTTATAACCGAGCAGGATAAGATTTATTTCTTTTTTTCTTTTTTCTTTTTTTGAGTATGTCAGAATTAAGCCAGACATTACGGGTAATTTGTTTGTTTGTTTGTTTGTTTGTTTTACTGAAACTTTAATTCTCAATATAATTTTGGCCAAATCAAGATAATACAGTACTTCTGCAAAAATTGATCAAGTCTTGTCTGAATAGAAGATATTCTTTATAATCTGTCAGATGCTTTTTAGCTGTATGTTTAACTTTTCTTCCAGAGTGTGGCATCACTGGATACAGTTAGCGCCACAGGTGTTGTATGCATTAATATATGTGTGTGCTTTCCAGATGCAGATGGTGAAAAGTGTGAGCAGTATTCAGACTGCTACAGCTGTACAGCAAACACTAACAGCTGCCAGTGGTGCGCTGCGGTCTGTGTGTCTGGTCATAGTAACTGCACCAGTTCTCCGGTAAGACTCAACATTTAATATGCCGTGACTTACAGAAAAGTGTGTGGAAGAACAAATTTCAGGTTATGAATGTGTAATGCTGGGACTTTTCTCTTGACGTGTCTAATCCGTCTGCTGGTCTGCAGGGTGGGATAATGGAGTATGAGGCGTGTCCAAAGGATAACCCATCCTTTGTGTGCAGTAAGAAGACCAGCTGTAAAAGTTGTGCCACAGATCAGAACTGCCAGTGGGAGACAAGAAATCAAGAGTGCACTACACTTCCTGGTAATGAACACAGACAATGTGCTTTAACTGGTGCTTTTACCTTCAGATCAGAAAGGAAGATATTTGAAGTTATAGAGCAAAGTCCTGTTGTGCATACTGTTAGTCATAGTCCATTGCAAAAAACAATGGCAGAACAACATACAAAGTATAGAATAAAATATCTAATATAATTGAAATAATATCACTATTATTATTGTTGTATTTATTTAATTATTTATTAGTTTTTTTTTTGTTAAAGGCCTCCATGAGTAATAGTAGTAGTAGTAATAATAATAATAATAATAATAATAATAATAGTAGTAGTAGTAGTAGTAGTAGTAGTAGTAGTAGTAGTAGTAGTAGTAGTAGTAGTAGCAACAAAATGTTTGTATATACGGCGTATATTTACTATATTTATTAATACTCACATATACAATATATATTTAAAAAATATTTACATGTATATATTTATATTCATATTCATATTCATATAATGTATATCATATATAATATATAATATTTTTAATACATAAACATAGAACATGCATATTATGTAAACAAAAACCTTTATTTTGGAATGTGATTAGTGGTGATTAATTGTTTTGACAGCATTAGTATGCATTAGTCTATTGGCATCAGTTATTTAAAAACCTGTTATTATAATTCTGTCATTATGTTTTATATTGAATTTTAAATATTTTATAGAATTTCCTGTTTTAAAAAAATATTTTCTAATATAGTCCATTTTATACAGTCCATTGCAAAAATAATTGCAGGGCAAAAAAGTGTGATATAGAATAAAATGAATTATTGTGACAGTAGGGTGGGATAATATCAGTATTTTTATTTATTATTATTATTAATTATTAATTCATTATTAATTTGTTATTTAAAGTCCTCCATCTCTCATAATAATGATAATACAGCTAATTATTTTAATAATAATAACAATACTACTATTAATAATAATAATTATTATAATTACTAATTAATTTGTTGTTTCAGTGGATTCTGTCCATCATTAACACTTGATATCACAATTGTCATGTTTCTCATATGTTAATTTGGAGGCCTGATGGTTGCCCTGTTTGTGTTTTAGGGAATATCTGTGGGGAAAGTTGGCACCTGGTGGGGAACTCGTGTTTAAAGCTGATCACAGCCAAGGACTCTTATGATAACGCTAAACTGGCATGTCGCAGTCACCAGGCAGTGCTGGCTTCCCTCACCACACAGAAGAAAGTTCAGTTTGTCCTCAAAGAGATGCACAACAGATCATTGCAAGTGAGTTTGTGGCATACTTTCACAGTCATCTGGGGGTTGTAAGTCTTTGTGAAGCTCTTCACAAATTAAACTGAGTTGAATATGAATTGTCCTGTGTGCTGCAGTCAAAAGCCGTCATCACTCCGTGGGTGGGTCTGAGGAAGATCAATGTCTCCTACTGGTGCTGGGAGGACATGTCCCCCTTCACCAATTCCACACTGCAGTGGCTGCCGGGCGAGCCCAGCGATGCTGGTTTTTGTGGGTACCTGGCTGAGCCCACTTTTAATGGACTGAAGGCAGCAACCTGCGTCAACTCTGTTAATGGGAGTCTGTGTGAACGACCAAGTGAGAAAGATGCACATACACACACAACACTGACCAGTGCTCACTTGCTTCTAAATCATGTCAATGATTAATGCGCAAATGTAAAATTTTTCGTTTTCAAAAAAATTATATATTGTATATATTATATGGTAAATTCTATTTTATTACATTGCTTTAAATATTTTCTGTAATTTTCAGTTTAAAAATTTTATTGTATTGTTTGTAGTATTATTGTATTGTTTTTGTTGTTATATAAATTTATGTTTGAAAAATAAAGATAATTTATATATATATATTATAAAAAAAAAAGTAAAATATAATTGAAAAAAAGAAAAATGTATAAAATCGAATTGAATATATTTTGAAACGGGAAATTAGAATATAATCTGATTTAAAAAAAAAAAAAAAAAAAAAAAAACAACCACATAAATGGTATATTAAATTATAAATCCAGTTTTAAATATATACTGTAATATATTTGATTTTATTTATTTTCCTTTTTAAATCTTTTAAATCCATCTTTTGCTAATTGGTTATTTAAATGTTATCATCAGTTATTTAAAAACCTGTTATTAGTAAATATTTTTCCTGTTTTCAAAAATTATATTATATTGCTATAGTCCTTTAAAACCTGTTATTAAAATCAACTGAACCTTATTTTTCTGTTGCTTATTGACATGAGAATCTTTAAAGGTTTTTTTTCTAACATTTTCTTTCATTCTCTCTCTCTCTCTCTCTCTCTCTCTCTCCCTCTCTCTGCTTCTCTGTCGAACTCTCTCTGTTCCTGCAGCGAACCACAGTGTGAAGCAGTGTCGAACGCCCTGTGCCCTGCGCTCTTCCTGTAGTGAGTGCACCAGTGGGAGCTCAGAGTGCATGTGGTGCAGTAACATGAGGCAGTGCGTGGACTCTAATGCTTATGTGGCATCCTTCCCCTACGGCCAGTGCATGGAGTGGTACACCATGAACAGCTGCCCACGTATGTCTACCTTTCATTTACTGGATTCCTGCCTGGCAGCCTGTGCCTTGTTTTCTCTTTGTAAATCGAATATTGAACATTAGCACGTCTCCTGTTTATTGACATAGCAGTCTTTACAACTGGCATAAAATCAATACACATTCATATACTAATAATAACTTCACTGTCAAGGGTTCAGTTGGAGGGGATTGCACTGCATGACCCCTGTGCTAAATGGTTGTGTGTTTTTATTGTAGCAGAGAATTGTTCTGGCTATAAGACCTGTGGTCATTGTTTGGACCAGCCTGGCTGTGGGTGGTGCACTGATCCCAGCAATACAGGACGGGGCCAGTGTATAGAGGGATCTTACCGCGGTCCAATCCAAACACTGTTCCATGCCCCTTCCTCTTCAGGCCCATCCCTCATTCCTGCCCCTCAGCCAATGCTGAACGTGAGCTTGTGCCCACTAGAGGGTAGCTACAACTGGTCCTTCATCCAGTGCCCAGGTAAAATTTAAAGTTGTTCTGTATTGGTTTATGAAATATATGAAATTATGAATTAATATAGTGATGCTAACTTGAATTGGATATCATATTTCTCTTATATTAAAGCATGTATAAAATTAAGCAACATTGTGAATAAGGCTGTCACAATTCCTTGATTCACTGAGTAACCAGCAAAAACCTGGAAATGGAGCGGTCCATGAGAGAGAATCCATGATCATTTGACTATTCTACAATGCTGCATGATATATTAAACCCAGTTAAAATTTATATATGTATAAATTTAAAGCATAGTTCTGTTTTGAATTTACAAATGCTTTAATTCAGTTAAATAACAATTATTAGCTCTTTTGTTTGTTATACATTGTGTATTTACAATTTTGTTCAGTAAAATCATATGATTACTTGCTTTTGATACTTTATAAGAACTAATTATTATTGCCTCATTGCTATTATACTTGTACATTGTACAATTGTTTTGTTTTTTAAATTGAATTGAATTAAAAAATTTTATTTTGTTGAAAGAATCCTAAAAATGCATTAGTTTTCACAGAAATATTATACAGCACAAATGTTTTTAACATTGATTATAATAAGAATAGGGATCGACCGATATGTGTTTTTTAGGACCAATACCGATTTATTAAAGACCAAGTAGACCGATAACCGATATTTTAAACCGATATATATATCTGGTGTAAAAATAAAAATGAATGTCAAAATTAAGAATAACAAGGGCTCTAACAAAAACTGCCTTCCCTGGTGTTGGTTGCACTTTAATTCACTTCATCTACAATAAGGGCATATAAAGAGAGAGTTAAATGTGGGATCACTGTATGCTTCATGATTAAGCCTATGAATACTGTACTGCACCTAAACAGCTTGGGGAAATGTATTTGGCTTCAATAATTTACATATTAGAAATGTATGTGTAATAGCATAACCTCTCATAATTCTCCATTATTTTTTCTGATGATTAAATCATAACCTTCAAGAGGTGACTATTCAATCCATCATCTCAAGCACAACATATATAATAAGTGTAAATCATTTAATTGTCTTCATAGCTCCATTGTAGAAGTTAAGAAGACTGCAACTATTTTAATGAAACTATAACACTAATAGCCTATTATAGACAGACTTGGTTCAACATCCTATAACCTAATCCTGGCCTATAGTGACAGTAATTTTAGTTTAGTCACATAGTTTTAATTTACAGTGTAGTGAAGATGAAGCCATAAAACATTATTTCATTTATCTTTAATCAAATGAGAGTTATACAAAAATGTTTTTGACAAAGGAGTTAGCAGTTAGTAGTTTAATATGTAACTGTGTGCGGCGCCGGCAGGATCACTTGATATTTATTTTATTTTTTTTCCCTTATAAAAGTGGAAACAGCTTACTATACTCATTCAAGAATTCGAAACTATTCTAAATATTTATTTTATTTGTGTACATTCACAATAAAGACAGTTTGCTTTTTGCTTTTGTAAATAATTGGATGCCGTTTTCAAGAGCGCATCACAAAAAATTAACTGAAATTCTGCATATAGGCTGCTACTTATTGCAATTATTTTATTTTTTTTCTTTTCTTTCGTTTTGTTAATTTATTATTTATTTACAAAAATATATATTTGGCATGTGGGCCTTTTTTTTTCTTTTATAGCTTATGTTTTTCTCTGTTCGCACAAGCTCTTCGCGTGATGTGATATGAATCCTCACGTTCTGATGTTTATGCTGCTTTTTTTCTTGTATTAAATTAATCCCTGGAAACAAATTAAGCTATTCTTAATGGGTCACAGCCACGTATCATTTCAAAATTGAATTTATTTGTAATTTAGCATAATCTTGTCAGTTAGTAATGGCTGAACGACCGTCGGTTGTTGGTTAGGAGAAATAAAATAAGCAAAATTAACATTCCTATTTAGTCTAATTAAAGTTAATCAAAAAAAAAAACCCAAAAGACAATATGCTAATACAACTGCACCTGCTTATGAGTAGCCTATTGCTTGATGCTGGAGTATCTAAATAGTCTATAACAAAGTACAAAGTTTTTTTTTTGTTTTGTTTTTTTATCAAATGGATGAAGAACAGACTGTTTGCATATGATTTGCGCAAT
This sequence comes from Enteromius mattozi, assembly GCA_032359235.1. Lineage (NCBI taxonomy): Eukaryota > Metazoa > Chordata > Actinopteri > Cypriniformes > Cyprinidae > Enteromius > Enteromius mattozi. Next base: position 7,604,025 of record JAUMHE010000062.1, on the reverse strand, counting down.
AGGTGAAATTATGTATAGAAACAGCTTAAGGGCAATTTATGCAACAGTTCGTTTTTTTAAGGATGACGTCATCGCGCACACAATTTTATCGGTAAAAGGCCAGTTGGATGAAAACAGGCTGGAGACAGCAAATTTTGCAAATACTTTTTACGCAAATTCTCTTTGTCGATAACAAAAAACTAGGATGGAAAACAGGATGGAAACTAGGCTATTCACATATATGAGACAGAGACATGTAGAACATGCAGGATTCATATTTGAATAGTCTGTGCAGATACTAGTCCATAGCATGAGTCGATTCAAGCGTACTGGCCTACATTTGATTAATTCATCCAAACTTTGACAAATCCTGTGACTTTCTGCATTATACAGTAAATTCCATTTATGCAACTGAATTCCGCCATTCCGTCTGCGTTTTCCCCACGGAAACTATTTTCCATTAGTGTTAAAGGATTAAGATTATGACTATACTTTAAGTTATGTTGACGTGTTTTGTCTCATGGTACTTTTAGTAGGTGTTAATATGTACATTGACGATCATTTGAGAGGCGAACATAATGTAATTTAATATGAAATTATGCAAATGGTGCTCTGTGGACAAAAACACCATCCTGAGTCACCGTGGACAGACGCTGAATGGCTCCGCCGGTGCGCTTCTCGTCTGGTGCGCAACACGCTTCAGGCTTTGTGACTCTATTTGGAGTCAAAGTGCATAAACTACATATCAGCCATTCAAATCTCAACTGTGCATTAATGGTTGTTGTGTTAAATGAGGTTTATCAATTAAAGCAAAGCAAGTAAGGATATCTTCTTGTAGAGCTCACCTCCTCTCAGACGTTGTCCTGAAATGGCGGTCCTGTGCACAATTCTCAAAACGCCCACAAGATGGCAGTGTTTATCGGGGAATCCGATGTTACAAAACCGATGCCCGATTATGTGAAAATGCTTAAATATCGGGGGAAAATATCGAGAAAACGATATATCGGTACATCTTTAAATAAGAAATTTCAGTATTTTGGAATCATTCTATAATGTCACATTAACCTTTAGAAATTGAGTAATCAGTAATGGCATTTCAGAAATATAATGTACTTCTAAAAAAATCTAAATCTTGGTTTAAAAAAAAATATTGTGTATAACGTGTTGATCATTTTCATTTTTAATTTCTCTAGTTCTCTAGATTGTGATTTATGGATGTTGAATAACCTTTTAAAAGTCATTTTAGAAAGAATGTAATTATCACAATGTATATCGAATCATTTCATAGCTGACAAATACAGCTTTTTATAGATATACTGCTCTGGCTTTGTTTTATCTGCTTCTATCTCAGTTTTACTTTAGACACTGTTTGCATTTTAATAGGAATTGCTACTGATCATATGTTCTTATGTTGTTCTGTTTGTTCCTCTCTCATGCAGCTTGCCAGTGTAACGGACACAGCTCTTGCATCAATGAGAGCGTGTGTGAGAGATGCGAGGACCTCACCACAGGCAAACAGTGCGAGAGCTGTATCTCCGGTTACTATGGCGATCCCACAAACGGGGGCAGCTGTCAGCGTAAGTCTAAACACAAGCCCAGGCCAACATACAGTTGACTTTTGCTGCTGGTTTGATTGGGTGTTAACTGTATGTGTGTATTGGTCATTTTCAGCGTGTAAGTGCAACGGCCATGCCAGCATGTGTAACTCTAACAATGGCAAATGCTTCTGTACCACCAAGGGCATCAAAGGAGACCGCTGCCATTTGTAAGTGTGTGCTCTCGCACTCGTTCTGGCTCTGCTATTAGAAGTAATTTGTCAAATATACGACGGATAGCTTATAGTTATCTTGTCTGTATTCAACTCTGTTCTTTATAATTCTACTCATTTTCACTCTGGGCTTTTGTTTCGTTCTGTCCCTCAGGTGTGAGGTAGAGAACCGTTACCAGGGCAACCCTCTGAAGGGAACGTGTTATTGTGAGTATGTCTATGCAGCGGCTGATGGCTGTTCATATTGTGGCTATTTGAGTAATTTAGTCATTTTCAGAACTAGTCATTTTGTCCTTATCTGACTAAATCAGACAGAATCCACAGACCTGCGCATCTGTTAGTCAATCTGGGAAAATATCCAGATATTCACGAGTACGCACTTCCTCATAATATGAATAAAGCGTGTTTGGCGTGCTGTCCAGGAGGCGAGCCGGGCGATCTGCGGACTCCGAGCCCTAGCAGTTTAAACCCTAGCGAGGGTAGAGCTCGGCGTCCGGCTCGAATCCCGTTTATCAACATCACATAATGTTTCAATATTATCTTTTATCCTTTTTCTCTTCCTCTCACACACAACTGTATCTTTATCTCTGACGCACAGACACTCTGCTGATAGACTACCAGTTTACCTTCAGTTTGTCTCAGGAGGACGACCGCTACTACACTGCCATCAACTTTGTGGCAACTCCAGATGAGGTGCGTTATGCTAAAAAGACGTTACTGTTCAAAACATACTTTTTTTTTTTTTTCTTGTAGAGTCATGGTCAGCTAGGTGTCAGTAAACCAAGGCTGGCAGTTTACCTTGATTTGCAAACACAACAAACCTTGATATGATCAAATAGCAAACAAATTTGATTGGCATGCAGTTGGACATCTGATATTGCTGTTATCTATTATGCCCCTTTTTACAAAATGTTAATGTCCCCAGAATAGGCTGTAGATTAATGGCAGATGTAAACATGGCGTGACTCTCGCACGTAGCCTGTATGTCTGATTAAAAACAAAGGTTTATTTATTGTGTACTTTTTTTTTTTTTTTTTCATTCACTTTGAAAGAAGAATGACGACGACAGCAGCAGTATGGTGTAATATTTATTTGCTTGCTACCTTTCCTTTCATTCCTTTCATGGTTTTGGGAAACTTGCATCTGATGTTTCTCTACGTCGATTTTAACTCTGGGACGTTCACACAATATATACATGTATATATGGTTACTTGGAGATGTCACTCCTTTTCCTGAACTCGCCTGAATGACAAACGAACCGTGAAGTTTCAGAACACACCCACCGACTGCGTGGCCGCCTCAGACCAATGATAGCTCACAGGTGTTTAGGAGTTAAAACGAAGTCCACAAAAAGTTCACTTTGGTCAGCTGATGCGAACTGCCAAAACGAACTCAAAACAAACTTCATTTTGGTCTGATTTTGTTAGACATGGCATCATTTCAGTTCATTCTTCGATTTCGTTTGAAGTATATCAGGGCCTTTACTGTCAAAACAAAACATGTTTGGTTTGGTTTAAATTATCATGTCTATCTTGCTAAAATCATGTGTTTTAAAGCCAAACCTGATAATATGACCCAAACTAAATAAAAACATGAAATCACTCACTGCTCTTGAATGAATGATTTCTGTAGCTCCAATAAGAATACTTTATCATCAAAATATTTTAAACATTACATAAGTGTCTAATAATATCTATTTTTAATAATCTAGTGGCTTATGAAATAAAAGACATTTTATGATTTCATTTTTTTTTTTCTTGAGTTGAGTTAAAAGTGAGACGCAAACAGAAGACATTTATGTGATGCATAAGTTTTAGATGAGCATTAGTTTAGAGAATAGATTATGTTTTTAAATCATACTACTGATATGCCATGGTTTAAAAGCTACAGGAGTTTGTGGAAAAGTTTTGGCTTAAATAATGCATTTAAGACTGTGTATATTGTTCCTTTCTGTTTCATGTGTTGTTCATATGTTTTTGTTTTTTTTTTTGTCTGAATGTTTTTTGGATTTCTTTTGCAGCAAAATCGAGACCTGGACATGTTTATTAACGCCTCAAAAAACTTTAACCTCAACATCACATGGGCAACCAGCTTCGCAGGTATAAATCACCGACATGTGTTAAACATATATTTTAAGCACATCATAAATGTGCTTGTGTGTGCAACTCTCTTCCTTCCTGTAGCTCTATTTCTTCCTTTCTGAGCAGCTGGGACTCAAGCTGGTGAGGAAATCCCTATAGTCTCCCGCAGCAACATAAAGGAATTCAAAGACAGCTTCTCCAACGAGAAGTTTGATTTCCGTAGCAATGCCAACATTACGTTCTACGTGTATGTCAGCAACTTCACTTGGCCAGTCAAAATCCAGGTGAGAGCAATCCACACATTATTAAGTCCAATGACGTACGCAGAGAAAAATATTGCGTGTGTGTGTGTGAGTGCTGTTTAAACATCAGCGAGGGTCTTTGTGTTTTGTTTTGCTATCTTATCCTCTCCTTCCGTCTGTAAATTCACAGAGGCCATGTCCTTTTATTCTTTCTCATATATCTTTGGCCTTTTCTGTCTGGTCTGAAAATGATTTGGCAGAGCTTTCCTTTCCCTCCCTCTTCTCTTCTCCTCTCCTCCTCTTTTCCCTTTCCCCCTCCTCTCTTCCTTTGCTTTGGAAAGCGATCTAACCTACCCTCCAGAGCTAGGACGCTGAAACTCAGAGTTTACATTAGTTTACATCACATTTTCTCCTCAGCTCATGGAGAAAGGGTGAATTTCACACAGGTAACGCCCTTATCGTCTCTCTCGTTCGCCTTTCGCTTCTCTAACTGACCTTTGGATGCCACTTTTCATCTAACAGACTGCATGTGTGGATCCGAGCACGATTGCGGGCGAGAGGGCTTGTGCCGTGGTAGCTCTGGAGGACAGAGGAGCTGTTGTCAGGCGTTTAGAGAAGAACGGCGAGAGGGTATGGGCTGGAGAAAAAGGCAGCGCTAGAAACCTGCTCTGTAAACATGGTAGGCTGAGACTGAGAGTGTCAGAAGGAATGTTAAGTTGAAACACATGGCTCTTTGAGAGAGAGACTGAAGGAAGAGCCTGAGAGGAATAAAAGAATCAGACAGATCAGACAAGGCACAATTCCAGCCTTCTGTTTCTGGCTCTTCTTGTCGTTTTGCCTGTGGTCAAAGAGTCTGTGAGGCCTGTGTAGTTTTTGGCCAGCGGAATGGAAGCATGTGAATCTAAACAAGAGTATAGTTGGAGCGTTCATGTGTCGAGTTCCTGTGTGAGAATGTTATTTAAAAGTTGAGTCGAGCTTCATGAAAACAGGTCACGTATCAACCCCAAATCAAAACTGTAACTTTCTTTTTATTAAGAACCACATGATACTGAAGTTCATTCACTCTTCTTAATAATACAAAAGCGGATCCTGACATTTTACTTTGTGTTTGAATTTATACATTTGTAATTTGTGTAAATTAATCATTAATGTATCATTTAATGCACTACAACAAATGCTGCCACTGGGTCTAAATACTATTGAAATAACATTTATTCATATTCTTTTTTAGGCTTAATTGTCATTGGCTTAATTAAACACAAACGAACAAACATTTGACATTTATATGACTGTTGGGTTGCACTCTGCATATTGTGGCAAGCCGCCCGAGCACTCGTCAGCGTCACCCTGGCAACGGACTCAATTCAGCTGCACCTCGTCAGGCCCGGCCGATCAGTCGCGGCTGCAGCTCGTCAGAGGAGCCCTTCAAGAGCAGCACGCTGAGGAAGCACAAGTGAGATCGCTCTCCACACAGACTGGAATGCTTACCTGTTTCTCTTCTTTTGCCACAGACAGCAGCCGTGACTGATCGGACGAACCCTCTGCACGGACACGTCACTAAAGAGCACGGAAGACGGGCACAGCACCAGCACATTGGACCGAGCACTTCTCCACACGTTTAACTGGACTCAACGGCACTTGTGTTTAATAAATCCACCCTCCGGGGCCTTTTCCACCATTTCACGTGTTGTGTAATTCCTCATCTCGCCACAGGTGGTGGAGAATGCGGGCAGAGTGAGGAATTACCAAC
>JAUMHE010000062.1:7542698-7557671 GCA_032359235.1 Enteromius mattozi | reverse complement strand
AAACTTGACTGTCAATGTAGGAATAAAAGTATTTGAAACATTCTTCAAAATATCTTCTTTAGTGCAATGCAAAAGGCATGCATGTTTGTAAATGCGATGCATGTACTGGTGACAAGGTTTACTAAACCCCTGAAAGCCTGTATGTGTCACGGTGGTATTCTCTTTTTAGAATTTCACTTGTCATGGATAAGATGGTAATGCGAAGCTTGATAAGATTGCAATGGCCATAATTTGAATCTCCCTGACTGGTGTATGCGATAAGCCAGGTTGGACTACGTTGCCCAGAGTTCTCACCTATCAGGCCGGTGTACGCAACAAGGCAGGCTCCGTAATTTTCTTGTCGGCAGCTGCTGGCAGTAAGATCGGAGGGTTGGCAGTCGTGCTGGAACTGAGCCCAGCGAGACCTGAGGGAACCACAACAGCACATCCATCATCCAGCCAGTCAGCAAACCCTCAGAAACACGCATTCCCACAAACACTTTTCTCTAGCTTGTGTTATACATGTAGATGGGGCTACTGTTTTGTCCTCTTCTGTTCTGTTTAGAAAGCTTTACACCAACACTCTCCACTCCATTCTATGTCATTTTCTCTTTTTTTCAATTTCCCCCTACATGTAGTCTGCACAGTCCTGATCCATTTGTTTTGCTCTCATTTTAATCAGAGACATAACTACAAATCAGAATTCTGGAGAACTGCCAGATACTCAGCCAACTCAGCCGGCTGAGTATACTGATACTCAGGAAACTCAGCCAACAGCGACCTCTTTCTCTACATGCAGGTCACATTCTGCCAGTTCTCTGGTGACCAATCAATCATTTAACCAGGTCAGTCTCAGAGGAATTACCCACATTCCCTGCTGATTTCTTATGCTAACTGGCTGTTGTGGCCGTAAGTGATCTCCTCTTGTGTAATGTGTTGTGTCAGCAGAGTGTTCGCTGGGTGTGTGAAAGCGTGATGGTTGATCGATGGCAAAGACCGATGAAGGCCTTTGTGTATGTGATGTGAAAAGAGGGAGGCTCAAATATGACCACTCAAACTCAGCTCTATTGAGAGCTTTGCAGAGTGACTGCAGCTGTCAGACTCGTGTGCTTGTTGGATTTACGATGTTCTGTTTGTCCGTAGTGAACAGATAAAGTAACGAAGTGTAAAATCCTCCTATACATTTATTACGCTTATGATGTACACTCTTCTATCTATACTGTACAGTATAACCTTGATTTTGGGCATTATTGTGTTTTAAAAGCTGTTGACAGCAGTTCATTACGCATTACATTCTCAGCAATGCCACAAGGGATGCTGTAGCATAAATTGTCTTCTTCAATGGCCAGATTTCATATGTACTACAATTTAAAAGTTTGGGGGTCAGTAAGACTTTTGTTTGTTTGAGAAATTCACTTTAAATATTTAAAATTAATTCAGCTCTTAGAATTATGAAGAAAAAAAAAATCAGAACGGCTGTTAATTTGGCTTTTGACAGTTTTCAATTTTCTTAAGACAAGTTTCTTAAGAACCAAATGTGAATGTGAATTTCTGAAGGATCATGTGACTGCAGACTAAAGAAATGGTTTCAATAGCTCTTATTCAACCGTATCAGCCTCTTTGCTGCCCTCAGCAGATTTGGAGCACCCTTACATCTATGGGGGTTGTTCTGGCAAGACTAGTCGGTAAAGTTTGGGAACCGAGAACTGGTTCTTTCTGGAATGGATAACTTAAAAATACTGCAATTAAATGGCATTGCTAAAGAATAACTGGACCATATTAAAAGTATTGGAAACACTTGTTACATGTTACATGTACTTACATTATATTAACAATAAATTACACATAATTACATACAAGCAACCCTAAACCAAACCCTAATCCCTAACCCAAACCATATATTAAGTACATGTAGTTCATTAATATTATTCAGTAATTAAATGTATAATTACACTGTAACAAGGACACCTTAAAATAAAGTATGAAGTATTTTTGTTTAATAAAACTTTCTAGATATGACCAGAGTGTTTATTTTGTGAATTTATATAGTTTTAACACGTCCAACATGTATTCATTTCTTCAGGTTTAAAACTTTTTGAATGAGACAAAATGACTTTGTGCACCTTTTATATATTACTCTCTACAGAGCACAGAGTTTCAATCTTCAGGCCCTTCAAAAGAGCTTGATTGTATTTATAGCAGTCGTTTTCACACACAATACCCACTTGCACACATAGTCGGCCTCACAAACTCGAAGTTGTGCCAGGCAATTGGGTTTTTCCCTTTCTTCATAAGAGCACGCAGGCACAATGGTCTGGCGCCGCCGCTCTGCACAAGCCGTGTCGGAGCACGGACAGAAGAGCAGCTCATGTGTGTAGTCTGGCGGCACACGGTCGAAGAACTTTCTCAATGCTTTGCTGCAGCGTGCTCGGTTGCAGGGCCCAGCTCGAGCCGATGGGGCGATGCACGCCGACACATACTCTGTGCGTAGTTTCTGACATGTCTCATCCACATTACAGGCCTTAGCAGCATCCAAACAACGATTCACTGTTGTCATGCCCACCTCAGACTCTGAAGGGAAGAAGAGAGAGAAGCAGGCTTGTGATTCCTGGGTATAAAGAGATTAGCATGTTAGTTACACTTGCCTACTTTGGAGTACAAACAGAAAGGTAGCTGGAGTGGCTGCAGTCGCTGTCCAGTGCTGAAACAGAAGCCTATACCCAAGATAACACAGAATAGCAGACCACAACAAGATTTGGCATTACTTACTATCCAACATAACATTCTTTTCACCCACAGCCAAATATTGCAATGCACCACACCCATCTCATAAGAAAATGTTTCTATTTTGCAAGATGGCAAAAGTCCTTCTGTCCCAACCTTCTTTTCCCTTTCTTTATCATTTCCTATAACCACCATATGGGCATAAGCTGATTGTTGATCATTCCTTCCTTTCTTTGCTTGCTCCCTTCCTCTGCTTGCTTTTTCTTTCCCTCCTTTCCTTTCTTCTTTATTTCCATCCTTCCCTCCTTGCTCTCATGCTTCTTTTCTTTCTTTCATTGTTTCCTTCCATCCTTTCTTTGCTTATTTCTTTCCTTTGCTTAACTTTCTTTTTCTCTAATTTTCCATTACCTAACATGAGCATCAATGAGACATAAGCAGATTGTTCTTCTATCCTTTCTTTTCTCACTTCCTTTCTTACTTTTGTTTCTCCCTATTTATTTCCATCCCTCCTCCTGTGCTTCTTTCCTTTATTTGTTTCTTCTTTCTTTCCTCTACCGCTTCTTACTTTGCATCTGCTCTTTGCTGCCTTTCTTCTTTGTTTTACTTAGTTCCTGTGTTCTCCTGTCTTTTTAAACTTCCTTAAATTCTTCGCTCACTTCCTTTCTTTTTTACGTCTTTCCCAGCTTTATTTTCCCCTTGTTATCCATTCCCTAAACCTAGCCACCAATGGGGCATAAGCAGATTGTCCTTCCCTTTCTTTCTTGCTTCTTTGCTTTCTTAGCTTCATTATTTTGCTTTTCTTCTCTGCTTTTCACTCTTTCTTTGCTTCCTTCCTTGTTTTTCTTTACTTCTTTCTTTTCCTCTTCTATTCCATTTCCTAAACGTAACTGTCAATGGGATATGAAATCATACAAATGAGATTGTACTAATTAGCCACTAATGTCAAATGCAAAATAGCTATGAATCACAATCGGAGTGTATTAAATGCACTTACAAAATCCTTCCAATTTAATACCTAACACAATTAGTTATTTTCAGAACGTCCTTGTCCAGCTGTCAGAGTAGCATGAGTATTCGGAGGTGTGATCTGGCTCATTGTTCTAATGAGGGTTGAGGTTCATACAGAACGTCTCTTTCTCTCATGTCCTAACGAAGGTTTGAGTTGGTCTGCTCTAAGAGGATGTGAGTCTGGGTGGCCTGTGTGTGCTGCTAATGAATAGAGCATGAGTGAGAATGAAAGTTGAATGAGTCTGGTCTCTATCACAGAGCAGGTCCCAGCTGAGACGGGCTGCTGCTGCTGCTGCTTCATTTTTCATATCAGACTAATGTGGGCCGCAGAGAGCCTGCCAGCATTACACTGCCACAGAGCTCACTTTATCTCTCTCTCTTTTTTTCTTCCCCCATGAGCCATGGACTTTTTTAACCACTGCCCTCTTCATTGTCATCCTTTTCTTCTTCTTCACCTATATTTTAACATGCCCTATTTATCCTTTCCGTCCATCGATCCATCATTCTTTTCTTCATTTCGTCAGTTTGTTTTCTTTCCTTGTTTCTTTCTCTACTTTCTTTTTCCATTTTTTGTTTTTTTTCCTTCCTTCACCCCCCCCCCCCCCCCATTTTCTTCTTTCCTTTATTTCTTTTGATCTTTTTTAATCCTTCTGTTCTTCATTCTTCTTAACTTCCCTTCCTTACCTCCATCCTTCCTTGGCTTGTAAGCTTTTTTTGTTCCTCTTTTCTTGCTTTATTATATTCTTTACAGTGGTGGCCAAATTGTTCCTTCCTTCCTTTGCTTGTTTTTCCTTTCTTCTTTCCTGCTTTCTTTTCTTCTATCCTTCACTCCTTCCTCTCATGGTTTCTTTGTTTCCTTCCATCCTTTCTTTGGTTGATTCTTCCCTTTGCTTACTTTTACTTTGCTTTACTTTCTTTTCCCTTATTATTTTCCATTACCTAACATAAACATCAAAAGGGGCCACCCCATCCTTCCATCCCTCCTTTTCTTCCTTTACTTAGAATCTGCTCAAAAGATAGAAATAACTGACTTAAAACCATTTTTAGCTGGTGAAACTACTAGTGTTCTAATATTTTGGCCACCACTGTATTTCTTGCTTTGCTTTCTATTGTTTCCTTCCTTCATTTGCTCGCTTTCTTCCTTTTTATCACTCATTTTTATCACATCCATCATCCCTCTAATTATAATTTGTTGTATTTTCCTTCTTTGCTTTCTTCCTTCCTTCTATTCCCCTCCCATCTTCCTTTCTTCACTGGTCATTCCTTTCTTCCTTTTTCTTTTCTGTTCCTTTTTATGAATGCTTGTTTCCTTTCTTGTTCTTCCTTCCTTTCTTGTTTCCTTCTTCTTTTCCACCTCATTTACAGTACATTCTTCTGTCCCTCCTTCCATGCTTGTTTCTCTTCATTTTGTTATTTTTCCTTGCTCTCTCTCTGTTGTTTGTTATTTCTTTCATTTTTGCTTCCTTTATTTAAATCCATCTTTCTTTTTTCTGTCTTTCCTTTTCTTTTCTTTCTTTTTTTCTTCATATAAAGGGATTCTGCTCAGAATATGTTTGGGTGATATTACTTTCTCATCCATCATTAAGGGGTTTTGAGAGCTTGTGATCAATACTGAGCCAATATTCTGGGCCCTGGTGCTCATTATATTGCTGTATACACAGATTCTAGATGTAAGTACATCAGAGTTTGTTGGGACCAATCAAACAATTATTGCAGGCGTTACACTTCACACACACACTCTCACATATGTATTTCAAAAAAGAAATTATATATATATATATATATATATATATATTTATATTTCATTTAAAAATCTTTATCTTTCAAGGTTAATATAATTTATCCAGTAAAACACTGAAAGCATCATGCCACATGAATGAGTATGTAATAGAGATAATAAAGACAAAAACAAACACATAAAGAAAAAAATTGAGCAAAAGTTCCTGTTTGGATAAGTGGGCCTTTTAATTTGAGTCTGTAATACTGTCAGAAAAGCCTGTTACAAGGTCATTATAATGTTAAGAATATATTTAATTAATTTCTCACATTTTTCCCAGTTCCTTTGTCTTTTTACTGTTATTATTTCTATGTGTCTATCTCTCCTCCCTCCCCTTTCTAATTTCCACACTTTTGTTTGATCTTTGTTGTCTCTACCGAGGCAGCTTGTTAAACGCTCAGTGTTTGAGAGTCGCGAGCAGCCATCATTAAAAGTCACGCATGAATGACCGACATTACTTTCATTACTTTGAGGAAATCATTCTCTGTCCTATCCCCAAGAGTTTAAATGTTATTTTATGTCTGTCTGCTTGGACTCAAGTGTGTATATGAGTGTGTGTGCACGCAAGAGAGATGATGAGTAAATGGATCATTATGTGCTGCCCTCGGGGTCCATAAAATTCAGCTCATGCCTTAAGCACCCCCTAAACTGCGGCTGACAAACTGACAGTTTTAGTCATGTGGCACCTCCAAAAATAAGTTTCTAAACTTGGTACAGTGCTATTTTGAGGGAACGTAATGAGATGGGAGAGATGAGAAAGCGATGAGCAAAAAACCTTGATTAGAAAATGAAATTCTGAGATAAATCATCCAACCGTTTAGTCTTTGTTAGGTCCGTCTGAGAGTCTTTGGCCCACAACGAAATGTTTGTTCTGCTCCTGACAGGTCCCTAATGCATGCCTCATTTTGTAGGAAACGTGTTTTATCATCAACGGTGCAGATGAACGCCAACTATGTTATATCCAAGTACATTAAACAAAGCGCTCATGTTTTGCTGTTGTAAGCTATTAAGCTCTGCCCTATTAATAACTCTTCACTGCTAATGCTTGGCATAGAAGTGACAAAACACATCGTGATCAGTTCCAAATATCAATTCCAACACCACAGCACATAATCGGCATAGTGTGTCTGTGCAAATCACTGACCTGCAGCGATGGAGGCCAGGCGAACATAATCAAAGCCCCGCTCGACAGGCTCATAGGGGTAATTCTCCACCAAGCTCAGCCCTGTAAACGCACACACAAACAGGGTTTTTCGTGGCTATGGTAACAGAGTATTTTGTGTCAGTGAATTAATGAGAGTGTCACAGGTAAAAGTTCAGTTTGAAGTAATGCTTCTATAATGCTAAACCGGTTAGCATATTAAAACCCAGCGTCTAATTAGCATCCATTGAAGTGGTTTCCGGGGACCGCGTGGGTGTGGGTATTAGAACTTGTAATTGCATCACTGTGTGAGCGAGTGCTTTGTATGTGACAAAGAAAAAATTATGAATATGAATATGTATTTGCTCACCATGCAGCACGGACTGCTTGAGGCTCCAGTAGATGCTTAGACAATTCTTCTCTCTTTTCATACCCCGTTTGCACTGGCATCGGTGCAGAGGGCTAGACAGCAGGGCCGTCACGGCGTTCTCGCAGTGGTTGCGTGCCCCCGGACCCAGCTTCACGCTTCCGCCGCCTGCGACACACTGCCGCAGTGTTCTCAAACGCGGGCTGCATGCCTCGTCGCTGGAGCATGAATCCCCCGCAGTCAGACAGTCCCACCGGCCCCCGGACACCAGCCGCGGCACCCCTGCACAGAACACACACATCTGTCAGGAACACTTTAGAGTAAAGTTCCATTAGATAGCCTTGCAGTTAATGCATTGTAAGGAGAGTTCACCATAAAATGAAACCTCTTTACTCACCTTTAATTTGTTCCAAACCTGTATGAGTTTGTTTTTTCTGTTGAATGCAAAAGTAGATATTCTGAAGAATGTTGGTAACCAAACAATTGACGGTAGCCATTCACTTCTATAGTGTGGAAAAAACTATGAAAGTCAATGGCTACTGTCAACTACAGTAGTTGTTTATCAGAATTCTTCAAAATATCTTGCTAAACAGAGTAATTTCATTTTTGGATGAACAATCCCTTTAACTTATTGCACAATTTATTACACAAGCTTGATTTTGATTGGTCTGTCATTCCCTGATAATGACATCAAATAGTTCCAAGTTTCAACTCAAATCAATATTTCACATCCATGTGATTACTTATTTGGTGAGAAGCCATGTGATAAGTGATACGACTGTACATTATCCCTTAAAATGCAAGATAATTTACATCCAGGTGGTTATTGTAAAATAAACCCATTCAAAGTAATACAAGATCAGTCTAGTTCGCACCAGAGGTCAGATCACCCTGTCAGGGTTTTTTCTGTTACGTATAACAACCAGCTCTTATCTCTTACTTAACTAACAATGAACATTTTATTTGTTACAGCATTTAATAATGTTTACTGTTAGCTTATGTCAGCTCATGTCTGTTAAATAATCTTAGATGCAGTATTTGATTTTAATAATGTTTTAGTAAATGTTAAAGAATTCACATTCACTAAAATTATTAAAACCCTTAGAACAGCGGCTTCCAACCACTTTCCTGGAGACCCCCCAACACTGCATGTTTTTCATGTCTCCTTAATCAAACATGCCTGAATCAGCTCATCAGCTCATTAGTAGAGACTCCAAGACCTGAAATGGATATGTCAGACAAAGGAGAGATGCAAAACATGCAGTGTTGGGGGTGGGCCTCCAGGAACGTGGTTGTGAATCACTGCCTTAGAAGTTTAGTGTTAGTTCATGTAACATGAAATATAAACAAATGGAACTTTATTGTAGTGTTACTGATCTGTCATTCATAATAAACTGTTATGCAACATTTACTGCTGTAAACAAAAAGCAATATTATTGTATTATTGGGCGACTAAAGGAATAATTTACATGGCTCAACCTATGTCAACCTCATCCACTTTCCCTGCCTTTTCACAGGGGTCAGCAAGCTGCAAAGTGTGGAGGAATGAATGACAAACAAACTGAGCGCCATATTTGTTCATCAAAGGACAGTTTTATCCTTCCTGAAAGTGACCTGTATAATCACATGCTACAAAGAAAAACAAAACTGTTCAGTTTTCTGATTTAAAGCATATGAAAATAGCCTCTATTTACATTAGAAGTTAATGGCAGAGAACATTTCTGAAAATGTCCCATAATGCACTGCTGCTTTATCTACAGGGCTATAATTGCATCACAACATCTGTTTAGCTGAAACACCCATGTGAATAATTTCAGGAGGTATCTTCAACAGCGGTCTATACATTTCCCAATACAATGCATGTACAGGCTCATAGTTATTGTTTAGCTTGTAAAGTGTTTGATATATGCAGTAAATATCTTCTGTTGCTGTTTACATAATGAGATCTTAAATATCATGATCTCAGCACTGTTTAAAGGAGCTGAATGTAATAATGATCTCAGCCTCAGACGTCCCACCCACGACTGCCCACCATCTGTGCCCTGACCTTTTGATGCACACAAAACTAGTGAGGATATTTTAAAAGTTTGGATTTTTCCAAGCCAGTCTGTGATTGGAGCTGCTGATATAGTTTTCAGCTATCTTTTAGTCTGTACTGTGCACCTCTGTTACGATCTGGTTTGGTTCAGCTTCCAAATCGGACCGAAAGAAACTGCAATGGACTGTCAGGACTGCTGAGAAGATTATTGGTGCCCCAGTGCCCACCCTCCAAGACCTGTGCATCTCGAAACAGGCATGAGGAATCACTTCAGACCACACACACACAGGCCACTGCTTCTTTGAACCATTGCAACAAAGAACTGATCACTAGAACATCCAAGCACAAGTTTTTTTTTCCCCCTCAGGCTATCTACCTCATGAACAATTAAAACTGCCTTGTGGTTCTCTCCATACTGCTGCATTTCTACTGTGAACAATATGTCAGATCAACTCAAATATTTTTTTAACTGTACATATTCTATACCTGTACACCAGTGTGAAAAAGATGTTAACATTAACATACTTTAAAAAGAGTAACCATTATGAAAATAATATATTTTAAAAGGAATATACTGAAGTGCCAACTGAATGTAATGTTTCCAGACACTTAATTGCAATATAATGAAAATGTATTATAGTTTAAATCAAGGGAAGCCAACCCTGCTCCTGGAGAGCTACGTCCTGCAGAGTTCAGCTCCAACCCCAATCAAACACACCTGAACCCCCTAATCAAGATTTTTAGGTTCACTTGAAAATTATAGGCAGGTGGACTAAAGCAAGGATGGAAATAAAAGTCTGCAGGAAGCAGAAGGTAGCTCTCCAGGACAAGGGTTTGGCTATCCTTGATTTATATTTATACTGAATGCAATTAAGTGAACTTGAGACCCACTTAAGTAGGACATATTTATATGTAATTAATTACATTGTCTTTGAAATATGGCTTAAGTGTATGCAGAATAAAATGGTCATGTTTGTGTTACGTTAATGTATTTTAATGCTATTTGTATTGAAACTTGTACTATGTATTAAATATATGTAAATATAGGCTAGTAACTTACATTTTGCAATGAAGTTGCAGTTTTTTAAATGTAGTAACTTTAGTAGGTTTTTATCAAATTTAAATTATAATCACTTGGGTGAGACTTCAGGTTCATTGGCCGGTAAATAACGAGGAGAATAACAACATGCAGTAAACGGTAAACATTTGCACCACAAACCAGTGTGTTCATAATTAAGATAATACATTAAATGACATGGTAAGACACACACAGCCAAAAATATTTGTACAGCCAAAAATATCTAGACGCAGATGAAACCGGAAGCTAGACCCATAGTATTTACAAATGGCCGCACCCATATTTACATCAAGAAAAAGGTGGATAGGGAAATAACAAAAAGAACAGGCAGTAAACTGTAAAACTGTGCTACAAACCACTGTGTTTATAATTATGACAGTACATTACAATATGGCAAAATATACAAGTCTGCAGTTTTAAGGGGCATAACGAGCAGTTGTGTACAGCTAAAAATAACAAAGCAAAAATGCAAAAATGACACTGAAGCCAGACACATGAAATTTACAAATGGTCACGCCTGTTTTAAAAAATCTGGTGAATATCAACTAATTATTTAATTATTATATACATTTTAGTAATATTAGCTATTATCTACAATAACTTTTTTCCCCAAAAAATACTTTTAAGATTAATGTACAGTACAAATACACATTCAATTTAATTAGGCATACTTTTTCACAACGGCGTGAATTAGTCTATATTTTTTTGTCATATTAGGTATTGTTATTTATACTCTTATTTGCTTTGTTTTTCTTGTGGTTTTCCCAGTTTCTGTCACCAAGAGACAAGATGAGACGAGAAGAGAAGAGAAGAGAGAAGATTTGACATGATGAGGGGAGAGAAGACAGAACGAGATGAGATGAGATGGGATGTGACAAGACAAT
Source organism: Enteromius mattozi (assembly GCA_032359235.1). Taxonomy (NCBI): domain Eukaryota; kingdom Metazoa; phylum Chordata; class Actinopteri; order Cypriniformes; family Cyprinidae; genus Enteromius; species Enteromius mattozi. The sequence goes on along the minus strand of JAUMHE010000062.1, from coordinate 7,546,675 downwards.
AAAAGACGGTGGAAGAGAAGACATGAGACGAGAAGAGAGAAGAGACATGATGAGAAAACCTTGCACATCATCTAAGATAAATTCCTAAATGAAGCGAAGTGTGTCGCCACAATATCTAATCTCATTGTGCCTAAAAAGAGACTAATCCAGTGTGGAAGATGAACCTGCTCAATGGATTATGTGATAATCTGATTATTTCTTCATGAAAAATTGTACGAGAATGGTTGAAGACTGACAAGCAGCCATTCTGAGAACCTTGCCGCAGTACAGCTGCTACATCAAAGCAGCAGTGCCCAAAGCAATTATGGGAAATCATCTAGTTTGTCAGTCACATTGGTTCCAATACTTTACACCTCCCATCAGTGTGCTAAAATTAAACACCCACACACTTCAACAGAAGAATACCTACATGGACACACGGAGATAAAAGACACAAATGCTGCCGTAGAGATGGGGTGAGAGGCATTAACATCTGGTAATTAAGTTGATTAACTTCAACAATAAAGGCTCTATATGTGTGTGAGAAAGAGGAAGTCTCTATGTTAGAGGTTGAGAGGACGACCAGCGCTCTCAGATCTCACACCCTTGGGTAAGAAACTCACACAGCTCTCGCACACTTCCTTACAATTAGACCTGCATAGAGACCTTGTCGGCACAGAGATGTGCTAATGGTGCTGGTGTGTGAGAGAGAGAAAGCGAGCGCTGTCCCCCAGAGAGATACCAATCTACAATCCTCAGAGATGCCATCACAGAGAACCTCTGTGTCACTCAGCATTTACCAGGCAGCGTACTCCCCTAATCCTAACACACTGATAGTGTGCTTACCTCTGTCACACTGTCTCCCCATCCTATTGTGTGTCACCCTTTATGTCCTCGATGTCCATAGGCAATTCTAGACCCCATTTAGGGGGGTTTCAGCCACACTGGTTTTAATCTAGCCCCTTTTAAAATCTGTCATTATGTGATTTCTTTTCCGCTTGCTTAAAGCAGTGGTTGCTGTGAGCTATTTTAGGGTATTGTGCTCTAAATCCCTCAGCAAAAAAAGACTCTAAAGTTCATTATCCATTGGTCTATTAAGTGGCAGAACCATGTGACTAAATGCTGATATACTTGTTTGTGTAGCAGCCATTACCACCGTCTCGCCTATTTTTAGAAAGTCCCAAATTCATACATTTTATGATGATTATTATTATTGCCCTTTTCTGTTTTGCTAATAATGACTGTATTTAAATAAAGACCAAGTTACTACGAGGAAACAATTGTTGCGCCCATGCGCTTTCCCAGGCTTTCCGAAACTCTGTTAGGACTACTGGGCAAACGTTGCGCCATCTAATTAATATTTATGAGACAGGCTTATACTGTGGCCCTATACACACATTTTCAGCTCTGTCCTAAGTTATTAATCTCCTGATGATCAATTGTGTTTTGTTTTAATAGATTTTTTTTAAGTCAATATTGTACCTGCAACCTCTTAAGTTTCTATTTTTCTTGGTAAAGGCTATCCTGTCTTATTTTCAATACAAATATTCTTATATCAGGATACATGAAAAGCAAAATGACATTAGATATTAAGATATTTATTTTCTTATTAAATTTATGAAAATTGAGTTTATGCTTAAAATGAGAAGAATATCTGCCAATGGGGGAGGAGCACTTGTTTTCCTTTCGAATTAAGTTTATTTTTCTCGATACCATTGCCATATATATATATATATAAATTGTTTTTTGTTTTTTTTTACCTAAATGTAATTTTTAAATAAAAATATAAAAACTACTGATATGTAATTTTCCATTTAATTTTAATGTGTCCTGCTTTAAAATGATTTTTCATCTGTTCTGTAAAGCAAGAGAAAAATACTGAGTAATAATTTCACTTTTTGCAATGCAATTAATTTTAATGAACCAGGTTGACAAGGTTTATAATGTGCCCCCTAAACATCCATTTTCATATTGTTCTATTTTAATAGGCCTACTTTAAACATATTATTGTTAATTTTGCACCTGTGATCTGTTATATCTTATTTACCAGATTTGTATATCAGGATGAGACAGACCTTAAGATATATACCTCTGAGCTAACATCAGATATTTTGACAGAGCACTGAGATTGAAATGAAAAATCGTCTCTGTCTCTATGCCTCCTCACTCTCTTCTTGATTAGCAATGGTGTTTTTTTATGCTAAACAAGGGGAATTTGGTTCGGCTGGTTATTGATTGGATAAAGGAATCAAATGAAATGTAGAGGAGCTCATAATGATGGAGCGAGTGGTGCAGAGGAATGCTGATGACTCTCTGCTGTGCTCTGAGGAGCCTAAAGAAACTGCTGTCAGATCAGATCTCGCAGCAGGCCTCAGATGGATCAATCAAGAGTCCAGCCTTTAAATCCGAGTGACTCCCTATTGCACACACTTGCCTGTGTAAATCCAGGAACGTGCACTGCGGGTCTCTCTCAGTCCAGTTTGATTTGTCTCATTGTGACTGAGCTGTGTCAGTCGCACAGTCTTGTCATCGTGTAGCCTTGAAACACTAATTGGAGTCACACACCCCACCCCCGCCACCTCAAATCTGTAATGATTGTTTTTGAATGAAACAGGACCGAACCATAGTGCTTCCACCCACAGCGCTCAGAAGCAGTAACAGATTTTTGTTGTTATAATTAATCAATTATTGTTTAATTATGAGTAATTTAGTCCCATTTGTGGACCAACAAGTGGAACAAGCAGGTTTGCATGCTGACCTTACAAAACTTTAAAGTTGTATTTAATCAATTACTTTTAACAGGCACCTAATGGGGCAGTTAACCCTAAAAATGCAAATTCTTTAGGCTCCTAAATATCAGCTTGTTCATAACTTTGCTGAGTAACCTGTTGTACACAATCTACTAGCTGTCTTTTGTCGTGTCACTGATAATTTATACTTTTTAGCAAGTCAAAGTCCTCTTAGTATAATTGTAAAACACCCCTTTAAATTGTGGTACATCTTTTTGCTGAGATTTTTTTTTTTTTTTTTTTTGTAAATGTAAGAACAACTCATATAGATCAAGAATATTTACTGTATTGAAGCAACTTGGGTTTACTTAATTATAAAATTGTGTTAAAATGTAAATATCTGATACATCAGGCTTTTGAGGAACAATAATTTGTACATCTCTCAATCATCAGGGTATTGCATTTCATTAAAAAGTTTTGCCCCTAAAATAAAAAATACAAAGCTTTGATTTTAAAACTAAGCACTGAAGTATTGTCTTATACTAAGATATAGAGTGACAACTATATACATTTTATGCAACATGGTCTCATAAACATGTACCTCTGTGCATTTTTTGTGCAGCACCGTTTTTATGTGACTTACTGCATGTTTTGCTGCAGTTTCAAAGAGAAATGTCCACTAAATGGTGCTAAAACACAGTTTCAATACGTGAACCCTGGCATATTTTTATTACGTTGATATGGATATGTATTTCTGTATTTTTATTAGGTTAAATATCCAGGGACTGTCGCTAAAAGCTAATGCTAATCGTGTTGGAAATATGCCCTACACCAAATCCAACCTACCTGATAGTGTTAACAAATGCAAAACTGATATAAAAACGCATTTGTTGATGCAATCGTGCCATTTCAGCTACCATTTCTCTCCTCCTCACCTCTCAAGTACTTCTCTGTACTCTGTGTGGTAGTAAACAAACCTACTGTCTATGATAACTCATAGAATGTAGCTGGATATATGTGATGCTAACATTCAAAAGCATCAGTTTTCAAATATCCCAGCATACAGTGGGGCAAAAAAGTATTTAGTCAGCCACAAGTTGTGCAAGTTCTCCCACTTAAAAAGATGAGAGAGGCCTGTAATTTTCATCAAAGGTCTCTGTAGGTCATTCACTAGGTCCCCTCGTGTGGTTTGGGGATTTTTGCTCACAGTTCTTGTGATCATTTTGACCCCACGGGGTGAGATCTTGCATGGAGCCCCAGATCGAGGGA
>JAUMHE010000062.1:7512477-7528935 GCA_032359235.1 Enteromius mattozi | reverse complement strand
GTACCGACTTCTGCCTGCCTGACTACCCATTAAAGATAGCTGCAAATGGATCCAACTGACTCTGGGAATTTATCACACCGACAGTGTTAACAACTGCAAAACGGATATAAAAATGCATTTGCTGATGCAACCGTGCCATTTGAACTACCTTTTATGTAGCTTAAACTATTTTGGATTTGGAATCTAGGATTTGAATCGGAGCTCCTCATCTCTCAAGTATGTCCGTGTACTCCGTGAAGTACTGAACAAACGTACTATGAAAACCCATAGATATGAAGATATGAAGCTCGATGTGTGTGATGCTAACATTCAAAAGCATCAGTTTTCAAACATCCCAGCATATTAATATTGTTTTGAAGTCATAACATGATGTTCTTCAAGTAATTGTGTGAAAATTATGCTTTATTAATCGAAACTCTGTAAATTTGTGTGAAAAGGAATAAAAGGTGTCTAAGTTTTACTGCCTCTAGTGTTCATTTATTTTAGAAACTGCAGTGATATGTACTTATTGGTACGCATTTCACGTCTCGCTAAAAAGTGCTCCTAGGTAAGTTCATGTCATGAGACCAGGTAGGTTTCATGTATGCATGACTGACAAATATGCATCACACTGAGTTTGTAAGGTTCCATCCAAATGTATGGAAATGTTTCAATTAAATTCAAATCTTCAATTTAGACCTAAATATTTTTGAGTGCATTGAAGAAACTAAAAGGATTCTCGGATACTCCTCCACTGGGTTTGTACTTCACAATTTTCATACAGTTTTCAAAATTTTGTGCATAATACCTCTGTTTGAAGGTCTCCGTGCCGAAATGATTCATAAATTTGCATTTACATTTTTTGTTCTTTTTCTTTGATCCAAATTCACCTCAATCTCAGTCTCACTCTGCTCTGATGCACACACAGTGTATAAACTACAGCATGATTGTGTTTTTATCCATCTCTGGAGGTTCAGTATAAACAATAACCTGTAACCCATATTGTTTGTGTACCTCTGTGTCTCATTGCTCATGACACACATGCAGAAAAAGTGCTGCATTTGCAGAAACTACATATATTTGTGTGTGCGCGTGTGCTTGTCTGAGGAAGAGCTGCTAGGAACAAGACTCACACGGCTGGATTATACTTCATCAGGGCTGTGAGAGATCGCTGAGCTAAAGGTGTCTGACAGCTCTTCCTCCTAATGCTGTTTATAAAGCTTCAAGTGTCACAACATGACATCCATATCCCTTCTAGCCCACCCCGTCCACACACACACACACATAAAGCCCCTCTGTCACTCTGCCCTCTCTATAAGTGCTACTCAGTTTGCAGTTTATTTGTCACTATTGACAGATCCAGCAGTGCAGCAGTATTACGGCTACAGGGGATATCTGTACATATAAGCTCTGTTCCGAAACCTAGTGAGCTTACTGTCTAGACAGCATTTTAAGGAATCACAACTATGCTCCTGGCATTCTATAAAGCAGGAAGCAAAATTAAGGACTTTTTGCACGGTACACGGTCAGCGACAAGCTTTTCTTGCAGTCTTGCCATATGAGCGCAGGGCTTCTCCTTGTACATGAGATGTGGTGTGGGACGTGGAAAAGCAGCGGTTGCTGTGGCAATGAACATTGATGCCCGCTTGTGAGAGCAATTGAAAACATCCCACATCAGCATACGAAACTGCATGTCAACTGTTGTAATTGAATTCTAATACAACTAGTAAAACTGACACATCTGCATGTAACTCTAGGTGTTATGACAGTGCTGCCATCTAAAAGTCAAAATGAAATAGCTACTGTACAGCAGCACGAAAACTGAGGAAAAACAGCTACAATGTCTGGTTTTAGCATGGATTTTAAAGTTAACTGCAGTTTGTCACAACTGTCTTCGAACATTGTTGCATTGCTTTTGTTTGAACCATGTTGGTTCAGCATGTGTTGTTACATTGTTAATGAGTAATAACTTATGCAAATTCATTAATGTGAGATCACTGAGATGATGTATTGGAACATGATGACTACTTTACTATTTTTTTTTTTGTTCCCTGTAATTTTTCTTTATTTGATGTTTGTTTCGTTCCCTCTTATGACACATACTGAGGTTCATTTGTGAATTCATGCATATTTCCACTATTAAACAATATACAGGTTGAAAAGTATATCTTTAACTGGAATGAGAGACAGAATGTACTGCATGTTAACTTGCTTATTGTGCACAAGGGTGTGATCTATTTAAAAAGATTCAACCAAAAATTTTGCCATAATTTTCTCACTCTCTTGTTCTTCTAAATCTCTATGAGTTTCTTTATTAGTTTGAACATAAAATGAGATATTCTGGAGAATGCTGGTAATCAGACAGTTGATGGTCCCCATTGACTCCCATAGTATTTCTTTCCAAACTATGGAAGTCAAGGGGGAAATTCTTCAAAATATCTTCTGTGTTCAATGTAAGAAAGAATCTCTTACAGGACTGCAACAACATGACAGGGACCAGTGCTAGACGTGTTAGAGTGCTGCATGCCCACAACGCTTTGGCTGTGACATATCTTATTTATGCTTTTAATGCTTACTTCAGTGTTTAGCTTAAGGGACATGCTAACATTTTATTTACACATCCGGCAGATGTTGTTATCCAAAGTGACTTGCATACCAGTCAAGTCGTACCATTTTAAGAGTTCATGCATTATACTGAAGGGGAATCAAACACATGGTCTTGCTAGTGCTCTGCTGCACTTCTTACAACAACACATCAACCTTGGTTAGAATCAGTTGCATCTCTCAAGCTTTTCACGTGACAAGCACTATTTGTGCCAAGAAGAGATACTGCTACAGTATGTAGAGTGTTCCAAATGAGTCACTTATGAAGTTCTATTTTAGTTTGCATACTGCCTATGTAGGCTGCAGACATAGGGTGACCAGACATCCCGCTTTCACAAGGTTTGTCCTGGTGTCCTGACAGTTCACAAAAAAATGTAAATAGCTTATGTCCCGATTTCAGCTGTTTGGCTGACATGCAAATATCCTTGATGTCCTTCCAGTTAGAGCCTCTGGTATTGTTTGTAGAGGAGGAAAAACTGTTGTTTTATATATATGTAGATACTGTATACATGTACATATTGATGCACAAGAAAATAGGGCTGTGGGCCAAGTTCACAAGTTGGAAAATAGAATTTTAATAGTTTGGAGAAGAGCAGGTATAAACACAGCAAGCTCTAAAAGCAGACTATAAGTAGATGAGTTTTTCTGTTCACTGTTATTAATGCCCCTTACAGCCTCTGTGATCCCATTCAGCCACTTATTAATAGCAACCACCTTTATAAAAACACATAAAAGCTTTAAAAAAAATCATGAGTGGGGTACTACTGATTTGTTTTATAACATAGAATAAAACAAAAATATCTTGATATTGTGTTAACACAAGCTCAAAACACTGACTTCATGATACTGGAACTGGTTTTAGAACTCATTCAGTGCTCCATGACAAAATCTTCCTGGTCTCATGGCATAAATGTACCTGGGTGCACTTTTTAGTCAGACACAAAATATGTACCAATACGTACATCTCACAGCAGTTTCCAAAAGGAATGAACACTAGATGCAGTAAAACTTTGACACCTTTTAATTCCTTTTCACACAAATTTACAGTTTCGATCAATAAAGCCTAATTTTCACACAATTACTTGAAGAATATAATGCTAGGACTTATAACAATATTAATATACTGGGATATTTGAAAACTGATGCTTTTGAATGTTAGCATCACACATATCCAGCTTCATATCTATGGGTTTTTATAGACGGTAGGTTTGTTCGGTAGTTCACGGAGTACAGACATGTACTTGAGAGGAGAGGAGCTCCGGTTCAAATCCCATGTAACTACAGTTCAACAGAACAGTTCAAATCATTGTAAAAGGAAGTTGAAATGGCAAAATTGTATCAACAAATCCATTTTTATATCAGTTTTGCATTTGTTAACACTGTCTGGTAGGTTAAGGGTTGGATTTTGTGTAGGGCATATTTCCAACATGATAGAGCATTAACTTTTAACAACAGTCCACAGATATTTCAATTCTGAACCGCCACAATACATACCTATCTGCTGGGTTTCATGTATTGAACCTTTGTTTTAGTGCCACTCAGTGATATTTCTCTTTGAAACTGCGGCAAAATGTGCAGTAAGGTACATAAAAATGATGTTGCACAAAAAGTGAACAGAGGTACATGCAGTTGGACCAAACATGTAGAATAGTACAGCTTTTTTTGAATACTGATTCAGGTTTTTTATTTCAAATGTGAGTGAACATCATGTTAAATGTATTTTTCAAAAGTACAATTCTTTTCTTTAGGGGTAAAACTTTTTAATGAGGAAAAAATGCTGAGCACACAATATGACATTATGATATGACATGATAACAAGACTGCTAGACATTTTCCCTCATTTCACTGAAATAAACAGCATCTTTTGCAACTGCAGTTATTCCTGTCATAATTTCAGGCAAGGCTAGGTAAACACCTCCCACAGCGAATTCACAAGGATACTGCCTATAGGTATGCAGTTAAAAGACAGGAAGGCAGCCGGCTATGTTTTGGAGCAGAGCTTATAGTCTTACTGTACGCAAGGACTTGGGGTGTTGAGAGAAGTGGAAATGAATAATAACTGTCAAGTGTCAGTGATATAAAATTTCCTTTTAAGACTTTCATGAAACTGGTACACATGCAGTCAGAGAGATGGTAGGAAGTGTTTCATGCATTGAACCAGTCACACCAACTAAGACAACGCTAAACATCAACCTAGCCACTCAGACAGAGCCACGTTGGAAGGGGCGTACAGGCTGCTTAGCTTCCCATAAAGCCATTCAACACACGTTCAGAGCCCAGAAACTGAATGATGCCTTTGCTCATAGAGTTAAACCAGCAGAAAAGGAAGGAAATTAAACGGGGATAATACTTAAAACGCTTTAGCTAAGTGTGTGCAGGCTGTTGACTTTATCTGCAGTCTGAGCTCATTGCTTGGCTGCCTCTGTCTGGCGGTGAAATGGCAGAAAAAAGAAAGAAAGTGAGAGTCACACACCGGCACATATAAACTCTGGTAAGAGTGTTATACGCAGACACAAATGCACACACACACACACACACACACATATATGTATATACACACCCAGTGGCACATGTGTGGATGCAAACACATTCACACCCTGTGTTTGCTGGCCTGCAGGAGGAGTCATTATAATTCTGAGTGTGTGAGCGGAGCAGACCAAACGCAGAGGGTCAGATCTCATTTCCTTTAGAGTGTCTTGCCAATCGATTCTTCTCAGAGAGATATAGAATGAGGTAGAGAGAAATAAAGAGGAAAGTAAGAGCATATCAAAGAAAACAAAAGATAAAGGTAGAATGGTAAATATGGTTTCATGTGCAAACACATAAAGATCTTTGATATATCACAATATCACTTTTGTAAGAAGATTAGGACTGGAAATGTACTTCTTTATGTGCACTGCAAAAAAATAATTTTTAATAGTATTTTTGTGTTATTATCTAGCAAATATATCTAAATGTGTTTAAAACAAGCTTGCTTGATATTATTACTCTTCATTGTATTAATATTTAGACAAATGTACCCACAGTCATTGAGGTTAAAAGCCTTTAATTCTCAAGTCTTGATGTCTTAAACTACTTAGCATTTTAATATTCAGGGCGTCATAAAATTAATCACCATAAACTAGGAAAGTCATTGACAAAAATAATGACATCATTCAAAGAATCGGCACCGTGATGGTGGCAATTGTTTGGCTGTCAATGGGACAGTCACAAGCCTCCTGGTTTTCATTGAAAAATATCTTAAATTGTTTTGAAGACAAAGCTTTTATGGATTTTCAAAATAATATTTTCATTTTGGAGTTGAGTAACCCTTTAACATTGATGGACTTGAACTTTGTCTTTATAAGAGGTTGAAACAAGATACTTTCTGATGTTCATGTTTATTTCATGCTATAACTAGTAAAGAGGAAGAGTTCATTGTTCATGTGCTGCTTGAAGTGAGGTGGCACAGTGATCTGTCACAACACATTAAAGAACCACATAACAGTATTTATTGTTTGAATTTATATAAATTAAAAAAAATACATTTATAAGCTGAGACTGTTTTATACTAAATGTAACCTGCTCTCTCTCATCTGCTGGCAATTTGTCAATTTCCTTTTTGTAATTTTTCACTGCATAAGAACATGTGGCATGAGAGTGCCATGGGACCTAACCCCACCCCTAACCTAAACCTAACAACTTTTCAACAATATAAATCACATAACAGAATGAAAAAAGAGAGCAAAAACTGTCCAAAAACAGTATAGAAAGTTTTGCAAATAACTAGTGTTGCATTCCAAGTCTTTAACCATACAATATATTTACATGAGAAAATTAAGGTTTTTCACATCTCATTCAAAAGACTAATATAAACTTTAGTATGGCACAATCAGTCACAAGACATGACAGCCAAAGGCACTTCACAATCAAAGCTGAAGTAACGCTTCTTCAGCTGGCCTTTTTTATTAATGTGTTTGTGATTTAAGTGTTTTGACAGTTGGAGACATGTTCAAAGCAATCCTTTGGTCTCAGAAGACTTGGATTATTTGTCATTTTTGAATAAATTGTGATTGTTATTTCCTGTAGGCAAATGTTTTAGGGGTAGGGCTCTGGTAAGATGCTAAAAATGGTCTAAATAGGGTAATGTAAATAAAAGTATAAAATAAAAGTACCTTAGTGTCTTAAAGTGCTGAAGGCCATGCTTCAGTTTTTGACACCTTGGTAGTGAGAATGGGTTGTATTATTAGTATTTTTATGTTTGAAATGAACCCAAATCTCACTAAACTGCAGTAGATTGTACCCAAATAGATGTCATCTGTAAAATAAAATATTAATAATAATAATAATAAATTTTTTTAAAGAATATTTAGATATTTTCATGAAAAACAAGAAGAAAGGTGTGTTCTGTCTGTCTGTGTTTGCTGGAATAATGTTTGTGGACTCCACAGAATCTTTGTCTTCTCCTGTGGAACTAAACTTCACGCATATAACTCTCATGGGATAGCATAACAGATGCACACATTTATCGACTGACTTCCTGTTGGTGACACATGAAAAATGACTACATTTCCTGGACCCACTGGGATTTGGCCACTCAACAGAACTGTAATGGTTTACTGACTCTCGCATGTATTGCACAAATATTGTAAAACACCCCATGTTTAGGTAGTGGTGCCTTGTGGGTAGGTTTGCAGAGGGGTGTATCATGTTCTTTCATCTCTCACAAAGCAACAGAAGAGGAGTTTGATCAACTAGATGCAGCATCAAGACCTGCAGATCTATATACACACAGATGTACGCTGCATACATGAAACTTCAGGAGAGGATCAGGATGTAATTTGTTTCAGTGGGACCAATAGATTTTCTGAAAGCCTCAGGAAAATAAGCGAATTTGTCTTTCACAAAGCTGTCTTTTCACTGTCCTCTGCCGTATGCCTGATAATGAAATGCCCTATTATCTCTGTATGTGTGTTATTTTAATGAAGACGCTGGAATTTAAGAATGAGACGCTGGTAAATATTTTTGAGCTGTGCATTTGTGTGTCTAAGAGACTGGGTGGACCACCTACAAGTATTTCCTGAGGGGAATAGTTAAATACCAAACAGATCAATAGTGACAAACTAATTAGATATATTTGTGTCTGGGCAAGTGGGTGTTTAGGCATAGCTTTGAGTGATTTTTTTTAATGCAATGATTTCCATTTAAATGTTAAAGATCCAACAGGGTAGTCAATGCTGCCTTTTACAAATCAATTAGTTGAGGCTCTCTAAACTACCAATCAATCCAACCCGTAGATTAAGAAGACATCTTAACTTCCAGTGGCGGCCCCAGAATGTTCTTTATTAAGGGTGCTTAATAAATCTGAAGGTGCTAATGAAAATAAGCATCTGTGCAAGTAATTTTTGTGCAGACGGCGGCTATAAACTCTAAATAACTCTAAATAACTTGTGTTACTTAGACACACCACAGCTTCTGAAAAGGCATGCTGTGCATTTATTTTTCTCAGTGGTATTCCACCTTGCCTATCTCAGACCATAGCCACAAATAGTTTAGTGATTTGGCTTATCTGCTGCCATCTGCTTTCACACACTCGCTTAAAGAGGATGCTCTTTCAGTGCAGCCAAAAGTTTGGACACTCTTGTCTAAATATAAATTGTGCCTAAGTATGAATTTCCATCTTCTATAGCAGGGGTTTTCAACTCTCCTCAAGGTCTATTTTCCTGCAGCGTTTATGCCGCCTTTCCGTACTCTAGGAAATTTCTTATTTCTACTTATGAAGTTTGTTGTGTTCATTATTGCCTCTTTTTAGATAGGTGGCTTGCAGAAGTTTTTGGAATTTTGCTATTTTCATTGTGTATAACATATATAATATGCATAAAATGGCTATTTATATATTGTAGTAAAAGATAAATAAAATAAAAAAACAATCACTGCAGCAATCGGTCTCCCTTCTGCCATGTTTATGCTTAGAGTGAGTTATTAACTATATACAGTAGGTTTACTTTATGGCACCCAACTCGGAAACTCAGTTCCCAGTTATACATGACTATTAAAGACTTTTAAAGAAATTCTGATAGCATGAGAAGGCAGCGCTAACTCAAAACCCTAATCAATTCTGTCAGTCACATCACATCGCCTTTTTTTGGGTGGACTTATATTTATCCCTGTCAGCTGTTTTTGATGTCACAAAGTTATGGCGTATGGCATTTACCACTTGATTGAATGGCTCAAAAATGTCTGTAGTCCCATGAGCAAAGATGGCAGATTTGAATTGCATCCTTTCAATGGTTTCTGCCATTAAGATGAATCGGGTTAGTAGGGGATGGCTTTCCTGATATTACAGACCTTGATTTCCCTCTTCCCTTTTTTTTCTTTTTGCACACCCTTTTTGATGCTGTGCTAAATGTGGCGAGTGTTTTTAGCAGTGCTGGAGAAAAAAGATCAATTAAATCTCCACCATTTAGCAGCTACTGAGAAACTCTGACTCATTTAGACGCAACCAAAGAGTGTCCTTCAAACGCTCTGTGATAGAGCTATCTAACACGCACACGGCACGGCTGTGACAACAGCATGGGACAAAAGCCAGCAGAGGGCTTAGAGTGACAATGGAGAGGAGCGGAGGCGACAGTCTCCTTGTGACGATGTCATATGACAGTCTTGTAATGATGATGTCGTCTGACAGGACCCCTGCGTGAGATACTGAGAGGCAGCATGCTGACACAGGAGTCATAATGTTATGGATTACTGCTCTGTGTGTGTGTTTACAGATGGTCCTTCTTACGGTTTCATACTACTGTGAAGCCTCTGGATCTGCTGCGACCTCTTTTTAGCATCAGTAGCATATTTGTGTTTAGCATTTGTTAAAAAATGTGAATTAATTAATTCATTGCTCTTCATCTCATTAGAAGCAGCGTGAAGTGGAATGGGATTGGCTTACAGCTATGTTAACAGACTTGTAACACATCTTTAGATTCATTAGCAGATATGCAAGTGTCCGATGAGCAAGTCTCCTCTGTCGTAACTGGATTTCACCATGGCAACGAATCCAGGTCAGGTAAGAGTGCTAAACCCAAGACGGATTGTGCCTGGTGTGCATCTGAAAGTGTGTGTGGGAATATGAGAACCACTGTGGTCCACCTTGAGAACTGATTCTGATTCAGTAGGTGTCTATGAGGCATGGTTAAACATGCAGAGAGAGAAAGATGTTAAGAAGGACAGAGGCTGAAGTCAAAAACAACAGTTTTTTGACAGGTAAAAACTTTTTGAAGCTGCTACTAATCTAAGCAATAATCACAATTCCTAAAAACTAAGTGTAACTTACTGTTGTTCTGCAAATGTTTGCTGGTGGAATCCAGTCATTTGGTCGTTTGGTGACACTTTATTTTGATAGTCCACTTCAAACATTCTACTAACTATGAGTAACTTTGTAACTACATATCAACTAATTCTCATTAATTTGCAATTACACGTCTACTAACTCTCTGAGTAGACTGTTAGAGTATAGTTTGGGGTTAGTAGAATCAGTTAACACATACTAAGTGTCTTATAGTCAGTGTGTTGTATGTTGTGGAAAACCTCCTGATATTGCTAAGTTCAATGTGTCCCTAAGTCAAAATGTTTTGTTGACCATGGAACAACATTTTAAGGCAAAAATATAGACTTGACCATATCTCTACACCTAAACCTAACCTTACCCATGAGTAATGCCTAAATGACAAGGAAATGATAGATGACTGACACTGCTGTACAAGCACCAAACACCGATTGTATGCCTAAACTTCACACAAACTGTAAACTCTTTCTTCAAATCTGATTGGTTAATCCCAATGTTGTTCCAGGGTCAACAAAGCTGTTGACCCAGAGACATGTTGCCCTTGGTAAAATCTGGTTACTGATGTTGCGAACCCATCAAAATAAAGTGTTAGTAGATATTAAGCAGAGAGTCTAATACTCTAATGACTGCTAGTTGACATGTAGTTGCAAAGTTACTTAATGCCTAAAGTGGGCTATTAAATATAAATAATAAGCAGAAGAAGATGGATGGATAGATGGATGGATATTAACTTTTTCCTTAGTAAACTCCTAATTTGCTGCTTATTAATAGTTATTAAGGTATTGGATAAGTTTAGGAATGTAGAATATGGTCATACAGAATATATGCTTTACTAATAAACAATTATATTTATATAATAATAATGTTAATATGCTAATAAGCAACTAATAATGAGAACTGATCCCTGCACTGAAGTGTTACCTTAACTCCTATAATAATGGGTGTTTACATTTTGTCTCTCCGTTTTTTCCCCTTATGTTCAAGACAACAACATTTTGATTATATTCATAACTGAACTGAACAGCTGGTTGTTAATGCAATAATGTCTTTCTCTCTCCCTTGGACACTGACAGCTCATACAAGATGTCACTTTTTCCTCACTAGGTACGGTGCTGCACAGAAACCATATTGAATTTGGAATAAAGCACATGTCTATATAATGGCTTTGAAATGTTTAGCACCTGACTTGTTCTTATTCAGAAAAAACAATTGATGACAGTCATGCTCAGATGTGTTTAAGCAGCATACTGGTCTGATAAGTGATCAAGTACTTTAAAGCGTTTCACATTTTATTCACTGTAAAAGCTGCACCTCATCCAGCAGGATGCATGAGAATTTGAGAGCTAAATATATACAAATAAGAATCAAAATATTGCCAGACTTGGATGCACCTCAAAGCACACGCCATTATCTATCATCACCTCAACGTCAGCGCTACCCAATGCATTCAGTTGCAACGGTGAGATTTAGGAGAGAGGGTTCAGTGGGAAAGTAAGTTTTCATTGTTGCCTATAGCAGCCAAAGAGAAATCAATTTGCTTTGAATAATGTTTTCACTTGTGGACTGTTTGGTGCAGAACAAGTACTTGACTGGTCAATTACAGGGATCAGGTAAAAGAGACTGAATAGATTTGTTGTAGATATTCATTCGAGCACATGACAGATTACTGATAATCCAAGACTCGCAGAAGCTACTGAAGAAACCAGAGGATTTCAATATCATTTTTGTGTACAAACCTTTGTATTTGAATATACTGTAAGTTGTCATTTATTCCTGTAATAGCCAAGTATTATATCCAGCAGTCGTTACTCAGTGTCAAATGATCCTTCTAAAACCATTTTAATATGCTGATTTGAGAAACATAATGACAGTTGAAAAAAAGAGTACTATACTTTTTATCCTTAATGACTTACATTGCATTCAGCGTTTACTTTTTTAAATTAGTTTTTGCATTCCATGCGAATCAAACTAACGACCTTGGCATTGCTAGCACCATGCTCTAGAGTTTGAGCTACAGAAACGCTGTTCTCCAGCAAAACCTTCTAGTGAGGCTCGTCAACTATCATGTTTTCTCTGGTGTTTTGTCAGACTTCCTTGCAAGTTTAACTATACAAAGCCTCATGGAGACATGAGTACATCAGGGTATTTATGGTGTTCTTTTGTTGTTGTAATACAGCAGAGTTTGCAGCTGAGCAGAGAAGGCAGCTTGCTCCTATAGCCCTAAGACCTTATCTCATTACAGAGTGTTTCCTTCCCTCTATGGAGATCTATGTCTCCTCTCTGTCAATGAGAGTAATGGCTTTCAAAATGGATTGTTAAAGGAGTATGTGAACAATAAAAGCAGAGGAGGAGTGCATGTTTTGGGAGAAGCAATCCATTTCAACCATTTTGCAAACTCCTGATAAACGTAAATACTGAATTAGAACCCACCCCCCAAAAACAAATCTGCCAATCCAATGTCACCAACATATAAAAGGTAAGAAGTGGTTTCTGATTCAAACTGAGAACTAATGAGTCTTTGAATCTTATGGAATTATAAAAAAAATAATCAATGTTTGTGAATGGGACAATAACAATTATAGTGTTATAGTTTTATGGTAGGCATTTTTTATATACATCTCATCACATTAATGCAAACTGCAAGCTCACGGCTCAGGCAGACTTCGTTTGTTTGTTCTTTGCCATGGTGCTGCAGATTCAGCTACTAAAAAGTGCTGCAGGAAACACAGGATTGGCCGTTCCCCTGACTCGGTTTCCTTTTCACATAGCTTAGGGCTGTCGCTGAGACAAGTACTATTCCTCAAGACACATATTTCATGTCTGTTGGGTGGAAGGTGCATTCTATACATAGTATTCCAAAATACAAAATAAATAAATAAATGAATAACAAATACTACCAGCAACTATGAGAAGGTGCAGGGGATCCCAAACCTTTTTTGTCAGAAGAACCTCTCAGACTGTAGCTGTCACAGTGTACTTCAAGTAAATATTCGATTTCAAAATTTCAATAATTTACACATATTTGCATGTTCATGGTTACTTTTAAGATTCACATTTAAGGTCCACTTTTAAGGTTCACTTCATGCTTTAGTTCACTTTTTTAGAAGAATAATCTACTGCAAGTTACAATATGATACAATAGGATAGATAACATTGCTATTTCAGTTGTATTTCTTTTTTTTCTTTTTTTTTAAACACAGCCCTTGTGTTTGTTTTAATTTTACATTTGAATGAATTAATTATTGGTTTTTCTTCAATTCTCGTACTGCATGCAGTTTTCTCACAAATCCACCTTTGTGAAACCCTGGTTTTCAGTATCTGCCAGCCTGATGTTACATGCTTTTACAACTGCGGCTAAGCATATCTGCAAATAGGACATCTATTACTGGATAATGTCCTCACAAATTTCCATAGAAAGACTCTCTTATCAAGTAATAATTTCATGCATTTGGCTGTATCTGCCTTGGCTGTAAGCATAAGCAGAAATAGTGGTGAGATATATAAAGACAAGAATCTGATAAATCGGTGTGTGTGTGTGCAGGTGTGTCTGCAAAGGAAGTGAGAACCAGAAGGCATGAATATTCCATCTGGAGTGAAATAAGGTGATAGTGTTCCTACACACAGTGAATACACTCATGGCATAAGCAGGCAGAGCTGTGAACTGTCTTAAGGAAGTGTTTTCTGTAAGCTTGCCAAGCAGGTATAGCATCACTGATAGAGGTGGAGTCTGTTGTCTTGTGCCTGTCTGTCTATCCCCTTGTCTTCAGACCCCTCATCTGTCCATATCTCTGTCTATATGTCTGTCAGGGTCCTTCCATTTTTTTCAGCATCTGTCTAGCAGGCGCATGTCAGATTCTCCACTCAGTGAGGGAATTTAAATACCAAAGCTTCATCCTGGGTAAAGTCACAAACTCCTGAACCCTTCATGAACATGCCCTGTTTTTCTCTCTCTCTTTCCATACTCACACACACATACTATTTATTTCAAGGTAGCTTAATTGGCATTACTGCAAAAGAGGATAAATGTACCAAATATTAGTGTCTATAACAATAATCATGCAAACGTGTTTCTTCAATTTTTTTTTAGAGATGGCTATTTCAGAACAGAACAGAAGAGATGGAAAAAATAATGTCAAAGTCACTTTTTAAAATATTGTGAGTCACAGCTTGGGAGATGTTCTTCACTTAATATTAAGCTTTTCAATTTCTATTTTTTCTCTCGTTTTTGAGTTTACTGCTCAAGGGAAGTCTTTGAGGGATCAAGACTAGCAACATACATTTCTACAATATGTTCAGCATGCTACAGCCTTGCTTTATCAATTGCTTTGCCCTCCTGCATTATGAATTCTGCCAGATAACACATGAGAAACTGGGAATTGCAGTGAAGTCCTTTTTCATTGTATAATTTGATTGTTGGCTTTTTTTTTCTTTTCTCTTTCCTTTTTCTTTTTTGATGTTTCATCCAGATTCACATTTTAACATTTTGTGCTTTGCACAGATTTCTTATTTGTGTTATGCATTACTGCACTGTCTTCATATTTCTTGGCATTTTAAGGGACTGTTAGTTTTGTAGTCGCATTTATGTGTTTTGTGTTTGATATTCCTTTATGCATCTCATTTATGTAACTCTACTGCAGTTGTTTAAATTGATTTTGATTCAGTATGCATATTTTTTTATTGGACATTTAAGTGGTGACTCAACACAGTACTGAAATTGCTTATCAAACAAAACGTGAACAAAATGTCCTTAAACTCTAATGTTGAAATGCATTATTATTATTTATTATATTTACTAAGCCGACTCGCTGTACAAAATACACTGTTGTCAGCACAAAACTTGTTTATCTTTATTCCAAGTGAACGCATATTTAATATTTAATTGAAAGGTTGTATAAAGATGTATTCCTTTTGTTGTAAATACATAATTTTGGAAGTATTTAGCATTATTTTTCACACAAGGCCTGCACAGCCGGACATATGTCATGATTTCTGCCTCAAAGTATGAGTGTGTTGTGAGTCATGTCATCTTCAAACTAATGTTGAGGGCCATTAGACCATACTTTATAAGTGATTGCAAGTTTTAAATTGTCCAAGAGTGGAGGAGATTTAAGAGCTATATTAGTGTGTAACTTGAAAGCTATCAAGTTACAGGCTTGAGTATACTTGGAATATACTGTAGCACATATATGCCAACTTAAGTATAAAACTTTTATTTTGCATGGTAGCCCCTGCTTATCAGGAGAATAGCATCATTAGCATTCTGCTAAATTTTTCCTTGCACATTTCCATTAGAAAGCAAAACAAAATGATGACAAAGCCAGAATGTGTTAGGCGTAATCCTCTAGTTCATGGGTTGTGCGATTAAACCTGGAACCATTGTGAAGGTTTCTTTACCTTTAGTTCATAACACAGTGTTTAATCATACCGTATGTGAGAATATGGATTGAAGTTCTTCATTAACATGGTCAGTTGGTGCGAGGTTTGCTTTGGAATGTTAATTATAGACTATGGAAACTCCATCTCTTATCACCTCTTTTGCCAAAATCATTAGAGCCAGAACTGAGCGAGCAGCTGCTGTAGCACCCCTGGTGCACCTGAGAGCAAGGTGTTTACTCCACTGACTAATTAACATAAAATACAGAATTTCCCATGATACATTATTCATTATAACTGTTAAAACTATGCCGTTTAGACATTTTGTTCTCATCATATTTTGCCTCATTACACAGTTAATGGTAAGGTACAAAGGCATCCAGGGTGTTCTAATAAAATTAATTCACCACAATACCATTATAACCAAGCTTCTGGATTTTATTGCACTTCTGTTTTCTTTACTTTCTCTAGTCTTCCAGTTCCCAAGCTAGTGAACTATCATTTCATACAGTTTGATTAAAGTGTTAAAATTAGTGCTCTGAATAAGCAATAAGAAATGAGTGTAGGAAACCTCTCCAGCCAGTATCGTAACATCATATGGGACCCAGTGCAAAAACACGACTCCTTCCTTTGTTGTATATGTAGCAAAAATATTGATTACAGTAAAGAATTTATAATGAAAGTATATGTGGCAAGATAGCAAACTAAAATATAGTATGTCCACAAAAACATTACATGTGTTAACATAATATACATGTTGTGTCATTTTGACAATACATAGCATTGCATACAGTAAATGCAGATGTAAAGAACAAGCAGATTACAGTATAGAGCCAGAGCCGATTGAGATCTCTGGATCGTAGTGGCAGTTCCAGTAAAGTTTATCCAGATAGTCTTCTGCATCCTCTAAAACCAAGCGCTCAAAAACTGGCCTGCAAGATGGGGAGTTTTGTCATGCAAATTGTGTTAAGAACAGATTTGCGGTGTTACCTGATTTGCATAATTCCTTTAGTGAATTGGGCACTAAAACAACACAGACAGCACATGAAAATAAATGCCGATTTCAGCAGCCACAATTCATTCCTAGTGAATTTACCCCTTAGATTTTACCTAGTACATCTTCCAAACCTGTATGGGTATCTCTCTGTGGAACATAAAAGAAAGTATTTAAATACATATTATATATA